>JAPYXD010000137.1:0-600000 GCA_030998225.1 Diplolepis rosae | reverse complement strand
GCCTACTTGTTATTACTTGTTGCCTAATTACTTGATAGCCTACTTGTCATTACCTGTTGCCAAGTGAAATTTGAGATGAAATGATTATTTCTAATGTAGTTGATATTTTTGGATCATGTTTCATGACACCAATAAATCAAATATCGATATAAAATAATTAAATCGATTCCTTTGATTATTAATTCTGGCTTCTGACACCTTAAATATTTTTCATAATTAGAAAAAACAATGGTTCAGATCCTTTTCAGAAATATCGTATGCACTGGCTATGGTAACTCGCAGCTATCCAAGTTTGTTTGTAGTATTTATAGTTTATAATGTTTATAGCAAAAGCACCGTAGTACTTATGCAGTTAACAAAAACATAATAGGAAATTCGAAAGGGGATATAGGGAAAAGTAATGTATTCTTTTCTCACAACGTAGCCAGATAGAGCTGAAAAACGACTATGTGCGCTAGCGTACTATTTTTATTATCTTAATCCTGTGCCAATTTATAATATTTTCCTACAGTTTACATTTATTTAGAAACAGTATGAATGAAAGTTTTGAAGAATTCGCGTTGTTTTGTAGTTCTAAGCTATATATAAATATATATATATACATTTGAACCATAATGTATAATTTAGAATTTATACAAACCAAAATGTCCGATTATATCCATTCGTACAGATATTCATGCGTTATTTTTTATTATTTACATTAATAATCTGAAACAATATAATATAAACCAGAATATAGAAATTTAACACATGTGATTATATAAGTGCCTACAGATATTTACCTATTAGTTTTCGTCATTTATATTTATAATGATCCTGCCTTTATTCCAATTTTAGTTTTAATTTCGAATTAATTTGGTAAATTATTACTCAGGTAAAATTTGTTGGAATACTGTTAGAAATTTCTGTATTAAACTTTCATCGCATATGATGGAAGTTTGTTTTTCAGTAGCGCATATTAAATTCGAAATACTTCCATCTTAAGACGAATACAGCTTTTAACTTTTTAATATTTTAATAATGCTAACATTAATTTTGATATATTTTGATTGAAAGTTATTTAATTTAATATAAATGTATACCAATTTTCCACAACATACAATTGTATTGACTTTGATCTACCATTTGTATGTTTAAGTACATCCAAATCAATAAAATCTTAACGACGAAGTTACATAATAATAATTTTAAGTTAATAACTATTTGGCTTAAAGTAGCAAGTTTGGGAATTTCCTTCCTGAACCAACCATTTGTTTAAAACTTCGACCCGAGCAATTATGAGCTGCATCAGCGGTCTTGTCAAGGTGCTCGGGTTACGGGCGCTTCAAGTGGCATACAAATTTAATTAATGATTTATTATTACGAATTTTTGTAAAAATTCCGCCGCCTTGATACGCTTGTAACAGTAACATTCAGGGCCTATCACACCTTTTATAATACCCTGTTTTGTTCCTTTAAACAATAAAGTTCCATCCATCATTTACATAATCTTTCTGAGACTCATTTAAATTCCCATAGATGTTATGTATTCAAAAAAATGTTATTTCAAGTATTTTACTCAATATTAAAATTTTTATTTTAACGTTAAGTCTTAAAATTATATCTTTTTTTACTTGGAATTTAGCTTCTCTTTCGCTCGCTTCTTTTTCACACAGAATCGAGAAGAGTCGAGAAGAACATGAAAACCAAGCATGCTGTGCCCCTGAGTGGGTACCCCTCGAGGCTAAGCCAAAAACAACCAACCAAGCCATGTCAAACAGTACAAAAATAAGTGTGGGCACAGGCCTATACGAACAGCACCGAACCCAACGACGAGGATCAATTACCGACAAGATGTCCCAGTGGGCACACCAAAAGAACTGAAGAAAACCATTGCCAAAAAGAGATACCGCTCTTTACCGAAGACACCGTAGCCGCAGTACTTCAGAAATAGATACGGCTCTTCCAAAAGTGCACCATAACCAGAAATACCTGTACAGGAAACACCGATGTCACCACAGGACCCTTCCGACTACGAAGAGGACCAAGACCGATTAAAAGACCTGAAACGCAGGAGAATGCGACCTGTGGCATTAATTATAAAAGCAGGCGATGAAGGAGGACATGCAGATGTGTTCAAATCCATCCGGGCGAATGTAAAACCATCCGAACTTGGAGTGGATGTCAAGGGCATCAGGAAAACTAGGGCTGATGATGTTCTAGTCGAAGTGGAAGCAAGTGCGGATAAAAAAGTTAAATTTGGAAGTGCCCTAAGTGCCGATGTAGGCCCGGCTAGCACTGTGCGCTCACTAAGCCCAGAAGCGCTGGTCGAGATTAAGGATCTAGATGCGGCTACTGTTGAGGCTGAGATCAGATCCGCGTTAAATGCGTTCTTTGGTGCTAAAACAGACACCGACTTTAAGATCAGCCTCTCACGAGAGATCAAATGGTGAAGTCTTTTGGCGTTCGTCGAGCTGAACGAACAGCTTGCAAGTAAACTTAACCAGAAGGGCCATATCAAAATCATCTGGGTCAACTGCAGGGTTAGAAGTCGAGCACGACTTAGTCGATGTTATCGCTGTGATGGATACGGCCATGTCGCAAACGATTGTAAGGCGGCCAACAGAACTAAACTATGCTGGTGATGTGGAGTAGCAGATCAAAAATCAGCTGACTGCACAAATGAAACCGTGTGTTGTCTTTGCGCGGAGATTGACGACGGGGCAAAAAATGACCATGCTCCGTACACAATGAGATTCAAAGTCTATAGGGGTGCACTGCATAAGACAAAGTTACCCTGATGGTGAATGTCCTTCAAGGCAATAGGATTAGGAGCTCTCTTACTTAGGACCTGATTATGCAGATAGTACACGAGAGCTAGGTGGACCTGGTTATTATATTCGAGCAATGAGGAACTTGAGTGTGCACCCTGTGCCAGACTTTGACGGACAAGTCATCATCGCAGGAGATTTGAACGCCAAGGCGCTGGAATAGGGTATGAGCTGGACATGCAGCAGAGGCTTGGCTGTGATCCAGTTGGCTTCCAGGATTGATCTCACAATTCTCAACGAGGGTGGGACATGTACGTTTAGGCGAAGTGAATTCAGAGGCTCAATAATCGATATCACACTCGCATCAGCTGGGGCTACCATAGCGATCTCAGATTGGAGGGTGATGGAGGACTTCACTGGTAACGATCAACAATAAATCAGGTTTAAGATTAAGAACAGAAATAGTGGCTGTACTGTTACGTTATGAAACGCTCAAGTGTCCTATTTTACAACAATTTTTAGGTCAAAGCTCTCGCTCTATAACCTGGGATTCAGACCTAACTATGAGCAGAGAATTTTACACAAAAACGGCTTATTGAGCAAGATCAGTGAGTAAATCCTGATCCTCCTGTATCGCAACATATTGTTCTCGAATAATCTGAAGAGAATTTGATCAATTCCCTGGTATTTGACTGATTATATCAGTAAGTTTGAGAGAATCTGGTACAAGCTTGGCTGCTTGTTCGCAATGCGCAAATGAGTTAACTGACTAGTTGAGATAAAATGTCAATTGACCCTTGAGAAAATTAGTAAGGATTTAGCTCGACACATGGGATTCATAAAGGTTGTTTTAAAGAAAAATCTTCTTCGAAGGAAGACACTGAACGAAATTAATGCTGAATGTTTCGTTTACGAATTTCAAGAACACCACTTAAATAACTGAGCACTGAACAAAATAAGTTGCTCAATGTCTTAATTGAAGAACTTGAAATTAAACCAATATTATGAACAAACAATGAACGAAACTAATGCTCAATGTTTTGTTTAGAAGTACCAAAGTGTACAGCTTGAATAACTGAACACTGAACTATATGGATTGCTCAATGTTTCAATTGAAGAACATGAAATTAAACCAATAATATAAACTAACACTGAACGAAACTAATGCTCAAAGTTTGTTTGAAAATTTCAAAGTACACAACCCTAATAACTGAACACTGAACTATTTGAATTGCTCAATGTTTAAATTAAAACTTCGCAATGAACAAATAAAACAACCAACACTGAATAAAATTATTTGCTCAATGTTTTTAATTGGTAATTGAAATAAACAAATTGAATGAGCTAACACTGAACTAATTGAATCGCTCAATGTTTTAAATAAAATTATGTAATAAACATATTAAACAACAAACACTGAACTAAATTATTTGCTCAATGTTTTTAATTAGTAGTTGAAATAAACAAATTGAACTAGCTGACACTGAACTATTTGAATTGCTCAATGTTTAAATAAAACTTTGTAATAAACAAATTAAACAACGAACACTGAACTAAATTATTTGCTCAGTGTTTTTTTATTAAAATTTCAGAAAATCGTCTAAGTTAACCTTCGATTGAGAATTTTTGCGTTGAATAAATAGAAAGTTTGAAATTGGAAAATTGAAAAGGAAAAATAGATTGATGGAAATTTAAACTTGAGGATTTAGTAAAGAATAAACAATTTTGGCTTACTTGGATTTTATTTTCAAAATAGAAGTTCTGCTACAAGGTTCGGTTCCTTAACAATTAGGTGTTCGCTGCACAAGTTTAACAACGCCTGGTTTTGAAAGTATTCAAAAATTTGATGCGGGGCTAAGGCCCAAGTTGAACTGATTTTCATGAAACTTCGTCGCTTATTTATATGGTTTAGATCCCATATGTTCTATGAGTAAGACGAAGAGAGCATGAAGAATGTATAGGTTTATATCGGGTGTCTTCATATTCACTTGCCTTTTACAAAATCGGTTAAAAATTTAAATCTAGTTTGTTTGCGTGCGCACAGGTGTACAGTCGCACATATGGTCACGTCAGTACCTAAGAAATGTTTCTCAGACATGAAATTATACAATGAATTAAAAAGCTGCACATCCGTCCAAATGAGGAAAAAAATGATTGCCTCTGACAGCACGGTAGCTATGGTTATCGATGCATACAAAGAACATGGTTTTGATGGATTATCTCGTTTGTTTGGTGCTGATAAAAACGGGAAAATTCGTGTGACAAATAATAGGAAGGTTAAATATAAAATCTGTGATTATCTGAAAACAAAATACTAATTTACTTTAGTTTAGTTGGTATATATTTATTGTATATGTATCAAATATTCTAAATAATAATTAATGAACGATTGTGATGATAATAGATATGTATAGAAAAATTGTTATATCGATTCAAGGCTGTGAAAATAAGACAAATTTAGTATGTCACTGAGAAAGATTTTACGTACTACGTATTATCATATGTATGCAAATAAAGTTGTTTGTATGTACTTAATTCGTTTATTTATCAAACGAATAATTAATATGTTATATTTAATTTATTAAAAACATAATTTTCATAACAAATTTTAATCACCAGTTGGTACGAGCTGCTGAATAGATATAACGAATACATTTCAAATTTCGCGCACATAACCTACGAATGCGACGTTGCCACATACCTAACCAAAGACGAAAATCACAGCAATTTCCAATCTTCATCGTATTTGTTATTACTTTTAGAACCCACCTTTGAATGTTATTATAGTTAATAACTATTCCTGAACATATTATTTTTCTACTGTTCAAATCCCGTTATGATCTATTCGTCAGTTGAAAAGATATCAATGATAATACACGATAACCTCTGCGATTTCTCATAAGAGCCCATGTTGAATCAACTCGAGAGGCGCAAAATAGAAATATGAATATCTCACTAAAAAATCCACCTCAGACCTTGAAATTTCGTAAGGATAATTTTTTAATTATATTCTAACGCTCTGCAAAGTTCAAGATTTTTCTGTTCGTTAATTCTTCATCCTGAGTAACTCCCTTCAATTTCAGTTCCATGCATCAAGAAAAAGGGAAACATATTGGATCGATAACTTCATTCATAAACGTTCTCTATTTATAAATTTACTATTTCTCTCTCCCTATTACAATTTTACTACCGTACATTCTATTTCGTATCATCAAAATTCTTTCAAAACATGTTGCTCATGCACGTTTTATTATCAAATCGTTTTATTAATTTTACATGTCTTAAATTGACGTATTCGAAATCGTTTCGCCATTTTTCTCATTAAATTGCTTAGAAAATGTGCTCCTTGATCTGTTAAAACCGCTTTTGGCGAGCTATATATGAAAATAAATTTCTTAACAAAATCCGGATGTTGAAGGTTGATCAGGTGGTGGCTCTGGGGGTGGTCTTTCTTTTGTAAAATCATTTTCATTGGAGTTTTTAGAATTTTCTATTTCTAGTATATCCGGTTGTTCGTTTTCGTTTTCATGTTCTACATTTTGAAAATTTTCCTGGATTTCTTCTTTTTCGTTTTCACTTAACAAATCAGAATTTGTTTCAAAATTACTTCCTGCATTTAATTCTTCATCTTCCTTAAAATGTTTCCTCTTCTTATTTGCTTTTGGCTTTTGATTAATATCATAATCTGGATCAGAATCGGATTCGTCTTCTGATTCCGCAAATTTACGTTTTTTATCATTTTTTATTTTATTTAATATTATATCAATCGATTTTTTATTAATAAAATTGAATACATTTTCTTCGTCCAATTGTTCATTACCTTTTTCATTGTTTTCATAAATTATTTCTTTTTCCGTATCCTTAAATTTTAATTCACTATAACATTTTTCATCATTATCACCATCATTTTTCAATAAATATTCTTCATTTAATAATTCATTAGTATCATTTCTATCAGTTTTTTCTTCATCATAATAACGTTTTTTATTATCAACATTTTTGAATAAAGTTTCTTCGTTTAATTGTCCAACATTTTCAAAATCTTTACAAGTTTTTCGTTTTTCAATATCTTCATAATTTGTATCAATAGATTCCTTATTTTTAATATCCTTAATTAAGGTCTCATCGTTTATCGGTATTTGTTTGTTTCCTCCAGAATTCAATGTTCTTATATTCTAATTTATCATAATTTCTTTGATTATTTCGATTCTTAAGTAATTATTCCTCATTTATAAATTGTTCAGATTCTTCGAAATTATTCTCCTCAATATCTTCTTCAAAATTATCATAGTTTATTTCTTCATGGCATGCTAGATCTGTTACGGGTACTTTTTCCTTATATTCTAAATCAGATATGCAATTTGCGTTTCTTGGTTCAACTAATTTTACTTCAATACTAGTCTTATTATTTATATAATTATGTTCAATATATTCTACGTCAATAGGATTCCTTGATAAAGCATCTGCATTTACATTAGTTTTACCTGCCTTATATGCAACATCAAAATCATATTCTGCCAGTTTTAGTTACCACCTAGTTACTCGAGAGCAAGGGTCTTCTGAGTTTTTAAACCACACTAGTGGTTTATGGTCTATGACTAAAGTAAATTTTCTTCTGTATAAATAACGGCTAAAATATGTTACGCAGTAAATAATTGCTAAAGCTTCTTTTTCGTATGTGTCGTATTTTCTTTCACAGTCATTTAATGATCTAGAAGTATAAGCTATAGGTTTATCTTTACCTATTTTACCTTGTGAAAGTATTCCACCTATGACAAATCCTGACGCATTAGTTGTTAAAATAAACGGTTGTGAGAAGTCTGGTCTTTGTAAGAGGTTCTTCACACAATTTTTCTTTTAAAAATTCAAATGCTTCTTTTTGCTTTTCTAACCAATTAAATTTTACATCCTTCTTTAAAAGTTGATTCAAGGGTGTTGCAATTTTAGAGCATCCATCAATAAATCTTCGCTGATGACCAGCTAATCCTAAAAATTGTTTAATATTTTTAGGGTTTTTTGGTATTGGAAGATTTTTTACTGCCTCTAGTTTCTTAGGGTCTGGTCTATAGTCCTGGTCTATTATGTTTCTTAAATAAGCAACTTCTGGGCGTAAAAATTCACATTTACCTGGCTGTAATTTAAGATTTGCTGCACTTAATCTTTCCATTAGTTTGTTAAATTTTTTCTCGTGTTCTTCTAAAGAATATGCATATAAAACAATGTCATCCAAGGAGACGAATAATTCAGTTCCTTGAAGTTCAGTTAAAACTAAATCCATTTTTTAAACCGAATGGCATACGGTCAAATTCGTAATGGCCATAAGGGGTTGAAAAAGCTGTTTTATGAGAGTCTTCAGGGCTCATTTTTATTTGATGAAATCCAGAAGCAAGATCAAATACAGAACAATATTGTGCTGATTCCAATTGATCTAAAATATCGATTGTATTTGGTAAAGGGTAAGAATCTCCAATCGTGCTTTCATTGAGTTTGTGAAAATCAAGTACCATTCGCCATTTTCTATTTCCATGTGAGTCCAATTTTTTAGGACCTATCCAAACAGGTGTATTATATGGTGATTGTAAGGGTTTAATAATTTTATTTTCAATTAGTTCTTTTACTTGACGTGAAATTTCTGCTTTATGTACTGGAGGAAATCTATATTGTTTTGAAAATATATAATATATGTAACGGTTGTTGCTCCTAATGGTTCTCCTGGTATGTGGAATCGATCTGCATATCATTCAATTAAGTTTTCTAAATGTTGTTTTTCTTCTTCATTTAAATGATCCAATCTTAATAATTCTTTAATTGCGTTTTCTCGATTTTTATTTGAAATATTGAATAATTGGTGATAATCACTTGTTTGTGGAATCTGATTAATTAAATCATTAAAAATTTGTTGTAAAAAAATAAATTTTTCATTACTTAAATTTAATTTTTTGTCATTCTGATTTATTGTTTTCCCATGTAATGATAGTTCTTCAAAGTCTATCAATTCAACAGTTGGTATAGTTAATCTTTGAGGTTGTGTATTTGTATTGAATATTTTCAGATATGCTTTACTGTTGTTATTAGAAACGATTGCGTTTCCTAGGTATATTCCATTGCAAATATTTCATTGTGGAATGAATCCCTGTTTTTGTTCACTGTTTTTTATTCTTACATAAAAATCTGAAATTGTTCTTGCTGGTAACAATATAGTTTCCTGCATTCCAAAGGGATAAACTTTATTATGTATTTCAAGTTGTTTCTCTGCATAATTAATTTTTGCATTGTTGTTTCTGAAAAATTCTGTACCTAGTATACCATCATGTTCGATAGGTACTTCGTTCGGTATTATGTTGAGGGTAGTCATTTTATTGATTGTTATCTGGCCAAGTGTCTATCATCAAGTGTATAGGATTTTTTAATCGTTCAGTTGATAAAATTATATGAGGGAATGTATTACTTGTACTTAAATTGACTTTTTCAGTTTTATTTTCCATCAATTTAGGTGCATTCAATTGTTCCTTTAAGCCCTCCTTTGTGCACCCGTTTCGGGAAGGGCATTGGAGTTTTCCTGATGATTAAATTCTTGTTCTTGAAATTGTTATTGTTGTTGCTTTTGTTGTAATTGTTGTGGTTATTGTTGATTAGCATTTATTTCTTTGTTACAGTTCCTAGATGTATGTCCTGGTGTATTGCACGAATAGCAAATAACTTGAAAATTTTGACCTTGATTTAAGTTTTGATTAAAATTTGAATTTTGATTTCTATTTTGATTGTGACCTGCATTATAATCTGGTCTTTGATTAAAATAGGGATTATGATTAAAATTTCTTTCTTGATTAGAATTTTGACCTTCATTGAAATTTAGACCTTGACTGAAGTTTCTATTGAAGCTTGGATTTTGATTGAATTTTTGATTAATCCCAAATCCACTTTCGAGACTGTAATTTGAGGGCGGCTGTGCATTTTACCGCCGTCCCTTGTTCGATATAATCCTCCTCGGGCGACTGGTTACGCTGTGAGGGATTATGTCCTCTACAAATCTCAATCGCAGGGTTGAAATCAATTAAAACTAAATTATATCCTTTTTGTTTGTGTATGTGTTTTATGGTTGTGTAGGATAAATTTCAATCCTGATTAAAAAAAATTTTAATTTGAGGATAGCTGAGCGTGTTACCGCTAACCGTGTTCAATATAACCCTCCTCGAGCGACTGGTTACGCTATGAGGGGCTATATCCTCAAACGAATCTCTTTAATTTCAGTAATTAAAATTGCAGTTACAAAATTTATCAAATTAACCTCTAATCTGTTTCTGAGAACCTAGTTTGAGGGTAGCTGAGCGCGCGATTCGCTAGTCACTACTCGATACAACCTACCAGCAAGTGACAGGTTATACCACTGAAACAAATCTCAGTCACAGGGTTGAAATCAATTAAAAAATAAATTTTATTTTTAATATCCTTTTCGTTTATGTCTTCAACAATTTGGTACTTCAGCAATGACAAAATTATTCAAGCTAGACTCAAGCACAGAATTTTGAGTAATCTTGTCATTTACAGAAGTAACGATAATCGAAAGTCAGAATTGTTGTAGTATTAAATTAATTGGGCTCGACTCAAGCACAAATTTCCTGCTTTACTCAGGAAATTACAAAATTCTGCTAATCGTAAAAGTTGGATGTGTATGCTTTTGTAAAAAAAAAATTATTAAATTTAATTTATCAACAAAATTTTTTTTTTTAAATTCAATTTGAAAACTTTGAATTTAATAATTAAAAGTAGTGTAACTTGTATTGGTCCTCAATATTAATATTTTATGGACCTTTAAGAAAAAAAAAAAAAAAAATTTCAAAAACATATCATTCTATTTAAAATTTAAAATAAAAAGGAAAATTAAAAATATATTTTTATTTTTAATTCATACGCGAGAATTCGTTATGCACTTTAATCACTCGTGGTGTTTTGTATTACCTGTCATATTTTGTCACACTTTTGTGACACCTTTGTATCACTTGTCATTCAAAGTGATTATTACGCAAATTTTAGATATATAATTAAGGTGCGCACTCGAAAATTGTGCGAAATTTTTCGAGAACGTTACTATAAAAAAATGATGGGAAGTGATTATTAATTGTTTAATTAACGCGTTATACTCATAACATATGAATAATGTAATGAGTTTTATGATTATATATAAAGTATCAAAAAAATAACTTTTTTTATTATCATAAAAATAAATTTGTTTGTAAAAAATCCACGAGAGTTTATTTTCAAAGAGCAATTGACATGATTCGTCAAAAAAGGAAACATTGTTGTAATCCATACAAAAACAAAAACTGTAAGTGAATATTACGTGATTTTTCACTCACGATACAGATTAAAATATAGTGAAATTATCACGTGCTGATCTATAAATAATTTATCAGGCCTGAGCTTAAAATTCATTTTCCGTTTAATTAACTATACTCGCAGATTCAAATGAAAGCAGTTTGAGGGCATTCTCAGAGCATTTTCTCAATAAATTCAAAGATGTTAAAAAAATGCTCTCCTTTGCAACACATGTAGGATAAGAGTTATGAAATATGAAGTTTTAGAAAAAGGATAGAGAATAATAAGATTTGTTCCTCCTAGCATTTATGTTTAATAATAAATTATTATTAATAATTTATAAATAATAAATTTATGTTTAAATAATAAGATTTGTTCCTCCTAGCATTTATGTTTTCTTTCTTAATTGTTGAAATTAAAAGAAATCGGCGAATGACTCGCATAATCTTCCTTCTCACGGCCTCCAGGTACCTTACGATTCCAAAAATCCCTCGAAGACAATAATATTGACGAAAAATCAGAGTCCTTGCGACTCATCACATTCACATCAACGTACAATTCAAAAAATCACTCTTCATACTATCTGACGTAAAAAATTTGTTCGTCGACTTTTTACGAGCAAATTTATTTTCATGACAATAAAAAAAATTATTTTTTTGATAATTTATGTATAATCATAAAACTCATTACATTATTCATATTTTATGAGTATAATGCGATATTTAAACAATTAATAATCACTTCTCATCACTTTTTGATAGTAACGTTCTCGAAAAAGCAGATAGTAATAGATACGTTTGTGTAATTTTTTTCAGAATTTTTGCTAGTTTCAGTTTTTAAATAATTGAAAAAGAACAAAATTATTTCCATAATATAAAATAATATTTATAATATATAAAAATATATTTCCATGTGGTTTAAAAGTCCCATAGAGTCTGTTCCACATATCTTTTTTTTGTAACTTTGGGCGTGGGTAGGGTCATCATAGTAATGCTCCATTGCAGATGATTTCCTGAATCGGTATGGAATATTCATATTAGAATTTATTGTACTGATACTAAGCCTAAAAATCGTATGCGTACCGCACGTTCTACACAGAATATAGCCGCCGTACAGGCCAGTATCGAGGAAAACCGTGAATTGTCCGTGCCACGCCGATCTCAGGAATTGGGCCTGTCCAGGATGACTACCTGGCGTATTTTGCGATTGGATCTTGGCCTGCATCCCTATAAGATGATTCTGGCCCAAGAACTGAAGCCTAATGACCATCGTTTGCGTCGGGAGTTCGCGGATTGGGCTCTGGAATCAATTGAAAATGATCCCAATTTTCATCAAAAAATCATCTTTTCTGATGAGGCGCATTTTTGGCTCAAGTCTCGGGGGACATTTGGCCGATATATTGTTTAAATCATAAATGGCATAGAATATCCAATATAATAAAAAAGATTTCGATCAATTCCGAATGAATATTCAGTGTTTTTTTTCAATTTCAAAACATATCACCCTTATTGGGAAACCCTTTACTAGGATTTGTTATCTGGCCACTTGTTGAGGGTTTTGAATCATTTATAGGTGAATCTTGGATTGTGACATGCAAATGTTCTAGTGAGTTTATTAAAATTATTTCACATTTTTTATCTTTTTGCAAAAGAGAATTTATCATTTTTATAGCTGCGAAATTCTTTGCTGTTTTTATTGTGTTTGCAGTTCCTATTTGTTAAATGTCATTATTAAAACAAATTGCTATGTATGTTGAGTCTTCTAGTGAACTTTTTATTCGCAATACTGTATATTTTGGAATCTCAAATTTATTTTGAGTGCAAATTTAGTTTAATTTTTTGCAATTTTTACTAATAGAATTTTGTTCGACGTTTTGATTTGTTTCTTTTGATTCATTACTTAAGGTATAATATAAATTTTGTGCTACCTTTTGCTTTACATTTTCTTTATCTTTGCCACTACTCATTATTATATAATTTTTACATTGTAAATCAACGTGAAATAGACATTCATTATTATTGGTTTGCTCAATGAGTATCTCATAATTGAGGGGTGGATCTCCTCTTTGTTGAATAAGTTTGTTTAGTAAGGTTGTAAAAGGAACATGCGACATTCTTAAGATGTTAGATTTGGATAGAATAATGAGATCTACTAAGTTCTTCTTTAAGTTCAGAGTGAAGATAAAGAGTAGTTTGTGTACTATTATGATCTTTACCTGAATTGGTATTTTCGTTATGTGTTGAACTTTTAGGTTCCTCTATAGAGTTTTGTGGTGCTGAAGCTGTAAGCAGTGCTAGATGGCTCTCAGCGGGAGATCCAGCTGGTCGGTTGGTATCTAAATGTAACAAGAGGTTAGTGACCGTATCCCAGAAGAGCGCCTAGTAGATGGAGAGACCATCCAAATACTCTATGTTATGCATATCTATGAATAATGGTATCTGCTATTAATTTGATCTCTCTAATTATTATAATTAATCCGATTAGACCTGCACTAGTAGTTCCAAAATTTGTAAAAATTGTCCAAAATCTACCCCAAGCGGATTCAGCAATTTTATCAATTACTTCTTGGTTGAACAAATTTGTTAATAATATTCCTTATTTCTCTAGCTATTTCCAGATTGCTTTTGTGAGAGGTTTAATTATAGTTGGTGCTATGGATTCGACAGGATTTGGAAGTAATTTGTACCAGGATTCTCCAAAAAGGTACATTGGTAAAAGGAAAGAATTACAATTTGTTTGGATACCAGATTTTGTTAAGGGAGTTACTCACCTACCCGCCTAGTCAAAACAGGGTTAAACAAGCAGGCTGACTACAGTAGTACTTGATCTGGCTACGTCGCATCTTGTTTGTTCGAGTGCGCACAGGTGTGCACACAAGACCAAAATCACAGCAATTTCCAATCTTCATCGTATTTGTTATTACTTTTAGAACCCACCTTTGAATGTTATTAAAGTTAATAACTATTCCTGAAAATCTTATTTTTCAACTGTTCAAATCTCGTTATGATCTGTTCGTCAATTGAAAAGGTATCAATGATTATACACGATAACCTCCCCGATTTCTCATAAGAGCCCATGTTGAATGAACTAGAGAGGCGCAAAATAGAAATATGAATATCTCACTAAAAAACCCACCTCAGACCTTGGAATTTCGTACGGATAATTTTTTAATTATATTCTAACGCTCTGCAAAATTTAAGATTTTTCTGTTCGTTAATTCTTCATCCTGAGTAACTCCCTTAATATATGAGTACGTGGAGAAATGAAAAAAGATTGGTTTCCTCTAAATACTGGTAGTTGTAGATAACATTCTTCAGTTTTGCAATATTTTACTTCAACCGGTATATATTTTACGATATATACTACTTCTGCAATTACTGACATATATCCTGGGCCTTTCATTAAATGATATGCAAATTCGTCTGGTGATTGTGTTGCTAAGGTTAATTAATTTCCAGGTCTGGTTTCAAAAATTAATAATTTTGGATGTTCAGTTTGTATTAAAACGTAACTGCAAATTGGTTTTCTTGTTTTTTCAGCCAGTACGAAGTTTATATCTTCATTCGTTAAAGAATAAAAGATTTCAGAATTGTCTTACGTGTTGTCATATGTTTTATTTGCTAGTCCTTCATAAATAATTTCATATATGTTAAAATTACATGAGTCATTAGGTAATGTATCCCAGAATGTTTGTCCATATTCTACGTCTGCACAGAATGTGTCAGTTAAAGTGTGCATATTATACCAGATCCTAATTGAATTTTATTTGAATTTAAATGGATAGTTGCGCAATATTCTTGCAGTTATTTTGAATATTCCTTGGACTAAGACATTATTCCATGTTCCATATGGGTCAGAAAATTGTGTACCAGTACAGTCTCCGTTAGGTGTTACGGATTCTGCTAAAGTAACGCTAAGGAATAAAGTTTTATTTACTTTTACTTTTGATGTCTGAAGAGAAGAGGTTACTAAAAATGTTCCTATTGATGGCGCGTCGAATTTCTACTTTGCATTTTGTATTTGAAAATCCAGTTAATTGTAAAAGATGTATATAAGTTCTTTCAACATGTACTTGAGATCGAGGCAGATCACATTCTCCTACCTCTAGTAAAGATAACGTAGTAATATTTGATCGATTTGAACCACAGTCAAATCCAATGATGGGGTGGATTGTTGTTATGTAGACGAAGTTGCAAATGAGCAGTGCCAATAGGAAGCCTCGTAATCCCATGTCTGGAAAAAAGGAGGTTCCATTTAGCAGTTTATTCTGCTTCGTAATAAAAAAATGTATAAAATTACTTAATAAACAATTTTGTTGCTATTGTTATATATATTTTTTCTTATCATATTTATTAAGTTTGTATTTCGTGTACATAGTGTATTATATCGAACATGTCGGCTATGACAATATGATCTGACAGGCGTAAACTGAGAATCAAGTTTTTGTAAGCATCGGGTCCTCTTGTCTTTATTGTTGAAAAAATATCCTGTATTGTATCTGGATTATTTAGGTTTCTGCTCCATGTGGGAATATTAGTCATCTTGCTTAAAAATTCCAGTTCGAATTAAATATGGCCAGAGAGCTACCATGTCGAAAAAACAGGGAACTATTTCCATGAGATCTATGCGTTTGCGATGAATTTGATCCATTATATCTGGAATAATGTGTTATGCCCAAAATTCTATGATTTGTTTTGTTTTATATATATATTTTTTACATAAAATATATATTTTTATACAAATTTTTATTTATTTCTTTTATTTTTACCATTTATCGACAAAATAAAATTTCTATATCTTTATTTAAATTGTATATATATATATATATATATATATATATATATAATTAAAGTAATGATATTTTGTTTTTATTTTTTTTCATTTATTTACTTTTGTACTTGTACATGTGAGCGTTTTAGTATATTAATATGAACCACAGTAATATATTGAGACTGCCCAGCCTCGAATCTCCGTCGTTTTGCGAGGAAACGGGAGCGAAACCTGCAAAAATAGGATCGTTATAAGGACAATTACATTCACACAAAACCCGCACGAAAGAATCACAAGGTTTCGTTGAGTTCTCGCTCCATAATTAGTCTTTCAAACCGGAAGTAGATGTGGCTTGAACGCGGCCATCAGGTTTACGCGGACATTCTCGTTCATAGTCTCAGAGAGCGCCGCACTAGCCTCGGTTTACTGCCGCTCCACCAGTCACCTGGGTTAAGCAGCTTCGTGCGTGCTCACTGGCTGGGCGTCCCACGTTTTTTCTCTTTTACGTTTTTTTTTTACATTATGTGTCACCGTTTTCTTTGCTTTTATGCGCATGGCCAATTTAAATGATAAATAATATTGGCCTATAATATTTAAACATAAATTAATAAATATTCAAACACCATGTTAACAAATTTGCAGATATAAACCCGAATTATACAAGAACATGAATGTAAATCACAAAGAAAATAAATATGGGCTGAATAAAAATATAGTTTTTCTTTGACTAATTAATAAACGCCGAGAATCATAAGATTATTATGGATGATGACCAAAATGTCGATCTCAGAAATAAACAATAATGTGCAACCATTGAATAGTTTTTTTTTACTCTTCTGTAGGATGTTTTAGATTTTTGCATGAATTCTGAGCTTTCTCATGCTTCCACCCAATGGAAGTGGGTGTCTACCCAGGGAGCGCGTGTGATTGGTACCTAGGGACACGGGCGGTCAGTCAGCGAGCACCTATGCGATCCATGGATCGACACCGCTGCCAGGAGAGGCGCGTTTAGGGGAAAGACGGTCTCCTTGTTAACGCACGGTATGCCTTCATTTTTCAGTACGTACAAATCTTCAAACGTATCCGCCGGACGTAATATGCGTCCTTTTGCAATAAAAAATACATCGTAGTAATCGCGAAAACGTTACCTTTCTTTTGACACCAATTTCCATGTCTGAAACGGTCTGGAAGGGGGGTAAAACATCGTCTACAAATTTTATAATTTATTGATCGAACTAGACTTGATGGCGGTCGGTAATTGAGGCGCGCGCATATTAATTAAAGTGGGAATTTAGCAGAGAGGTGGAAAACCGAGGTAAAGAGCTCATTTGATCGATTGCCTATGTTCCCAAGCCCACCGCAAAGGGCTAGAGATCTACTGGATCTGCTTTTTTTTAAATTAAAATAAATAAATACATAAAAGGAAAAAATTAATGACCATGATGCGGGGGAATAGATAGTTTTGGAGACTGGGAATAGAAGTTGTGGTTTTTCGTCAGCTCAGGCCGCAAGTGTCCGTGCACTTACAGATAGTGAGACTCAGAGAAAGCTGCATTCCTTACCATCCCCTAGCGTCGAACGGCATCGGAGTCTTGTATTTGTTTTGGGCATTCTTGCTCGTGAATAAAGAATTACGTTTCGCGAAACTTCCCCCCTTCGTGTGATCCAAGGTATCATTTTATTTTTTTTGAGCAATTTTTAGCCAAAATAAGCCAACATTGCTTTTCAAAGTGTTTCAAATATTGAAACTGGTAAATTAAAGAACTAGAAAAATAAAATTTATAACGATTAGGGCAAAAAGCGACTCTAAAATACTTCAAATTTAACAAATTTAAAACTCAAATAGTCGAAATGTTTCAATATTTTCGATCTTTCTTTTGCTGAAATAAGATTCTCTCTTGCTTTTGTTCGCATTTTATGTAGTCGTGTTGCGAAACCACTTAAATAATCATCATACGTTTGTAATTTCTCTTGCTGTGATAAAGGTTCACTGGAAGGTTCACAAGCTAATTCACCAAAAACTAATTGATAGGGAGTGAATTTTGTGCTAGTTCAAGCTAATCATCCCATTCTGAATTTTTCGCAACAAATTGTTTGAGATATTCTCCTAAAACATGATGTGAAAGTTCTAATAATCCGTTTGATTGAGGGTGAAAAGCTGTGGTACGAAATTGTTCAGTTCCAAAACGTTTTGCCAATCTTTCTAATAAATTACTTTAAAAATCTCTGCCTTGGTCAGTAAGTACTCCTTTCGGCGATCCAAATGTACAAAATAACTTTTTTCACGAAAGCATCTGCTATCGTACTAGCTTGGTGATTAGAAAGAGGTACTGCTTAAGAATATTTGGTGAAATTGCCTTCTATCGTTAGAATATATAAGTTACTAGATTTTGTTTCAGGTAGTGGACCAACAATGTCCATTGATATATTTTCAAAAGCAGTAGTGGGTGTGTCAGTGATTACCACAGGATTTTTTGTTTTGACTCAGATTTATCTTTTGAGCCGACATTGTAAACAACCTTGAATATATTTCTGAATGTCTGCTTTCATATATTCCCAAAAAAAATTTTGATGAATTTGGCTATAAGTTTTTGTAACACCGTTATGGCCTTCTTATGCTGAAGAAAAAGCTTTTTCAATTAAATGACCTCGTTGTTCCTTTGTTGGATGTTGCGTTATTTCATTACAAACTATAATTTTTGTAGTTGAATTTGAAAAAATTGAATCGAAAATTGATTTCACTTATTCCCAAGGTATATGATTAATTCTGGAAGTTTTAGAAATTCTAATTGATCCTAATTTCAAATTTTGAGATAAATCATATAATGAGTATATTGATAATTGTATATTTGATACCGGCGTATACATCATAAATCGACTTAGGAAAACCTAAGCCGGACAAAAGAATCCGAGTTGTTTCCAAATGTGCATTTGCTATTACTTATCCTTGCAAAGAATTCGTATAGTTCATGAGATTCGTAATATCAAGGAAAGAAAACTCGGATTCCAATCTCCTCCAAAGACGACCTTTTCCTTTATTCGATTGCCGAGACATGGCAATATCGCAGCATTTCTAAATTAGGCAATTAAGTTTTCAAACCTCTTTACTAATTATAGAAACATCTGCCAGCCGGCTTTTCAACATCATATTTTCGATTTCCATTTTATAGTTTTACGATCTGTTTTGCCATATTCCAGGACATCTGCGAGCCAGGCCAGTAATACTTTCACAGAAACTTATAATTGCATGCCCTTTGTCTGCATACTTAGGGTCCCTATTCACAGTCTCGGTACGGTCAGACCCTGGCCCTCTCTTTCTAACCAACGGAATTATTACCTGTCCTTTGCGCTCCTATAGCCGAGCTGGTAGTTTTTTTTTATTTTTTGTATGAATTTTTAATTATAATATGACCGATTCATATTAAAAAGTTGATAGTAGGACGAAATAATTTCAAGTAAGGTCGCGAGCTGTAAGTGTAATAGTAATTAATAATAATTAATTATAATCTCGCTGTTAGTTGCATATTGGTTTGTTTTTAGTTTTAAGTATTAATAGAGAATATTTTTAAATGTTAAATCGAGAAACCATTTATGATTAAGTTACAGTATGCTATCGTAATATCACGTTACAATTATATATAAATGATAATGTAATATATTTAAGCATTAATTATAAACATTTCTAATAATTAATTAGAATAGTTTTATTTTTATTAATAGATTTTGAGCGACGAGCGCAACATGGAGAGACGGTGGGAGAGAGCGCGTGATATCCCCACCACGCGGCAGACCCTTCCTGGGCGCCACGGATTGACGTGATTGGTGCGAATGTTGCTCTTCTATCCCGGGCCTACCCTCTCTCCGAATACCAGCGACGCACGCTGAACGACACGGGCCCGCCTGATTAGCTGCGATTAAATGTAAATTTTTTTTTTTTCTCCTAGTGTAGGCTCTTTTAACTTTCAATAAAATCCACCAGTTAAAGTGAATTAAGTGAGTATTCATTCGTGTTAGTGTATCGATAGTGCAAACCGTGACTCCTTGCCCTGTGTTCCTTCCTAAGTTTCCCCGAACTCGAACGCATCGGTTCAGCAGCGAATGCACGCTGACTCCAACCGGCAGGAGAGTTCGACGGCAACGCGCTACCTCCCTTACCCCCACGCCCCCGCCTCCACGTTCGAACACTGCGGTTCCACGGTAGGTCCCCACCGAACGGACCAGCGTAACTCTTTGACGCACTTGGCTTAAGCAACATGACGTCCACCACGAACACCGGACCGATTGTCTGTACCTTCGTGAAAACGACAGATAGCGAATTTACCTCGTTCCTATACCAGAGGAGCAGTTAACCAACTGGAGTTCGAATTGCCGCCCACCATTCCAACGGAATTCGTCGGACGTCTCCGCAGGGCACTGGAAACCCACGCATCAGTTTTCCACCAGGATGAACGACTTCGACAAACTCTAGCCGTGGGACACGATATCCAGTGCTGAACCCATAACCTTTCCGAGAACCCCCACGCCGACAATCGATGCCAAAAAGGAAGTTCATCGACGAACAACTGCGAGAGATGTTGGCAGAGGGCATTATCCAGCCGACGACCTCACCTTGAGCTCAGCAATCACTATCGCCACCAAGCAGAACGGCGAGCACCGTTTCCGCATCGACTTCCGCCGCCTCAACGACCAGACTGTTGACACACCCCAATACCTACCCCGCATCCATGAAATACTGAAGGACCTGGGGAAGGCCAAAGTATTCACCACGCTGGACCTCAAGAGCGGGTACTGGCAATTATCTATGGCAGCTGAGGCCAGGAAATACACTGCTTTCTCTGCACCTTCAGGTGGGAAGTACCAATTTAGGGTACTCAGTACTTCAGTGCTGGAAAGACTTGATCGGGGTATACCCGGAGATCCTCCTAGAAGTCTTTAACTCCTGTCTTCGGGAGGGGAGACTTCGCAGACCGGAAGATGCAGAGGTTGGTCCTGATGAGGAAGGGCAATAAACCTCTAGGGGATGCCTCATTGTATAGACCAATATGTTTATTGGATACGATGGGAAAACTTCTGGAAAAAATGATCCTACAAAGACTACAGGGTCACATGGTCCGCGACAATGGTCTCTCGGAAAACCAGTTCGGCTTTCGGAAAGGCAGGTCCACAGTTGACGCCATCCAGGCAGTAGTGGACATCGCCACTAAAGCAAGAAGAGGAACTGGTAAGCTTAAGGGATTTTGCGCGTTGTTCAGAATGTTCAGAATGATAGATGACTATCTGAGCGACAGGTGGGTGATATACGAGGGCGACAAATGGTCTCTCAAGGAAGAGATAACATGTGGCGCTCCTCAAGGGTCGCGGGTGGGTCCACTAGTTTGGAACGTCATGTTCGACGATTTCCTGCGCATGGAACTGCCTGCTGGAACGAGCATCATCGGTTTCACGGCTGACGCACTTGTCATGTGCGCCGCTGTAAACGTCAAAATCCTGGAGCTGAGGATCAATGATTGTCTGTGGCGGGCAAAGCGTCACAGACGCGAAATTTAAAAGAAAAACTCTTAACAAACAATAATCTAAGAAATAGGTGGCGCTGTATCACAATTTAACAACTAGTAAATAAAGGTGATTCTTATTGCTTGCGCTGCTTTATTGCTAACGCACTAATAGGAAAATATATCTTTTGAAACCATCTCTCATAATTCATCGATGTAAATATAGGTGGCGCTAGTATCGCGAAAATAAAACAAAATACTTCAAATTAGTCGCCTTGCTCGGTCGCCCACGCACTGAAAAATAAATAAACAAAATATCTACTAAAAACAGTTTTCAACAATATAGGTGGCGCTGGCATCGCGATAACAAAGATAATTTAAATTTGGTCACACCTCTACCGTCACACTCGACGGTCGGTAACAACGTTCCGCACTCTACGTGAGAACACCCCAAGTAGGGTTTGTTGGGGTTGAGCAGGTGGCGCTGCTCTCGCTAAAAGGGGAAAGCCCCAAATCAAATACACCCGTGCAACAAGTCTTACTAAATAAACTAAGTTCACTTGGCCGCCAAGACGGCGTGCACAAGCGTTAAAAAAGGTAGTGATTGGTAGCCTGGGTGGCGTGCACCAATCAAAATTGACTTAAAAAGTACTCTTGACGGCAGCCAGTAATAAGCGTACACCGTGGAAAGGAATTGATCGAGATGGCAGCCTAGGAAGCGTACGCCATGAGAGGAAGAGAGACGGCCTGAGCAGCGTACATCTCTCTCTTAGGAAGAAGGAAAACCGTCTCTGCGCCTGGGCAGCGGACCAGAGAGCGGGTGGAGCCTGGACAGCGTACCCACAAGCAGTACTTATCTTCTGGAGCCTGGGTGGCGTACCCAGAAAATAAGTTTAATTTAAATTTGAAGTTGCACTAGAGCCTGGGCAGCGTACCTAGTGTTCTTCGACACCAAAAATATTTTACCAGACTGCTGCTGCTCCTCGGTGACCCTTTGGCTGCTTTCCAAAGGTGCTGCTGCTAGGACACGAGTCCCGACTGGAGATCCTGAGATCCCGACTGGAGATACCACTGATGATTGCGCCAGCTAGGTTATAGCCTCGCGGTTTCGAGTCTAGAGCGGGCAGGCACGCGCTGCGAGCCTAGCGGTGACTGTTCAAGTCGCTGCCCCTGCAGACCTGCTACGCCACGGAACGCGTGTAGCGCTAGCACCCTGTATGCTGGCGCAGGTAGGTCGATGTGACCGTTACATTATAAATTGTTTTTAAATAAATAAAATTGTTTATAACAAGGATCAGATACGATTCGAGTTATGCACAATATTTTTTTTCTCTAGATTGGACAAGTTAGGCTCAAGCTCAGATCCTTGTACAATCTCTGCAAATAAAGGGTGATCAATTTATAGGTATAGGATTTTAAATTGAAATAAAACAACGAAAATTCAAACTGATAGGGCAATCTTTTTTATTTTTGTGTAGAACTATTCACGATATTTATTTTTTAAAGATAACCCCTTTCAAATGTTGGCCGCAACTGCGCTTTAATTCGTCCCTCTATAAACACTAATTTTGAATGACTCGCTCGAGGACTTCGGTCGGTATCTCGCTAATAAGTTCAGTAATGTTGGCTTCCAATGCCTCAATAGTAGCTGGTTTATCCACAAAACATTTAGACTTTACATACCCCCGCAAATAAAAGTCCAAAGGTGTGATATGACATGATCTTGGAGGCTAATCCACCGGTCCGAGACGAGAGATAAATTTCTTAATTAATTAATTTCGAAACGACTACGCAGTAAATCCATTGTTTCACGGGCTGTATGATCGCCCAAGTAGTGCCATAAGATAGGCCAAGTTGTTGAGATCGGCGCCGAATCGATTCTTCCGGGTCTTCAGCAAAACTCTCATTTACAGCCGCAATATTCTCTACAGTTCGGGATGTACGTGGTCTAATCAGTCGAGTATCATCCAATGATGTTAAATTATTCTCGATTTTGCCGATGGTATGTCGAATAGTGCGTTCGGTAGGACGATTGTGTACACCATAAATTGGCCTGAGCGCGGCATAAACACTTTTCACAGAGCGTCCATTTTCGTAATATAATTGTACGATTTGTAAACATTGTTGAGGCGTAAGTCTTTTCATGATGAAATGTCAATAAAAACTGAAGAAAATTGCGTATTTAGTTTGACAGTAGTCTCGCGTGACATGTCAATAAAACGCTATTGGAAAATGTACCTCCAACTTGATCACACTACAAATATTCTGTTCCTTAACAGAGTTAAAATTAAATTTATGAATAATACAATCACAAGCACTTCGAACTTCGCTTTACCCAAATGATGTTAATCAATGGTGACCATTCAACGTACCCAAAAAGGACTTATACTCTCGTGTGCTCTTTTTATGTTTATTTTAAACGTAATCAAAATTTATTAATTATAAACAGTGATGACTGTACTTCCTTTCTACAACCTACTTCGTCTGGTTGCTATTTAAATTATGAATCTCATCATTTATTTAGTCAGAAGGTTGGGTTAATTAAAGGTTTAGTTGATAGATGTATTAAATTAAGCGACATCAAATATAGAAAAGAAAATTTAGATGAAATCAAAGTTATTTTACAATTGAATAGTTATCCACTGATGTTGATAGAGAGTGTCATTAAGGAACGTGTTCATGAAATATATAATACTTCAACTAAAGATAAAAAGAAATTGAAATGGTTAGAAAAATACAAAAAAAATGAAATTAAAGTTACTTTACCTTACATCCAAGGTCTTTCTGAAAGACTTAGGAGAGGGTTAAAGAAATTCCATATCAATGTCTATTTCAATAATAACCACACTTTGGGAAAATTGTTAAAAAACAATAAAGATTGTGATAAAATTGAAAATCTATCCAATGTAGTTTACCTTATAAAATGCACTGGATGTGATAAAGTCTATATTGGTGAAACTGGCAGGAGATTAAAAAATAGAATTTATGAGCATAAGAGAGATTGTAGACTTGAAAATTTGAATACAGGCTTATCTCGACATTCTTGGGATTATAATCATTTCTTTGACTTTAATAATGTTAAAATTTTAGCTAGAGAATACAATAAATATAAAAGAAAAATTATTGAATCAATTTATATCAATAAAAATTTTAATATTTCCATAAATTTAAAGACTGAAATTATGAATATTAATCAAATTTACCATAGTATTATTTAACATATTAAATTTGAACGTTGATTTCCAAGTTTGCGTTCTCAAGCTTTAGCACGCTTTTCATTGGTGAATTTAATTCAATTTATTGTTTCTTCGTCTCACTATCCTACAGTTTGTGTTGCGTCGCCTGATAGTACACATCACATTACAATGTAATTTTAAATTATTGAATCCCTCAATTGTTGAGGCTTTTATTTTAATTGACAATTTTAATAATATGACGTAATTTTCATGTGTGTTTTTTGTATTAATAAATTATGTAAGTACTCGTTTATAACAATAATATATATATTAGCTCGCTTTGAAAAGTGTAATTAGATTTAAATTATTTTGTAAAATTTTAGTGAAGAACATATTCCTTGAAAAAGACCTGCAGTAAGGTCGAAACGTAGGAGAATTTAATAAATATATGAAGGAGAATTAATAGAAAATTTTATTTAATTGACCGTAAGACCGACTAAACATTTCCTGTATGACATAATCAAAATTTAGTTAACTGAGACGACTCAGCTGCGACTCTCAGCCTTTTAACACGAAAATAGAGAAAAGTGAACAAGAACATCTGCATGGAAGGGCTGAACACAATGTGAGTGAGCTCGCGAGCAAAAATCGCGATGATTCGTGAGCCACAGGCGCATCAATCAGGGTTTGAAGCACGAACCGGAAGTGCATGTAAAATAGACACGGCAATGAGGTTCTCAGGAACATTTTCGTTCGTAGCAGCAGACAGCGTGACACTAGGCTGTGTCTGCCGGCTCTCAGTCGATCACAGAAGTTAAGCAAAAGCTCAGCTTCCCGGACAGGAGTCCTTATTAATATTTTAGATTTTTTTTTAGATATTATTTCATTTCTGCGTTATTTTTGTTACGAGCAAACCGTAAAGAAAACATAACCAAAATAAAATGTATACTAAATCAAGTGAAATATTTGAATGATATTCACTTGATTAAAAAAAAAATGACGAAAAGTTAATTTGCGCTTCTCGTAACCTGAGCACTTCTGCGCGCTCAGCATAAACTGTCAAGGCGTCGGTTCAACGACCTAGGAAATGGTGAAATATTCTAAAATCTAAAACATTCTGAAATCTAAAAATTATATATACAGGATGTCCCAGGACTCAAGGTACATATTAATATTTTTGAATTCCAAAAAAAATGGAATGAAATATTCAAATATAAAAAATTTGTGAAGTGTATAATTACTGAGTAATTAGCAATTAAAATTGACCAATCATAAAAATGCGTTAGATAGACGACTGTTTATATGCTATCGCTGAGAGAGTATGAGAATGCAAGTTCAGATCGTATAATTTCCCCTCAGTTTATTTTTGTAAGAGGTATTGATTCTTTGGTGCTACTTCACACTTAAACGAGATTCAAAAATTAACAAGTATCTTTTTCGTAGCTACCAAATTAGAAAACATTGCTTGATGAGTTAATTATCTTACTTAAAATGTATGCGTTTTTGAATTTCGTACAATCCTCCTGAATTCTTGGTATTCCGCAGAATTCTCTCCAGTTCTGTAGAAACCACTTTAACACCGTGATGACAGCTTTTAAATATATTTATTTATCATATTCTTAAATTTGGCATAAGAACAGACAAAAAAATTCGAGACACGCAATTTTGATTTTTTTAGAAAACTTATTTATTTAATATTGACTGAGCAACAAGTTTATAATGACTGTACAAGTTATAATTATAAATCAAAACAAATAAATAAAACGATACTAAGGTACATTGCCGATGGTTTTTGTTTTAATTTCTACCACTCCCAGGGCAACGAAGTTGATGAAAAAGGAGTTTCTGTTCTCAATGTCCTAGTAGAGCAGGCGTGAATTTGTTTCGCTGCTTAGTAGCAACTCCTGTCTCTCGCCGCGCACGATTTTGCACTAACCAACACATTTCAGTGAATTGAAGAAAAATCAAGACAAATTGCTTTGAAAAAGAGAAGTCAACGTGCTTTCAAACGAAGCACTTCTCTTTACCAGATTTTTATTCAATCCTGCTCGGGATATATCAATAAAAATTACTTCTTTCTGCTACTACTTCTTCTGTCTGCTTGTCGTTAAGACGCGACGACAACAGTCTGATGTCACTAATTCACTTTTGTGAAAATTTCTACTAATAATTACTGAAATTTCAGTATTTGGTTTAGCAATTCTTTAAATTTCACTAAAGTTTTAGTAAACAGTGTCTAATAATTAGTAGCAATTTTCCGAACTGGGAACATATCAGTTTGATTCCTGAGCTTATGAACTTCGCCAAAAACTTTAGAAGTAGGTGTTTTTTCCGTTCAAATCAATTATTTATTTATTTCCTGGAATCGTGAGAAATTAAAAAGAGTTTTATAAGAAATTACTCAGATTCAGCAAAATTCGTAAGAATTTGTAGGATTTATGAATTTTTCAATTTCAACAATTTATTGCATATTTTCATAGCTTGAAAAGTATTTGGACGTTTTTAAATTAATTCAAACGTGTCAAAAGGTATTCCACTGAATTCGTGATAACTATGCAGAATTCGAATAACGAGTACATCTTCATTCACTGGTAGCTGAGCCATCGACCTATCTTGACTCATTGAGTAAGAATTACGAAAATTACGAGAAATTTAGTACAATTCGGAGGAATTTACAGCACTCAAAAACCTTGAAATTCCAAATAATTAGATGTATCCAAAAGTGTTCAAGGTAATTCAAAGATGTTAAAGGGATTTCTAAAGAACTCAAAAGAATTCTGCGAAAATGCCAAGAATTCAGCAGGATTGTACAAAATTCAAAAACGCATACATTTTTAACTACGGTAATTAACTCAGCCAGCAATGTTTTCTAATTTGAAAGCTACGAAAAAGATACTTGTTAATTTTTGAATCTCGTTTAAGTGTGAAGTTGCACCAAAGAATCAATACCTCTTACAAAAATAAACTGAGGAGAAATTATACGATATGAACTTGCATTCTCACACTCTTTCATCGATAGCATATAAGTAATTATACACTTCACAAATTTTTTGCATTAGAATTTTTCATTCCATTTTTTTTTGGAATTCAAAAATATTAATATGTACCTTGAGACCTGGGACACCCTGTATATATATATATATATATATACAGGGTGTCCCAGGTATATATATATATATATACTCCGAAAACTAAATATATATATAATAATATAATGCTGTATATATATATGCATGTATATATATATCTTTTATATCTATATAGATATCTTTTCTTTTTCTGTATGACAGCCTTGAGCAATAAGTATATATTTTCATTCTCCTCAATTAATCTTACTCATTACTTTGGCTCGTACTTTGGATAACTTCTATAATTTTATTAATAATCTTCTTATTCTTCGTGACTTTTGGTTTCTTCTCACCAATATCCGCTGTCAACAGTTTTACAATTCCATCTTTGCCTTTTTTGACATACTCTTTTTTCATCATACCATAAGTGATACCTTCTTTGGAAATTCTTTTTATCATTATCTTCGACGCAGCGACTTTCAAAGGGGCCAAAGTTGGAAAAATCAATGGCTCAAAAAAGCAATGAACATTTGTGAGCAAATCTTGTTGGTTGATTTTTGCAGAGGTTATTTTTTCTAATATTTCTACATCACATAAACCTTCATGAAAATTGTCACTTGAATCGATGTGCAAAAAGTCTCTAGCCAATGTTTCAAGTTTAAACATCCCCTCGCCTTTTCTTTCAGGAATCTTTTTTCGTAGTATCGATAGGGTGTCCACGTATCCAGCAATAAAACTAAAAGTCTGTAGCATGCAACATTTCTGGACAACCCGGAATAAATGTGATGCATCAAAAGAGGCATTGTGTGCCACAAGCAAACATGGATTTGATGTAACACTACTCAAGAATTGGCAGAATGCAAGCAAAGCATTTTTTAGTGGAATTGACATAACTTTTTGGTCGTAGAAGAACAATTGTCCACCAAAGTTTCGGAATCCTGTCACATCAGAAGCTTTGACGTTTGTTTCCTGGGTAGGGTATATAAACATACTACATACTACATAAACAGAAAATGAAAGTAACTCCGTCCTTTTGGCATTTGATGAGCTACTACCCCGTTAAAGTTCTCACTCGATTTCTCTTAAATGTTCACTTGTTCACCAGTAAAGGCGGTAACGCCGTCTAACTTCATAGTGACTCTCATCCAGTAAGACACTTTAGTGGGATGCTGTGTATCGAATTCCGCACATAATACGCGTTTTGTTGTAATTCAAAACGCCAGTATTATATGCTATCGGCCGATACACGGCATCCCTATAAGAGACGTGTTTGTTATCTACCTTAAACACCTTAAACATCTAGTTTTGTCGAGACTCATAACTTTTAAAACTGATATACACCATATTTTATATGGGAGTAAATTTAGGAAAAGATAGACTAGGATCCATCTGGAATTTGCCTGGAACTTCACGGTAATAGTGCTTTTTAAAAGTTCCTGAACATTTTCAGTTACCACGATCTAAAATGTCTTGAATGCGGAGGTCGTCTAGCCAACTTCGTGAAGCTACCGCTGAACGAATGCTTCCTGGAGAAGAATCAATTCCAGCCTCTTTGAGGACTGATCTGATCCAATTAGTAATGACAGTTCTAGACGTTGGAGTCTCTTCTTCTCTCCTCGGATCTCTTAAGTATTACTCTCTCCCATGTTATTGGACATAACCAAATATTTGGGTGCTTGGAAATTTTCCAACCCGATTGTCTAAAAGATGATCGGTCCGTCTTAGACCCAAAGGTTGGCCACATGATTATTTCATTTCCTAGATTCTCTAGGTAGTCTTTTGAAATCTTTAAGAGTGTAAGATCGTGAATTCGACGACCAGAAGCTAAGAGGAATAAGGCTGCTGTCCGTCTGGAAGTCTCAAAGAAAGATAAATTAACTGTAGGTTTAGATAGCCAGTTGAGAAGAATCTGTGCATCCCAGATAGAGGATTTGATCTCTCGAGGCCTAGTGATCGAGATCGCTTTGAGAGTCTGTCGAACTAAAAAATCAGTAGATGAGTCTAAGGGCGGTACACCAGCGCAAAGGTAGAGATGGCAGATCTGTGAAGGAGGATGGTGTTGTAAGACAGGCTCTCTGTGATTGATAAATCTGCTAGGAATCTGGCAATGTCCTGGCCTTTCGGAGATTTGGGGTTGACCTCCATCTTCTTGGACCAGCGAAGCCATCTTTGGATTGGAGCCCTGTAGGTTTGTAGGGTAGAACGTAGAAGGTCTCCAGCTTCTGACTAAATCCTACCACACCCAATTCTCCACACCTGCAGTGTGAGACGTTCCACTTGTTGAGGAGGCTGGTTCGTGGTTGTGTCAATGAGAGCAGTTTCCAGGTTTTGAACTGTTAATGTCTGTTCTTCGCTCCTGTTCGATAGGTCGGACATACAGAAGGTCTGATCCCATTTTGGCGTTACCAGCAGGAATTCTCCTTTGCATTTGTTCAGGTGAGCAAGAACTCTGGGAATGAGGCACGGTGGTGGGAACAGCCATCCGAGCTTGCAGTGCCAAGGCTGACTGAATGCGCCTGTGAATAAGGCGTAATACTGCTGAATTTGCCGAGGCAAAGAAATCAACGTCTGGTTCGCCCCATTTGGTGAAAATTCATTTCGTTGTGTGAGGTAGAAGGTGCTACCCTGGGAGAGGTTCGCCCTCGACAGTCGGTCCGCGATACCGTTGTATCTTCCTGGAAGGTATACCGCTGAGAGGGTAATGTTGTTTCTGTCGAGAATGTGAAGGAGTAGATAGGTTAGGTTCAGGGGTTGAAAAGACCTTGTGCCTCCCTCCTTCTGGATGTAAGCTACGAGAGTTCGTTTGTCCGTTTGTAGTAAGATATGAGCACTCTGAAGATGGTAAGACATCCTCTCTATAGCGGCGTAAACAGCAAACATTACTTTTTTGTTGGAATGCCAACTCTTCTGGGTCTCGGTCCATGGACCTGAAAGGTGGAGACTGTCGATTTGGGCTCCCCAACCTGCATCTGCTGCGTCTGACGTGAGGTAATTGATTCTGGGGGCTTTTGTAGAAGAGTGGAAGAAGACGTGGCTAATTGCCACCACGTTAGTTCCAATAATGCCTGACGAGTTATTGTTAGCTTCTGCCGTATTCTGTGTTGCCTGAACTTGGTTAAAAATCTTTGAAGATGGCGACAGTGAAGTCGCCCTCTGTGGATGACGAAGTTGGCAAAATTTAGTTGCCCTAATAGGCACTGAAGTTCTTTCAGAGAGCAGCGTCCCTTTGAGATGAATCTCATGGATAGGTCCGTAATTCTTTGAGCTTTTTTGTAAGGGAGGCTCATGAGATTTTCCTTGGTATTCCAAAGGATACCCAGGAATTTGATCTTCTGACAAGGGTTTAGAACGCACTTGTCTCGATTGATCCTCCAACCTAGAAACTCCAACAGTTTCACTGCATCGAGGATCTGCGCCAATAATTTGCTCCTTTCTTGAGACACGAGGACAAAGTCGTTCAAATATACGACCACCCTCATACCTCGTGATCGAAGAATCTTTGCAATCCAATTCGTGATCATTGCGATGATATGAGGGGTAGCGGAAGGAGCCAAAGGGAAAGCTTCTCCACTAAAGAAGCTACTTGTTGTAGACGAAACGAAGGAGGCATCGATGAGACTCCGCTATCGGCACGTGGAGGAAGGCTAGGGAAATGTCGATGAGGGTCATCCAGTTTCAGTCCTGAAAAAAATCTGGAACCTTTAAATGAGAAATGAGTCGAAACTTGCCTACCCTGACATGTCTGTTGAGGCCTCGTAAGTCGAAAATTGGTCTGAGACCTCCACTGCTCTTCTGTACGAGGAACATTCTCGAGATGAAGCTGGGACCTGAATATGGTGGGCGCTCCACGATTTTCTGTTCCTATAGAAGTTCTATCTCCTGAGACATCTGAGGGGACCGAACCGTGAAAAACCTGGAGTGTTTCCAGTTGACAGTGAGGTTTGGTCTTGCGACTAGGGGGATTCGGACGCCGGAGATAAGCTTCAGAATGATTGGCGGTGCCCCCATGTCTCTCCATCTCTCTTGAAACCGAGAAAGTTGACCTCCTGAAAAGACAGTTAAGGGTTGATGGTCATTTATCAGCTGGTTTCTTACGAAAGGAGCCAGAGGGTTTCGGGATGGATTGTGGTTTTTAGAATGAGCCTCTGGTGTTTGTCTTGTTCCGACGAAACTCGAATCTAGATGTAGAAGGCAGCGTTGGTCCTGCTGAAGATTGAGTCGTTCGAGAAGAAGATGATTTGTGAACAGGAACCTCTCCTCTGTAACTTCTCCTTAAGGTTATGTAGGCTGGTGTGTTTAACCAATTTTGAGCGCCACCTAAAGAGTGGATAAGAGAAGCAAGATCAGCTTTATTAAATAGGTATTCGGAACTAGGGGGAACCTTGCGAAGAACCATCTGGACGTTCTTATTTCGTAACTCGGTCAGAAGGTGCTCCCTTCTAGTTTCTATGCACTCAGCTCTCTTGCCGCAGATCACTTGTGACATTTGATCAAGGTTTTTCTGGATCTGAGATTCAGGGCCAAAAAGAGACTCAAAACTGCGAAAAGTAACTAAAGATTTTTCTCTGCAGTTCGTTTTTATGTTCATCACCCCGCTTCCCTCGCCATATTTCAATTTTTAGGAAAAGTCTGTGGGTAACGGTTTTGGCTATCTATTGTCGCTCGTCGCGTAATAACGCCTAGGCACATAATATACTATTGTTAACTATGCTGGAAATCAATTTGTTATGTATGGAATACACGAAAAAAAGTAAATGCTAATAATCAGCATTTTCGTGCTGCTCAGCAGAAACTGAGATGCTTAATTTTGCTTTCGCAGGGGAAAATGCTAAAGTAGAGTAACTTTGATTCTAATTAGAAGTTTTCTAAATTTCTACAATACTTGCTGTTCTGCAACAACTCGCTCGCCGTAACGCAGCACTCGAGTATCGCGAAATAAGAAATATTGTCCCTTGTTTCTTATATTCAGTGAAGTGAGATGCTTTGATTTAGTTATGACGCGTACAGCGGGTCAGTGAATCGTAGTTGATAATATTAGGTATCACCTTTCTGCATCTCAGAATGCGAGTTGCTGCTGAGCAGCATTTTCTTACTGACTCGTAGTGACTAGTGATGCTGTAAGGCTTAGCACTGGCCTTCAGTATGTACACAGACTGAGCCACAGTACAAAAAAGCTGCTCAGAAGCAACTGCCGTTGCTGATCGACCTGCGTACTGATAATTAGCAATCTATCACTGAACACCAGCATTTTATTTTTTGCGTGTATATATGTATTTTCAATATGTATACTGACATTAAACATGATTCGAGCAAGAGTTTTTAGATATTTGACTTACTATTATATTTTGCACTTTTACAATATATTTACTTGAATGATTTACAACATTAGTTTTGATACAAGTAGGCTTAGAAATTCTTTATTAATAAAACATATGAGTAAATCTTCTCTATAAAACAATGTGAAAAGTAATAGTAATTTCACGATAAATTCTTAAAATTTTACATTTTTATAATTTAGAATTTTATTATCTAATATATATGGCCTATGCTATTTTCTAAGCAGAGAAATACATTTTATTTTATTTGTGTTTGCTTGGGCGTACTACCGGCACAGCCCCTTTTGACCATAGCCTGAGCTGTTTATGATTTTTCCGGAAATGGCTAATCGCTAAGCTATATACTGCCTGTAATTCTATGCAGTTTTATGTTTGCATCTACATGAGAATAGTAAATAGGAATATCTCAAAACGAATACGATTACGATTTCAAAGTACGGAGTACTTCACTGAAGTAAAGTACGAAGTTACTGATTTCTAAGCAAAATTTAGGTATTTATATTGACGCAGCTGCACATTGATCATAAAAGGTTTTCGAATCTATACAATCTCTAAAGTGGAGATTGCATTTCTAAAATTTTTACTATAATTTTTAAAGAAAGCATAAAATAAAGGGATATTGAATTTCGGAATTACAAAGATTGAAAAATAAAATAAAATTTATAAAATTAGGTAAAGACGTAGGACGTTACAAGTTGGTGGACTTGCATCCCTTACACCAAACTACATCCTGCGAAATTTATGATTGTTTTGCTACCTCATGGAGACTCAAATGATATCAAACAATGCTGCAAGACTTTGTGCCGTTGGATTGCAACTATAGAAGTAACAAACGACAATTCTCTCGTTTGCCCTCTAATCTGAGGGGTTGACAAGTAAGTTACCACCTAATCGTTCCTTGTATCAAATTCTATGAACTTCATTACAGTAAAACCTATCGTAGCCGACACATATGGGAGACAAGTTCGGCTGCGATGGGTACCAATGACATGCGATGATTGCTAGGGACTTATTACTAGCTTGGTTCAGTGCTGTGGCAACAGGTGCCCCTGTGTTTAGTAACACACGTGTACCGGCTTGTACATATTTTTTGTGTTTACTTTTGTGCAAATAGGTGAGTAAAAGTTAGTTTAAAAAATAATCAGTTCTTTTTGTTGATAATTTAAAAATTTCATGGATAAATTCAGTCAATAAAAAACTATAAAAAAAACTTAGTTCTTTTAGTGGAAAATGTATAGATGACAGTTGAGGTTATGTTGCACGACTGTTCATACATATTTAAGATCTTAATAAGTTGAAATATAATTGGTTATGAACATTCTCCAATTTTTCGAAGTTAAATTGTAATTAAATTTTATAATTCAAATATAATCATTAATTAAATTAATATATAATTTGAAATATTCATTGAAAAAGAAAATTACTAAGACGTTTTACAAAAATATGAGGACCCTCTAAAGACGGTATTTAAGACGGCCCTGACCATGCACATTTCTCGACCAATAATGTGAAGCGTCAGAGTGGGATGTTCGTTAGGAGAGTGTCGGCTACGATAGGTTTTACTGTACTTACCGTTCAATAAATTATTTATATATAAATCCAGTGTTTTATTATCATTGTGATAATAATAAGTTTAAAGAAAAATATTAAGTATTCAAAACGCGACGCAACCGCGTGAACCAACAAATCCCTAACTAAACACAGAGGGCGGGTCAACGAGATCGGAGAAGCTCTTAAAATGACTGATTCGCCGATGCTACAATGCAGCGAAACAATCATCAAGTCTTCCTCCTTTTGACTTGAAAATTAGTCACTCCAAATTACCTTAAATAGATACTGAGACCAAAGTGATTTTTGGTAATTTTTCACCGCGCTCGTCACCTCGGTTTCGTTCTGATTTGCGGTTATTAATTCGCTACCCTTCTGAGATTTTCCAAAAGCTGGTTTCACGTGACTAACCTGATTTGCAACAGTCAAAAATGGGAGACCAACGAGACTGGCAGAATAAAGTTTGCAAAAATGAGAAATACAGTCTTTGACTGTATAGCAATGCTCAAATTCATTTGATTCAAAGAATTGTCTTTTAATCAAACAAACTTTCTTCTAAGTGTGCGGAATCCCTAATAGTCAATAGGCATGAACAGAGGCGTTTTATAAGAGCCTTGTCAAATTGCCATTTAGCGGCCCCCATCAATTTTGTATACCAAAACTGGTTGAGTACACAGCAGTTTGACACATTATTGGGGAAAACTAATGAGGGTCAGAAGAGCCCGCTTCAAAGTTATTGTTCTCGCATCATTTTCAGGTACTCCAAGTATAATATTATTACATAACAGTTTGACTACTTGATCTATTGTACTAAGCTAATACTCTATTATGCATACCTTTTTTAAAGCTTTGTAAACAGTAGCAAAGCTTCCGCTCCCAATCTTTTCGAGAAGAGAATAATCTTTGACAGTCGGCAAACTCATTTTATGGCGTTCCTTTCAGTCTTTTCCGAGACTTGGTTAATCTGAAATGAAATAAAATATCCTCAAGTTGAAATATAATTTATATATTTTTATTAAATATTTTGTGCAGAATGTTTTATTTAAGAAAAATCTTAAAATTCAAAAGGTTTAACGTCCGGACGAAATTCTCCATTATAAAAAGGGAAATGACCAACCTCGGACTATGAAGATATTGTAGTCCAATTTATTATTCCTGACAAAGTTTCGAAGACAATATGTTAACCTCTTCAGATCATCCAAAATATTTCATTTGAAAATTATTTGACACTATATAAATCAAACAAATTTATAAAAATGTTAAAAAACAATAAATACATAAAATTAAACAATAAAATAAATATTTTCGAATTACCTGTCGTTACAAAATAGCATTCACAAAACAAACATCACAAAAATAGTTGAAGATGTCAAACAAAAACTTGGTCCGTAAGAAACATATTGATACCTTTAATTCTTATGATTCCAATTTACAATTTACCTTTGAGTTAGAACAAGATGAAGAATAAATTTTTTAGATATGACCTTAATTAGGAATAATAATATGATTATCACTAATTGGTTTCGTAAACAAACATCGTCTGACAGAGTTATTAATTATTCTTCAAATCATCCAACTCAAAAAAAGAAAAATATTGTTTTTAACCCTGTTGACAGAGCAATTTTATTATCTCATCATGAATTTCATCATGAGAATTTGTTTTTTAAAACATAATAATTATCCTTCAAATTTTATTGAGCAGAATATTAAAATCCGTCTGGAAAAAATTAGATCTTCTTTTAATTCTACCCATAATGAAAGCATTAGTAATAAAAATAAGTACTTTTCTCATAATTTCAATACTACTATTTGCTTGCCCTTTGTTGAAAGAATTTCTAAAAAATTATCTTTAAGTTTGAAAGTATTCAATATTTCAACTATCCCCATTGTCAATAAAAATTTGAGCTCTGTCATCAAATTAGGTAAAGACAGCACCAAAATAATGGATAGAACTAATGTTGTATATAAAATCCGTTGCAAAGATTGTGAAGCGTGTTATATTGGTGAAACAAAAAGAACTTTAAGGACACGTATAAAGGAACACATTAATAATAAAAATGACGAATCAGTTGTTTGTCAGCATCAAATTAATTTTAAACATGAATTTGATTGGAATAAGACTACTGTAGTGGATTCCGAAATTATTTATAAAAAGAGACTTATATCAGAAATGATTCATATTAAATGTCAAAAAAATAGCATAAATAAAAAAGATGATATTTATACGTTAAATTCTAACTACTTTCCACTTTTGAAGAGTTTGAAATTATGAATACTGATTCTTGTTTGAAATTATTATTTAACGTATGAATACTCATTTGTATAATATACAAGTTTAAGTTAGTGTTAGTTTATTAATATTAGTGTCCTCCGTCTTATAAATAAGGAAACAAAATTACGAATAGTTAGTTTAATATTTCACTTCGGGACGAAACAATGTGACTAATTAAATTAGATTTTTATAATTGACTAAATGTTTTAAATGTAAAGACTTCAATTTTAAGGCAAAATTTGTTTTGTGACTCTTTAGAAAGTGTTTTTTCACTGTTTTGTAAAAAATTTTGTAAAAATTACACATTTATTACAATATAGAATCAAATATATTTTTGTTTAAAAACATTATTTTGTATTATATGAGTTGATCTAAAATTATATCATAAGAAGGGTTGTAATCTTTTAAATTAGAAACGACATTTATACTATTTTTTCCTTCCTTCTTTATGAAAAACATTTCTGCAATTATTCTTTTAGAAGAGTTTGATTCTTTATGTAAAATTTTAATATTATCCCAATCAAAATCATATTGAGATCCTATATCACTTTTATTGTTTATTCTGTGTTTCGTAATCACATTATGGTATTTTTCATTTAGATTAATATTTTTTTTAGGTTTCTCACATCTGACAAAGAGCATTATTCCAGTTTGTCCAACATAAGTTTTAGAGCAATGCAAGCATGGAATTTTATGAATAACATTTGAATTTTCTCATTTTTCTAATGGGTCTTTTCCTAATTTTATATATTTATCCGATTTCGATGTATTCCTATAAAGATATATAGTATGTTGATGATACATTTTTAATAATTCCAAATAAAAAGATAAAAGATACTATAAAAAATTTAAATTCATATTATTCGCGATTAAAATTTACATATGAATTACTTCCTTTTTTAAATCTGTTGATAATACAAAATCAAGATGGTACTCTTGTATCAAATTGGTTTAGAAAAAACTCGTATTCTGGTCATAGAGATATTACAGATAGAGTCGACAAGCCAGCCTGAAACCTGTCAGCTCGGGCGAAAGAAAGAGTGATTCGGAGGGTTAGGCTGTCTCTCTCTAACGCGGTACGCGTAGACAAAGACAGAAAAAACCTCCCATCATGTTTCTTATTACAAATTTTAAAACATTATGGAAAGTTGTTCTGACCAAGTTTTTGTTTGACATCTTCGACTATTTTTGTGATGTTTGTTTTGTGAATGTTATTTTGTAACGACAGGTAATTCGAAAATATTTATTTTATTGTTTAATTTTATGTATTTATTGTTTTTTAACATTTTTATAAATTTGTTTGATTTATATAGAGTCAAATAATTTTCAAATGAAATATTTTGGATGATCTGAAGAGGTTAACATATTGTCTTCGAAACGTTGTCAGGAATAATAAATTGGACTACAATATCTACATAGTCCAAGGTTGGCCATTTCCCTTTTTCTAATGAAGAAAAATGTGTTTTTAAAATATTTGTTTGCATGAAGAAACGAAAAATGTATGGCAAATAAAATACAGTTTTCGATTCATCTTAACAATTTTAATCTTTCTCGATTTAACAGTTCCTATCTTAATTAATTTATACTATATCCTTATATACTTTGTTTTTAATTATTTATATATATTTATAGATTTAACAAATAAATTTATATAGTTCTATATACCTATTATATATTAAATTATTACCAAAAATTCTTAATAACCTCTTCGAATGTCTGTATTACTATACATTCAGTATTCATGTTTAATATTCGATTGATTTTAGAAACAGGCAAAAATTTCAACAAAAACACTTTTTATCAACTCATGTGAATGGCGCTATCTAGTCTGAAATATAATGTCGGGATATGTGAATGCGAACCTAATCATGTATGCACTGTCTTCTCAGATGTCTAAACCTAGTTTAGGTTATCGCAGTTTGTGGGAAAGGAGTTTGCTAATAAGTATTATCATTGTCGTGTACGGAAAAATTTGTTTCGCAAAAAGTCCGGAAATCATACCTAAATCTGGGATACGAGGAAATTCTTAGTTGTTCAGAAACTTCTCGTATAATTTTATTAATATTTGACAGAAATCCCGGAACTGTTCAGAAAAAATTATGAAACGATTCCCGACTTTTTTTCAGTTATTCAGAATCAGTTAAGAAGAAAATAGAGAATGATATCTAAGATCTTACGAAATTTCGAATAAATATTCTGATCTGTCGTTTTAACTTTTTCGTTTCCCTTCAAACCAGAGTATGAGGATTCTTGGTTTGTAACAATTCCGGAACTGATCCCCGATTCTGAATGTGCTATCGTCGTTGCGCACTAAATAACTGTATTCGGGTCAGGCCGTACAAACCTAATGGAAAGGTGGTGGACCGTTAGCAACTAGCGCCGCGTATAGTGCTGCACACGAACTACCATTATGTGTGCACGTGTTAGAGCATATACATGCATACGTAGGTTCTTTAAATGTGTTACAGAGAATATATTCAAATATAATTAAAAGGAAATTGAAGATTTAACGCAAAATTGTGAAAATGTAATTCAAGAGTGAGAATTTAATATTAAGTCAGTTTTGAATTACATTTTCACAATTTTGCTTTAAATCTTGGTTTTGTCGTAATAAGTAAAAGTCAAAAATATCTGTAATTTTATTGATTTTAGATTTCTGCATGCTTGTGGCTAAAGTACATAAAATATTCTTTTTAAAATTTGGAAAATGGTTTTTGGTTTTGGTTTAGAAATTTAAAAAAATTCAATTTTAGAAAAATATGTCGGTAATTTCTTTTATCATTGAAACCAAAAGTTCCATAAATTTTCTTTTCTGCGGTGAAAATTGATCGAGCTCAACTTTTTTCAGAACTAAGCGAACACTTTGTCGGGTCGAGATAGCTCTCTTCGGCGTTGTATGCAAGTCTTCTGCAAGTAAAGGGTTTCCCAATAGGGGTGATATGATTTTGAATGTACCTATCGGGCTCATTTGAACTGAAATTTTTTATTTCTGCTGTCAGTTGTCATCAGTAAGGTTTGCCATTTAATCATGAGTAGTTTCACGCTTCCACAACGTTTGGAAATTGTCCAATTATTTTATCAAAATTCGAGAAGTTTTGTCGGTGTTCAAAGAACATATCGTGCAAAATATGGTTGTCATTCTGCTCCATCCGCGCTCTCAATTCGTCGAATAATCGATAAGTTGGAGAGTGAATTTACTCTATTGGATACTAAGCCTAAAAATCGTATGCGTACCGCACGTTCTACACAGAATATAGCCGCCGTACAGGCCAGTATCGAGGAAAACCGTGAATTGTCCGTGTCACGCCGATCTCAGGAATTGGGCCTGTCCAGGATGACTACCTGGCGTATTTTGCGATTGGATCTTGGCCTGCATCCCTATAAGATGATTCTGGCCCAAGAACTGAAGCCTAATGACCATCGTTTGCGTCGGGAGTTCGCGGATTGGGCACTGGAATCAATTGAAAATGATCCCAATTTTCATCAAAAAATCATCTTTTCTGATGAGGCGCATTTTTGGCTCAAGTCTCGGGGGACATTTGGCCGATATATTGTTTAAATCATAAATGGCATAGAATATCCAATATAATAAAAAAGATTTCGATCAATTCCGAATGAATATTCAGTGTTTTTTTCAATTTCAAAACATATCACCCTTATTGGGAAACCCTTTACATCCTTGCTAGTTCCTGCTTCTGAGATATCTTCTTCTGATTCTTTTTTCTGGAATATAGATTAGAAGCATCTAATTTCCATACATATTTGAAATTTATTTCGTAGGGATTTTATTCTTATGAATTCTAGGTACAAATTAAATGAAAATCGTTTTCACAGTACTTTTATTTTTCACTTCCTTATCCTTAATTTCTAGCCTTCAAAAAATTAAAATTAGTAGTCACCCTTTTCGTGTTGTTTTCGAAGTCAAGTTTTCCAATAGGTACAATTAATCATGCAGAAACATTTCAATGTTTCTCAAATAAAATATTACTATTCATAATATAGGGCTTGCAACGACCCACAAATAATAAATTTCATATTACGTAAGGTTGGTTCATTTTATTTTAAAATTCGAAAATTTGATGAGATTGAAAAATTTAGATATCCGAATGCCAGAACACATGTTTTTTCCATATGAGCAATTCATTTATATTTGACGTTTATATTACAAGTTTATGTGCTACATTTTAATTTTTTACTTCAAATCATTTATCAGAAATTTGTAATAATAAAAATATCTGGGCACTGCACTGTTAGAAATGTTCGGAAATTTGCAAAATTCTTAGCTATTTTTTCATAAATAATCCTTTGTAATTTTATACTATATGTACTTGCATCTATATCTTCAGTAACATTTAGACAGAAGTATATACTAGTTTTTTAGTTTAGGTATCTCAAAATTATGTGCTGGAATTTCATTGTTATTCCTAAGGAAGTTTTAGGTACTTTGTTGAAGGTTCCTGTACTATTTTATATAAATTTTCCCACGGTTTTTACTTTTTTTCACATTTCCAAAGTTTGCTTCCAAATTAGGGCTCATGTGTGTAATATTTTATATATTGTGCTTAACATTTTAGAAATAAAGATCACTAATGAGGACTCTGATCAAAGTCGAAACGTTTGAAATTATTTAACCTTTTGAGTTATTATTTGTAGATCCTAGAGTCATTTATTAACAACATCGTATGAAATTAAAAATATTGCTACTTCCGTGTGCAAATTGCACGCTACTTTCTCCAAGGTCTCGTATGCCTCCTCGGGGTTTTTCTATTTCGGGCATCAAAATTTCAAACTCTGATAGGGAAGAAAGAGCCGCCGGTTTCATGTAAATTTAGCGTCGAAACAGCACCGTACTTTAAAAGAAAAGCACCATTCCTCTTCTGATAAAAGCATTATTCATCAAAATGTCGATGACAAACAAAAAATTGTCTTTCTATTACTAGGAGGTATTCTAACCTCGACAAGTAGGGATTTGCGCATGCTTCTATCCATTGTTGTCTAGCATTTTCTCTCTTCGCAAACTGATGACTAGACACATTTTTCTTCCGACCCCTTTTAGAGGTACACCCACGAACAGCACACTGATAGTGCATTTATACCTGTCTGCCCGACCGGTGCAGACAGCCAAATGTCCAAGGCTGTTCACAAGACCAATTTTCCGAGGATTTTTGTCTTCGGAAAATGTGAAAATGGCGCGGGACTTTTGAATAAGGTTAAATATTCAAATTAAATAAAACAAGTTTTTCATAGTTTAAATTGACGGTTATGATGATGAGTTTAATTTTTGTAATATAATGTAAAAATATAAGATAAAATGAACAACCCCAAAGTAAGTGTTTCAAATATTGTAGAGTGTTTTTAGAGATGAGTACAAACTGCGAATGAGTTGTAGCAAGTCGATGTCTGTTGTGGTCTCTTGCAAAGACTCATGTACCAAGAGAGGAAAAATTTGTAAGTAGATATTATCTTTTTTTACATTTTTTACTATTGTCCAAAAATTTAGTATTTTTTCAGTGTCTGTTATTAAATTTATATTTTTGTCAGACATTTTAAAAATATTTTACAAGTCGTAATAACATAACCTCTAAAATCCTATAACTGGTAATTTGAAATAAATGAATAAATTGGTCGATAGGTATATATATAAACTTTGAAAATATAGTTGAGCATTTATTCAACGATAACCCTACCCACGAATTACAACTTCTTTGGTTGTTATTGCGACGACGGAAAAAGATGAGAAGAAGGCAATATCGCGTTCATCCTCTTTGGAAAAATCGACTGGTGCAAGGTAAAATTATAATTTTTATTTATAATTTCAAGAGAAATTAATTCATTGTAAAATACCAATATATCACCTCTTGTTTATATATTCTTGGAATTGAACAGTATTTTAATGAGATTATCGCTTTGTAGGTATAAATTCCTCTTGTTCTTTCTCAAAGTTTTTTTCTACAACGCGAATAAAAAATTTTTGTTTTCATGAAACTTTAGAAGAGCATTTTATCGAAAAATCCGGCTCCGGATCCGAACGTATTCGGAACCTGCGTCGGAAACGTGGTCAGAACCGTTGTCGGAATTTAGGACCGGAGCCACCGCCGGATCTGACGGCGGATTCTATGTGTATCCTGACAGGAAAATTTGTAATTTAAAAAAACAAATTTTTAAATAAATTCTTGACTAAAAGTACTGATTTCGGCCTCTTCTGCAACTTGCCAAATAAAGAAAGGATATTATAATGAGGTTTATTATTCAATATTGGAATTATATGTGTGATTGAATTTTTGTTTGAAATATGTAGAAGTGGTGATTCAAAAATTGGGCTATTGCAAATGTTTCACATAATTCAAACATAAATTTAAATACATATATAATTCCAATATTGAATAATAAACCTCATTATAATACCCTTTTTTCAGCTAAATTTTTGCCTAAATTCAGCTAAGAATTTTTTTTAATTTTTTAAAAACTTACAGATTTTCCTATCAGGATACACATAGGATCCGACAACGGTTCCGACCACGTTTCCGACGTAGGTTCCGAATACGTTTCCTACGTAGGTTCCGAGGCAGGATCCTATTAGGTTCCGGTGTCGGATCCGGAGACGGATTTTTCGATAGGGGACTGTTGATATGCCCTAATATGTATCAGTAATATATGACTTATAGGTGCACATGAGAATTTAATCAAAGAAATGGTTATTTTCGATCACGTAATGTTTAGAGATTATGTGCGTATGTCAGTGGAGAATTACGAAAAATTACTACTGCAAGTTGGTCCAGCACTATACAGTTCTCCAACAAGAGAGGACGTTATCACTCCATCTGAAAAGTTGATTGTGACATTAAGGTATTTGTAAAATTTATGGTCTTCTGATGTTCACATGTGTAAAGTGTAAATTTTGTTATTTGTAGATACTTGGCTACCGGAGAAAGCATTCATTCTCTTTCGAAACAATTTCCAATGGGTGTCAGTACCATAGACAAGTTCATTCCAAAAGTGTTGAAAGTCTTGTGGGAAAAACTACAGCCAGTCGTTTTGAAGATGCCAGAGACTGCAGATGGTTGGCAAGAGATCATAAATGATTTTGAACAGAAGTGGCAGATGCCTCATTGCTGGGGAGCCATTGATGGCAAGCAGGTTGTTATGAAGGTAAATTTTAGATTGCAAAATATCTTAAGTTGAACAGTACTCTACTGTTGAAAATTATACGATCACCTGATGTGTTAACCACTGTCAAAGTGTTTAAAGTTTTATGAAAATAATAACATAAGTGTTAATGAAATTGTGCATTTAATAATCTCAAATTGGAGCAAAAATATTAATTACATAAAAATATATTACAGCAACCGTAAAATTCCATAATTTTTTGAAAATATTAACAATTATAAAAATAATTAGGACTTTTAAAAGCTTTCGGTATCGTTCTGGAGGTAAGTTTTTCAGAGTTATTAAAATTATAAAAATTGAAACACTTAGACAATGCTTAAAACATTAGATGATCGTATAATTTTCAACAGTAGTGTACTTTACGTAAAGAAATACTAAATAATAATCTATTTATAGGCCCAACCACATAGTGGCTCAGAATTCTTCAATTACAAGCATGCTCACAGCATCATTTTACTAGCACTGTGCGATGCCAATTACAGATACGTAATTGTAGACATTGGAGGCAAAGGAAGACAGAGCGACAGTGGGGTGTTGCGACATAGCATCTTTGACCAAAGGCTTTTCTCTCGCTCTTTGAATCTTCCACCACCATCAGAACTATTTCCTGGTAGTCCGCTAGTACCCCACTTCTGTGTGGCAGACGAGGCATTTCCCCTGAATATAAATATAATGCGTCCATTTCCGGGAAGATCTACAGGACGTCTTCCAAATGACTAGAAGATCTTCAATTACAGATTAAGCAGAGCGCGACGCGTCATAGAAAATACATTTGGAATTATGTCTTCCAAGTGGAGAATATTCCGTGTACCCATAAATGCACTTTATGATAACATAAAACTCATCATAATGGGATCGGTTTGTTTGCATAATTTTATAATTCAAGAAGAGCTACAGCTTCCTGATGATATGCAACAGTACTGTCCTCAAAGCTCTGTTGATAGAATTGTCAATGAGGTTGAAGTTAAAGGTCAGTGGATAGAAGATTATAGGATGGACGCTTTTCAACTTTTGCCTCATCATCGTACTGAAAACCTGTCTGCAGTTAGGATCAGGGACATTTTAAAAGATTATTTTCTAAGTGAAGGTCGACTGTCTTGGCAACAGGAACGAGTTGACCAGGGTACGTTCTGAAAAATACATTTTTCAAAAAATCACGTACTTCGAAGTTGTAAATTTCAAACGATTACAACAAAACTTTTCAATTGTTTTGTATTATTCTTCTGTAATATCCAATTATTTATCTAATCTAGCAATTCCTTGTAACATTTGAATAATTAGATGCCACGAGAAAGTAGTACATGAAACCAAATGCAACTAATCTTAAACTTATAATCAAAGCTGAAAAACATAATAAATCTCAGAACGTCGTAACAATCTATTAAGGTAGTACGATCACGAAAATTAGACCTCAGATAAAAATAGATAATTTTGCTTTCAAGAATAGCAATATTATTATTGAAGGGCTAATTTGAAAGAGAAAAGATTATTTTTTATGAAAAAAATTTGAAACACAAAAAAATAATGTTATTAATAAATTTTATTTTTGCCCAAACTTATTTTCTTATTGCTTCGAGCCAAATTTTTAAAAATGATGCGATTCTAATAAATCGCGGTTCATTTTTTTAGGAAAAAGATTCTCTACAACTTGACTGTTTCCTATTTTTGAAATTGAATTAATTATTATCAAATACAGCAATTTGTTTATAAAAATTTTGTTTTAAAAAATTGTTTTTTTATAATTTCAGCCATTAAAAAATTCTTTTTCAAAAATAGGAAACGGTCAAGTTGTAGAGAATCTTTTTCCTAAAACAATGAACCACGATTTATTAGAATCGCATTATTTTTTAAAATTTGGCTGGAAGCGATAAGAAAATAAGTTTGGGCAAAAATAAAATTTATTAATAACATTATTTTTTTGTGTTTCAAATTTTTTTCATAAAAAATAATCTTTTCTCTTTCAAATTAGCCCTTCAATAATAATATTGCTATTCTTGAAAGCAAAATTATCTATTTTTGACTGAGGTCTAATTTTCGTGATCGTACTACCTTAAGGGTATGTGATACTTTGGGAATTAGCAAATTTTATTGACTTTGTGGTTCTGTCTAAAATATATATAATTTTCTGTTCATAATTTTGGAAATGGTAGAGAATATGAAAACGGACGTAAATAAACTACTTTTGGTTTCAAAATTTAAAAAAAGTTCAATTTTAGAAATATATATCAGAAACTTCTTTTCATTGTCCGAACCAAATGTAGTCTATCTACGTCCGTTTCTACCTTCTCTACTATTTCCCAAATTTTAGGTTTTTTGGATGGAAACATGTAGAAACTGGAATAAAATGTTCACAAGAACTTGCTTCTTTTCTCAAGTATCACATGCTCTTGACGATCAACTGTATCAACTATTAAATGTAGCATTTTAAAGAATATTCAATATTCATTTTAAATATGTAATAAAACGATTGCTATCACATTTTAACGACGACTTATCACTGACCGTCGTAGTTCTGTAAAATATAATAGTCAATAAAATTATTAATGTCAAAAAAAACTCGAAAGCGTGAACTTTTAAAACTCCCCCTTTTGTATCACTAAACTTAATCTCGTCTAATGTTCTCGGCGATCAACGACGTTATCTGCGCTTGCAGATTCAACCTTTCATTGAGATCACGTATCTCTTCTAATGTTTTTCCCAGCCACATTCCCCACTGCTGCATTGCACTTAATTTTGGCACGGAAGCAGATTGCCGATTATCAATGCTCTTTAATATCGCTACTTCAATTGGGTCGAGGAACTTTCTTCTTTTTCCTGAAAAAATAGTAATCAGAGAATCGTTTAAGAAATTATTTGTAAATCTTCATCATTAAATACAATATTTTACAGTGGTCCGTCTAATGACATTGAAGCTAAGCCATTTCCGGTCGCTTATCAGGTATATTCATCATTTATTTTTGCTGCCACCCGATTTTCAATTTATTATACGTTCCTCAGTTTGTCCTTTGACTCAGGCCCACAAAAATAATTATTTGTACTAAAACGAGGAGCATAGATGGATCTTCATCTCGGTACTGATAACATTTTTTATGGGCCTCTGTAATTAGATTCAAGAAAAAATTTAATAAGTTTAAGAATGAATATTCATTTTGTATATATTATACATAATTATTCATATTTGTCATTTTTATATCAGCAACTTGGATGTATACTCATGATTAATGAAAGTAATTATTTTCAGGAAATTTCTTTGAGGTTAGCATTGAATTAAATATAAAATATAAATATAATACAATTCACAAGAACTTTGAACTTTACATAAATTTTAGCACATACTTGCTCCGGCTGATTCTGCGGATGTTATATCGACATCGAAGCCCATTTCCTTTATTTCATTACTGTGTATACTGTCTTTCTTTTCAACACAGTTTGTGGTATTTGAAAATGAAGGCACATTTGAAATTCTCCTGAAATTATAAAAAATACGTGTTCAATTTAGATTACACAATTCAATTTTCTCAGTTTCAAGCGAAACATTCGAAGAGAAAAGTTTTTTCAGGTTTATTTATCTAAAACTTGGGAAATTTTAAATTTACTATGAACTTTGTTTAAAAATAAATAAATAAATGCACTTACGATCCTGGTACCAATGTGTCAATTAAAAATGTAAAATACGGTTCCAAAATCCACGGCTTTTTTCGAATAGCAGATGAACCACTCGGTGGGATTTGTCTCCTTCGTTTATAAGTTTTCTTCAATGTCGAAAATTTGTTTCGAACCATTGCCTCATTCCAACCTGTTGAATACGAATATATCTAAATACATTAAACATTATTTACACATAAATTGAACGTCATTGATAAGTAAAGTATAAAACAGTTAAATGTATCACTTCAAATATAAATACTGAACCTGGAAAATGTGATGCCACTTTATTCCATGCTGCAGCTACTAAGTAGGCACTTCTTTCTGCCACAGGAATTTTGAAGTTCCACAAGCAAGGTTGGTCCTTAATAAGTTCTAAAAGCCTTATGGCATTTTTTTCTGAATTATATGCCACCCCATTTAATCAACAGAGACAGAATCGTCGAAGTAATCCTTTGAACCTCCTTGATCTATTTTAATTTTCGAAATCTTAGGCGCTTCCGTTCCTTTGTGAATTGCATTTATCACACAACTCGACTTATTTCGAATATATCGAAATATCAAGCTATACGATAGTGTAAAAAACAAAAGATTTTTAATGAACCTACGTCTCGGAATTCATCCAAATATTCCACCTCATCTTTTTCTCCATTTTCAAATTCATGACAACTAGAATTCTTTGCCAAAACGTTACCCACGATTTGCAGTTGATCCATTGGTACTCCATTAAAGCACTCGTGCTTGTATCCATCTCTGTAGTAAAACTCTGCTTCACACAAGTCGCAGAAGAGCGTTTTTAAAGTCTAAAATTGAAAAAAAAAATTTAATTTCGTTATTTTATACAACGTTAATAACGAAAGAATGATAAAAAATCTTACCCCATCATATGAAAAATCCATCTCGACCTATTAAATAAAATATAAGTATTGTCCAAAAAAATTTTGTAGAGGTTATGTTATTACGACTTGTAAAATATTTTTAAAATGTCTGACAAAAATATAAATTTAATAACAGACACTGAAAAAATACTAAATTTTTGGACAATAGTAAAAAATGTAAAAAAAGATAATATCTACTTACAAATTTTTCCTCTCTTGGTACATGAGTCTTTGCAAGAGACCACAACAGACATCGACTTGCTACAACTCATTCGCAGTTGTACTCATCTCTAAAAACACTCTACAATATTTGAAACACTTACTTTGGGGTTGTTCATTTTATCTTATATTTTTACATTATATTACAAAAATTAAACTCATCATCATAACCGTCAATTTAAACTATGAAAACTTGTTTTATTTCATTTGAATATTTAACCTTATTCAAAAGTCCCGCGCCATTTTCACATTTTCCGAAGACAAAAATCCTCGGAAAATTTCGTACATCGTATTCATCATAAAGCACAATCGCGTAACGAATTGTTGATACTTGTATACAACAATGGCGGAACTCATACGAAGCCGTTCCCCTTGCCGCACTCCATCCGCTTCCAACAACTAGCGCCGCGTACAGTACTGCACATGAACTACCCTACGGGGACACCCAATACATTAGAGGTTGACCTGCCCTGATTCGGGTACAAGAGCTATAGTTGTATAATGTCAGTGTGAAGTGTTATCGTGTAGTGGTACCAAAAATTCGATTTTTTGTGCATATTTTTCATCTAAATGGATTTTTTTCATGCAGCCTCGACGTTTTTTGGAACTGCTTCTGAATTTTTCACTCGGCACCGGGTTCTGTAAAGTCTCATTTTATCCCGGTAAGAAGGCTTGCATGAAAAGCGATTGAAAAGTTCAATTGATTTGAATCCTTGATTCAGGATCTTTTTTTGAATTTATAAAATGGTTTTAAAACGAGAAAAATTGAATCGTTTTGAATATTGTAGGACAAAATCGCCTCGGCATTATTAAAATTGTCAGATGGTATTCACAAAAGCATTGAATATAAAAAATTCTAATATATTTTATGCAACGGAAGCACGTTCTTCGCGTCATTCCGGGACTGTTTGGTAATCACAGGCTGGACAACCTGTTTTGTTGACAAACCTTGCCATTTTTCAGAACAAATATAAAAAATAATAATAGCAAATGAAATCTGGTCGGGCCTTTTAAATTAAATCAACTCAATATATTTTTCCGTATATTTTGGAATAAGTTTCACAATTAATTTTTTCAATTATTTTCATCATTGTTTCCATCGTTTTTATGATATTCGGATTAAGTATATATTTCAAAATAAATAAAAACTATAACCTTAAAAAATCTGGAACCACCAGTTACTTACCAAGATGTAGGTATTTTGATTAAGTAATTTGATTATAAAAACATTCCGATGAAGAACCCTTTCTCACACATTACTAGACCACTATCGCAACTCAAATCGAGGAATATCAGCCTATTTCTCGATTCCTTGCTTATTTTTACTATTCAATGAACAATGATCCGCAATAATCATCGGCTGACCGAGGAAATCGTCAAATTGATAATCAATCTCAATATGCGCATTATTCTTAATCTGCTTATTACTGTCGAATTGTTCATAAATTGGTCCTTCACCTACAACATGTGTGTTACTCACGGCCCGTTCCTCACTTTCAATATCTTCTTCAATCTCACCTTGTCCTTCATTCACACTAAACATCACTAATTCTTCACTTACACCACCAATATTCATTTCTTTAAACTTTCCTTCTTTTCGTCCAATTCATAAAAATTCACTAAATTAGCTACGCTTTAAACTTAATCTGGACTCTTTGTAGCATTTTACAACCCACTTAGACCTCCCAAAAAATTTGTGCAAACCCATTTTACTCTTAAGTACTCAGATTTACTTAAAGAAAAAGTATCCGCACTAACCTTTATTTACTTCGCTCGCAAGTTTGAGCGCGCCTAGGGCGCGCGATTTGATCGTCGCGCTTCGCGCCCCGTAATGCTCGATCGTCGCGCTGCGCGCTCCGTTCTTTCTGGACTTCGCGCTGGGTCTTGTGCTCTTCACATACATTCAAGTTTATTTATTATAATTTGATAATGAAGCTCGAACCAATTTTATAATAATATCACAGATAATGTGAATTACACATTTTCTCAAAGTCACTCAATTTCTTTTTGAAATTAAGTGAAACAGGAAATTCAATTTACTTAAGGCTCTATCAGCCTTAAGGAACACATTCTCATCAAGGCGCTCGCGCTTCGCGCTCGATTTTCTGTATACATTTCAGTAACTTTTTAATAAATTACATGATTAAAATAATTTATTTTCTTCCAAATCTCTCAAAAAGGAAAAACAATCGTAGACTTTATTTAAGGAAACGATTTTGCAGAACAACGCTTATTTCGAATCTCACATATTTTGGTGAAAAAAATCGGATTTTTTTAATATTCATAATCAAAACATAAAATATACATCCTGTCCCGAAATGTCTTAATGAGAATTCGTAGACCTCATTTAGGCAAACAATTTTCCATCTAAACGTTTTTTTTTGTATCTCTCATATTTTGTCTAAAAAATGGAATTTTTGAATTTTAATCGTATTTTTTGGAATTGAAACGAAAAGTATATGTTTTATCAGAAACTGTGCGAGACAAAATTTGTAGATCTTTTTGAAACGAACAACTTTGTATTCTTACGTTTTTTTCGTGTTTCGAATATTATTGCTAAAAAATTGAATTTTGGATTTTCAATAGTTTTTTTTTTAATTAAAAAGATAAATATGCATCTTATGAAAAAATGTTACAATTTAAATTTGTAGGTCTTTATTTATTTAATAATATTGTATCATAACGTTTTTTCGTATCTCGTATAATTTAACTTGAGAATGGAATTTTGATATTGAGTTTTTTCGAATTTGAATATGCTGTGTCATTTCTAATTTTGATTTAATCAAAAAATGTTATCAGAATAATTTGTAGAGATTTATGAGCAAACAATTTTCCATCTAAACGTTTTCTTTGTATCTCTCATATTTTGCCTAAAAAATGGAATTTTTGAATTTTAATCGTATTTTTTGGAATTGAAACGAAAAATATATGTTTTATCAGAAACTGTGTGAGACAAAATTTGTAGATCTTTTTGAAACAAACAACTTTGTATTCTTACGTTTTTTTCGTGTTTCGAATATTATTGCTAAAAAATTGAATTTTGGATTTTCAATAGTTTTTTTTTTAATTAAAAAGATAAATATGCATCTTATGAAAAAATGTTACAATTCAAATTTGTAGGTCTTTATTTATTTAATAATATTGTATCATAACGTTTTTTCGTATCTCGTATAATTTAACTGGAAAATGGAATTTTGATATTGACTTTTTTCGAATTTGAATATGCTGTGTCATTTCTAATTTTGATTTAATCAAAAAATGTTATCAGGATAATTTGTAGAGATTTATGAGCACTATCAAAAACCAGTATTGAAATTTTTGATTTTTAAAAAAAATTATTTTCAAAAACACAAAAGTAGTGCTCAATCCCTCAATTTTGATTGGATGTGGCTGGTTAACGAACTTGTCCTTACTTTTTCGGCTCCGATAAAGTGTACCAAAGCTCAATTCAATCTGATAATTTTATCGAGAGTTATGCCGCACACGACCTACAGACAGACAGACAGACAGACACCTTCGTAAAAACCCTTTTTTATGACTCAGGGGGTCTCAAAACGTAAAGATTTGATGAAAATATCGAAAGTCATTTTTCACATAAAACCAATACCTTCTCATCCATGATGAGAATGTAAAAAAGAAAGAACATGTCCCCTGTCAGCTTCACTTCCATAAATTCTACTGAAACGTATTTGAACTTGTTATTTTTTCTTATATTCTAAGGCATTATAAAATGATTGAGTCAAATTTAAATCAAATTCAATTTTTTTTACTTTTAATTTTATTAACTTCATTATATCCCTTTTCCTTTTACTAATTTTTAGAATCATGAAGCCACCTCAAGAAATATCAGAAAATGAGAAATCTTTTGATGGCGTTTGCTTAGAATCTTTTTCCGAAATCTACAACGTACTATTTATAACAAAATGTTTTCTGTTACGGGCGTTCGAAAGAAAAGTAAAAATATTTTTTGGAGAATGTTTTAATGCACAAATGTAATTTTTGCAATATCAATTGATTTTTAGAAGTGAATCAAATGCATACTTTTTAGCCCTCGAAACCTGATTGCATTCCAATAAACAATGCAACTCAGCATTTCTGGCCATGCATCCTCACCGTAAACAGCACAAATTTCTCTGCATTTTTGTGATGCGTTATAGCCTTTTCCATAGTGAAAAAGCATCACATTGCGTATTTCTACAGAAATTTCACTCATTTCCAAACGCTTATAACTTTTAATACAAACACCTACTAACAATACTATCTTCACAAAACTGTAATCTCAAATGCCACCTGTCAAACGCGCGTTCAGTTGGCTCAATCGGATTAGCGGTTCCCGATATACCGCCACCAAAAATATCTACTGTCAGAACTCGGAAAATACTTTTTACATAATCCAATAGTTGATATCCAAAGGGGTAACCACTGCAAAAATCTAAAATAAAGCGTTTTTTGTGATTTTTTTCTTTTTTGTTAGAATAGTAAGAGAATAATATTATTCAAGGATGTTATTAAACATGTCTTTAATAATTAAAGGAAATGCATCCATAAATAGTACAAAATGGCGACGCTGGAGCCATTCTTGGGAGATATGTTGAATTTGTACATGAGTGTAGCTGGAGAAATACGTGGGGGATTTTTAAAACTTTAATTTTTATATTATTGGCAAGCATTTGAAGTAAAAAATTCAATTTTTACAAATAAAAAGGGGCATTCGTTTGTCAATGAATAATGTTAAAATCAAGTTATCGAAAATCCCATATGTACTCCTCTTCTGAATGTTATTTTAAAGATATGGTCAAAATTTTTAGTGAATAGAATAGAAATTTTTGGAATTAGGCTGCGTGCTATTTTAAAAAACATTCCTCCTGAGAATAGCTCCAGCGTCGCAATTTTGTTCTATTTAGGGATACATTTCTTTTTTGAACAATTAAAGACATGGTTAATAACGTCCTTGAATATTATTATCCTATTACTTTTCCTACCATCCAAAAAGAAGTTTAAACCTGGTTTCAACGGGTCTGGTCTAAAAAAAATACAGCTGGTCATCTCTTATTCGCTAGTTTGGGTTTTCCGATGGTTTGTTTTTGATTTGCAGCATTTTTTGCTTATACCATTCATCTTTGACTTCGACTAGCTTTTCTTTTCCTTTTTCTCCTATTCTTGATAACGTACTTACAATTGAATTGAATTTTTCGCTTGTTCTTGATAGAGCGTCGGGTGCATAATTTAAAGAGCCTTTTCTGTATATGATTTCGTAATCGTATTCTATCAGTTCTAGTGCCCATCTTGCTAGTCGTCCGGTTGGATTTTTCAAAGTTTACAGACATTTTATGTCATTCCTATTATTCTTTACAGTTGCTTTACATTTGTTGACATTAGGAATTCCAGTATGGGTTTTATTTTCTCTTCGTCTATTGTAGTCCTTCTTCATCAACTACGAATCCTAAATATTGTATTTTACTTTTGAACATCCGAATTCGAATTTTTCTAGACTGATTGTTAATTTTACTTCATTTATTTCTTCTAAAACTCTTTCTAGGCGTTTTAAGTGTTCTTCAAAATTCTTCATGACTACAATTATGTCATCGAGATCGCAAAATACATTGGGTTTTAAGTTTGGTGTTATTATTTTGTCCATTAACCGTTGGAATATAGCAGGGGCGTTTGTTAATCCAGAAGGCATTCTCTTAAATTGATACATTCCTATTTCCGGTACTGAACAGAGATCAATTTTTGATATGTATTTTTCTGACCTTAATGCACTCAAAATTTCTGCTATAATTGGTATTGGGTATAAATCTTTTTTCGTTATTTTATTTACCTTTCCGAAATCTCGACAAAACCTATGTTTCCCATTTGGTTTCTTGATCATAACTACCGGATTCGACCAATCACTATTTGATGGCTCGATTACCTCTTCTTCTAGCATTTGATCTATTTCCTCGTACATGTACTCTCTTATTATGGGTCAGACGTAGTAATATCTTTGTTTTATTCGCTCCTGGCCTGGTACGTTTATTTTATGTTTTGTTAAATGTGTGGATTGCAATTTTATTCCTGTTCTGTTTACCTTTCTTTCGATTAATTTTCTTAATAGTTGTCCTTGGTATTCGTTTCATTCTATTATTCCCTCATACGTTTTGTTTTTTGTTTTATCGAACGCTTCTTTGTTTATATGCATCTCTAATATTTTTTTAATCATTACGTTGTCTTTGAACTTACCCCAATGTGTTTGCTTTGTCCTTTCTAATTCTTCCATCGATGATTTTTTCTTTCCGATTCCTTCATTCTCTTCTCTTTTCAGCTTAAATTTATTCTGTTTTTCCTCCACAGATTTTTCCAATATTTCATTTTCTATTTATTCGTTACCACGCTTGGCTTTTGCGCTGACAGCTGCTTGTACTGTATTGTATTTTTCTAAGGGACTAGAACTAGAGGCATGGGGGTGAAACCCAATGGTAAATTACTGGAAACAAACATGGCGGTAAATGCATGCGATCCCCCACTTTTGCATGGAGCCTTTCAGTGCTCCCGCTGCCCTCCTGTCCCCTTTGCCAGAATACATTCTAAAATGAAATTTTTATACATCTGAAGCGATTAGGTGCTGAAATTGCAAAACCTTGTATTACTATGTATTAAGCAGTAAATTTGGTCTTGTAATTTCATAACTTGATCGCCTCTGGTGCCTCATTGGAGTATTTAGCATTAATTTCCTTGGCTTTAGACTAAATGTAATTTCACAAGCTGCTATGACTCTTCTGAACCGCGAGATCAACTGTTTTCTGGGGGATTTTTAATTAGCTGCGTGATTCCCCCACATTTACATGGACGTGTTTCTCCCCCCCCCCCCCCAAAGCGGGCTTCACTCTCATGGTTTTCTGGGTGATTTTTAATTGGCTGCGTGATTCCCCCACATTTGCATGGACGTGTTTCTCCCCTTCCATAGCGGGTTTCACTCCCATGGTTCAGAAGAGTCATAGCTGCTTGTGAAATGCCATTTAGTCTGAAGCCAAGAAAATTAATGCCAAATACTCCAATGAGGCACCAGAGGCGATCAAGTTATGAAATTACAACACCAAATTTACTGGTTAATACATAGTAATACAAAGTTTTGCAATTTCAGCATCTAATCGTTTTAGATGTATAAAAATTTCATTTTAGAATTTATTCGGGCAAAGGGGCAGGTAGGCAGCGGGAGCGCTGAAAGGCTCCATGCAAAAGTGGGGGGTCGCATGCTTTCTCCACCATGTTTGTTTCCAGTAATTTACCATTGGGTTTCACCCCCATGGTTCAGACTAGTGCTGAGTCCGGTTGAAGAGTTCAGCAGTTTTAGCTTATGCTTTTTTTCCTGAAACCTTCCTGGTTTTTCTTTTAAGCTCCAGCTTGGTTGGAGCACTAGGAAAACTATTTCTTTCAATTCACAAATCATTTTCCCTTGGTTAAGGGGCTTTTTAAAGGGTCCCAAGCTATTGAGCGAAAGCTTAGGCTTAAAATTCTTAAATTAAATTTTTTTGTGATATCCCTAGGACGTCACATAAAAATTTTTGTAGGCCGCAGAGGGATACTTTAGAAAAGCTCTTTAAAATTTTGCGTTAGATACTTTTTCATTGTTTGAAGTAGAAACGAAAACTAACCTTTTTTCTTTTCCTATTAATTGCCATAAACCATATCTAAAAAAGAAATGAAATAAATTCTACTAAATCTATGAAAAATCATGAAACTCTAAATCTATGAAAAAATACTATGAATCTACTTGATCTATGAAAAACTGTAAATCTATTTTATCTTAAAAAAATAATTTAATCAAATTTCACTAAATCCAAAATTTTCGAATTCAAAAAACTATTAAATTTGAAAGGAAAAACGTGAACAAAACTTTATGAGAGATATTTCGAAATCACTAAATCTGAAATTTACTAAATCTAAAAATCTTCTAAATACCTGAAATTAAAATATCTGAATGGTTTCTATATCTGAAATCTACTAAATCTAAAAATATAATTAAATCAAACTCTTCTAAATCTGGAATTTCTATATCTGAAATTGAAACATCTGAAAAGTTCCTAAATCTGAAAAATTCTATATTTGAAATATTCTAAATCTAAACTTTACTATATCTGCAATTTATTATATCCAAAATTCTACATCTGAAAATATAAAATAAAGTTCTACTAAATCCGAAAAATTTCAATTCGAAATTACCAAATCTGAAATTATAAAATCTGAAATTTACTAAATCTGATAATTCTATACCTGAAATTAAAATATCTGAATGATTTCCATATCTGAAATCTACTAAATCTAAAAAAATAATTAAATCAAACTCTTCTAAATCTGGAATTATTATATCTGAAATTGAAACATCTGAAAAGTTCCTAAATCTGAAAAATTCTATATTCGAAATATTCTAAATTTAAAATTTACTATATCTGCAATTTATTATATCCAAAATCCTACATCCGAAAATATAAAATAAAGTTCTACTAAATCGGAAAAATTTCAATTCGAAATTACTAAATATGAAATATAAATATCTAAAAAGTTCCTATATCTGAAATCTACCAAGTACAAAAAAATAATTAAATCAAATTCTTCTAAATCTGAGAGTTACCAAATATAAAATTACTATATTTGAAATTTAAACATCTGAGAAGTTTTTCTATCTGAAAATCTTCCAAATCTGAAAAATATAACAAAATCAAATTTTTCTAAGTCTGAAAGACGCTAAATCTGAAATTCTTATATCTGAAATTTACTATATCTGAAAATATAATTATATGAAATTTACTATATCTCAAAACTATTGAATCTGAAATATTCTATATCTGGAATTTACTAAACACAAAATTACTATATCTACAGAAATAATTAAATCAAATTCTTCTAAATCTGAGAGTTACCAAATATAAAATTACTATATTTGAAATTTAAACATCTGAGAAGTTTTTCTATCTGAAAATCTTCCAAATCTGAAAAATATAACAAAATCAAATTTTTCTAAGTCTGAAAGACGCTAAATCTGAAATTCTTATATCTGAAATTTACTATATCTGAAAATATAATTATATGAAATTTACTATATCTGAAAATATAATTATATGAAATTTACTATATCTGAAAATATAATTATATGAAATTTACTATATCTCAAAACTATTGAATCTGAAATATTCTATATCTGGAATTTACTAAACACAAAATTACTATATCTACAGAAATAATTAAATCAAATTCTATTTAATTTGAAAAATTTCAATTCTGAAACTAATAAATCCTATATAAAAGTGGAGGAAATTCTATGAAACCTATTATTTTTTAAAAGAAATCTGAAGGATCTATTTTCAAGAAATTTACTGTCATAAAATGTAGTAAATAAATAAAAAATTATCAATTCTAACCTATATAATGTATTAAAACGAATGAAGAATAAATTAATTTCTACTTAGTTTTCCAAATCATGGAGAAAATTAAAAAAAACATTAAAATTATACCAAAGCCACTGAATATACTAAATTGTATAAATAAATTCAAGTCATAATTTAATGTTCTGAATCAAGAATTGAAAATTTTAATTAAAAATTTCAAGGATTCGAAACTAATCGAATCCTCAAAATACAAAAAACACGACCAAATTTGGACCTGAATCACCACACCTCAATAAATCTATTAGAAAACAAACCGTGAGAAAACAACAAAAAAGGAGGAAAGAAAAAAGAAGGCAACGTTCCAAAACCCCTTCTTTTTCTTTTTTTCGTCCTTTATTGTTTTTATTACCAACCACCATTTACATAAATAAAACCCAAATTATCGCTGACGTTTCGGTACTCTTCTAGCACTCTCTTCAAAGCTGTAACACTACAGAAAATAAAATTATTTAATAAATGATTCGCCTCCTATCACCCTCCATGGGGACGCAGATCCCTCTCCACGGAACGCCAACAGGAAACTGTAACAATACCCCGTTGCACTCGAAAAGTAATAAGAGAAAAAAGAGAATTTATGGAAAACAGATTTGGTTAAGTACAATGGCTGTTATGATAGCATGATAAGTTATTTCTAAAGACCATGTTCCACAGTAAATATCCTTGAGGTTTCTAGATTCTGCGAAACAATTTAAAATTTAGAATGTCATTCTATTTTATGTGACTTCGGTGCGTATACGAGTTTTTGTTGATATATATATATATATATGCATTCAGCCGCACAATATGTATAAGCGTTTTGAAGCGAGTTTGAATTATCGCTGGCTTATTGTACATTGTGGTCGTAGCGTAATTCGATATGTTCGAATTCAAGAAATATTTTCACGTCAGAGGTGCGACTGCTTATAGTAATTTTTAGTCTTTCGGTAAGCTCTGCCTCGTGTTATATGTATTTTTCTTCTCGTGAAGAAATGTAAGATTGACGGATGTTCTCTGATTACTTTTTCAAATCCGATTACATCGGCACCTTTGTATTAAAAATTAAAGCTATTGATTATCAGTAAATAAGGAAAAACGTATAAAGATGAAGTGTTTACTATTATTTTTAAATCAATATATAAAATAATCTTTTAAAGAAACTAACAGTTGTTACGCTACAGTTGAGAGTAGCGTAATGTTGTGTGTCACGATACAGAGGAATGTAATGTAAAAATTGAACTGCGCATGTGCCTATAACCATACAGCGGAGCGTAATCTTCTTCTTATTCTTCTTCTTCTTCGTACAGCGTTGGCACCGTACTGGCAAAGCCTTGTACATTTGAACTGCGCATGATCTATTACAATACGCTACTACTACGCAAGATCGAGAAAATCAAAATGGCCGGAACTAGTCGCGAAATCTCAAGTGCAATGGACGAGAATCATGATTAATACTAGATTAGATTCGAGTGTACGCATAAAAACTCGTATACGCACCGAAGTCACATAAAATAGAATATGTGCCAATGCACACAATTCGGGTAATTACGAGACTCGCTTAAAATGCTCGCAGGACTGATCGCGCCTCGGTTTCGTCTCGACTTTGTCCCGGCTTCGATCTCCTGTGAGCATTGTCGTTCGTCGCGTAATAACCCTCATTATGCGCCTAGGCACATAATATACTAATATTTTCTGTAGTGTTACAGCTTTGAAGAGGGTGCTGGAAGAGCACCGAAACGTCAGCGATAATTTGGGTTTTAATTATGTAAATGGTGGTGGGTAATAAAAACAAAAGTTTTCTTTTCTAATAGTTTTATTGAGGTGTGGTGATTTTGGTCCAAATTTGGTTGTGTCTTTTGTATTTTGAGGATTCGATTAGTTTCGAATCCTTGAAATTTTTAATTGTGCTCTTGTTTGGACGTTGAGAGGAGTCCGGGTTGATAGTGATACGGGTTCAGGTTGAAAATTTTAAATCGTTCTAAAACTGTTCATTCAAAATAGGTTACTAAAAATACACAGACAATTATTTTACCGAATCGCAGAAAATTCTAAATCTACAAAATATGTTGAATGCACTGAGTTTACTAAACCTTTAGTCGTCAAACCTATGACTAAACCAACCTGGAAATACAATAATCCTTCCGCATTAACATCTATTTGAGGAAGATATAGAACAGCTACGGGAACACATCATGTATCCAATAGAACGACCAGCGGTCCTAAACTATGTGGCCCGAGAAATGCAAAGACACCAATTAACTGCCAGTGAAGAAAGCATCCTCAAACTCCTAAACGAGGATGCAATAGAAAAATTAGTCCATAGCACATGGGATCAGATGTGGTCCCCAGGACCAATTGACGTACAACACTTAAACTAGATCTAGTTCTAACAAACAAAGACCCGTTCCTCAGTCAATAAAACAATTCCAAATTGTTTAATCTGCAAAACATTAAAATTGTTATACGCAAAAGTCTGAATATTTGAGTATGTGTCGACCTTTAAGAACCTTTAGGAAACCTTTAACCTTTAAGAATCAGATAGAAACAAAAACTGTGCAAAAATATATTAGTTTATAATATCTACTTTTTCACATGAAAAATATTTGACTAGAAATATATGTATATATGGGGAATAATTTCTCAAGTGATACCACCCCTGAAAACTGAGATTTTTTCCTATAAAATAGCAGCATTTCAGGATGGCGTTTTTTTTTGTTTTCGAGCAATTGTGCGATGAATAATCGGATGCTCCGCCAGAGCTGAGGCCGCGCGACCGTTCGCTACCGTCTTACCGCCAGGGAACCCGTAGAACACCTTCAAGTTAATTTTTTACATTACATAATACCATACGCTGTTAGTGTAACTGCTCTCTATGAAATACATGTGGGATGTTTAGAATCCTAATCTCAAAATTTGAATATATGATATTTCATCACGTGACGTCAAAATCACGTGACGGGGTTTGTTTTTTTGTCCATTTATTTCTTCACTTGCCTTCATTTGTTTCGTTGCTTCTTTACTTCTACCACTAGAGTTCCACTGTTGTCGTTTCCCATAAGAGAAAATACTTTGACTCAGCATATATATAAAGCATAAATATCCCAACATACGAGTTGGGTACATTATTTCCAGATTTTCTTTAAGAAGAGTTTCTTGAAGCAGGTTTGTCCTTAGAAATAATTCAATTTCATAATATAATTTTGTTGATTCTGTTCAATTATTCTAATTTCAAAAATCAAATATATCTGCAGTCGCGATATTCCATTTTCCTCCTTCTATTTCCTCTTCTGTTTTTCTTTTCCTTTTACTTCGTATATTACTTTCTATGTATGCTTCCTTCTTAAATTGCAAAGGAGTACTTTTGTAATGATGTCTTCCAAAAAAAATCGCGAAATTTGGAATGATAAATACATTAATTCGTTCCAAAAAAAGAAACATAAAGGAACAAACCTTCACCGTGTTTCTGACAGTTTACGCGTAAAATTCCCAAATTTACGAGAAGATTCGAAAATTTGCAACACATGCAGATTTGAACTTAACAACTTAAGAGGAAGATCATTCTTGAATTGCGACAATACTGCAAGGATCCCTAATCAAGTTCAATCAGATATTGACACTGTTGTTGACGAAGATTATGCAGATAATAATGAATGTGATCCAGATTTTTCAATACCCTTAAAGGTCAACAGTGTGATGACGAGTATCATTAACTTTTTATGAAAAAGCCACGCGATTGGTTCGATTTGCGACTAACATCACAAGATAGTCACGTGAGTTTTGTTGATGTAAACGCATAGGAAATTGAAGTTCATCAATCTTTTTTACTGCGAAGAGATAACTTATTACCTTTTTGAATCGCCAGAAGATTAGACCCAGGCTTTATGACGGCAGATTCATAAAATCTGCCCGAAATAGATGTATTTATGGTGGCGGAATATGTGAAAAATTGTGATTTTTTCAACCAAGCCGAAGTTCGCAATGTCAAATTGCAAAGGTGAGAGTAAAATTTTAATGCACTATTGATTAATAAATTACGAAGTAACGAATTTACACTGAAATAAAAATTATTGTAGATCTTGTCGTGAGAATTACGGTGATGGAGCAATAGGTTGTGTCTGCTTGCGACATGACCAGTCTGTTTGCACTGTGAAATGCAGAGTAACTGCTGAACATAATGTTCGTTCTTCATCCGACGCTGTTATGATAAAAATTGATGAGGGAAAAAAAATGCATTGCGCGTCCAGTGCTTCTGTATCGGTTGTGCGGCCTCTGCAGGCTCAATCAAATTTTTGAACAATATTTTAATGCTACATATATTTCAATTAATCTATAATTCATTTATTTGTACAGTTATTAATTTTCCTACAATATATTGTTTCTGATTGCAAATTCAAATATTAAACAACATTATTTGCATATTATTTACAGGTGGATGTAAACATTTTATAGCATTTCTTGTGTGGCTTCATCGTGAATCCTCAAAACCGGCTGTCACTGACGTTCTGTGCTATTGGATCACTGACGTTCTGTGCTATTGAAAGAAACCCAAATTATCTCGCGTCGGAACAACGATACCTTTTTTAAAAACGTCTGATCTTTGTAATAAGACTCTTGATACTTCTGAAACAACAGAAACTTTGAGTGACAATTCGAAATTTCTAAAAAGAGTAATGACCATTGCTAGAAAACGTAAACTTGATAGCCAGCTGTCGAGATTTCATTATCTTTTAGCAGAACGAGAAACTATTACGTTGTCGATCCATCAGTTACTGGTAAATTATTTGCAAAAAAGTGTTACTTCGTCAGCTGATGATTTCTTGACTTTTTGCTCAGCAAACATGCCTTTAAATATTTGTTCTGCTGCTAAACAATCAACGAGAAGTCAAAGCAATAATCACGCATGGTCTGAACTGCGTTATGGGCGAATCACTGCCTCAAAATGTTTCCAAGCTTCTACATGTCAGACTGCTAATGGATCTCTCGTGAATGAAGTAATAGGAATTTCAAAAATGTTCTCAACCGAGGCTATGAGCAGAGGAAAAAATTTAGAGAAAATTTTCGCAAATAAACTGAAGATTGTGGAGAAAATTAATTTTAGTGATTGTGGAATTTTTTTAATGCCGGAATACACGTGCAAACATTTTTTAAGTTTCTTCCCTTTGTATTTCTATAGAAAATTTTTTTTCGTACAGTTTTTATTTTCTTGTAAATTTAGTTTAGAACAATTTTATAGTTTCACATGTAGAATTCATTTATATCGTTTTTTACGACAATGTATCTCGGCTATCCATGAATATTTTTGAAGTTTTCTTGGCTTAAATTAAAGATAAGATTTTAGACTCTATGTCGTATAATTTTCAGATTTTGGAAACATTTTCCCTAGGTCATGCTAAAAGTTGAAGTTGAGGTAGAGAATTTGAGAAAATCTTGATTTGCCACACTTGCTATTATTCAAGTTTCTCTTCTTAGTATTTTAGAGGAAAAATGTTTTGTACAGTTTTACTTTCGCAAATTTAGTTATTTAGACCAATTTTATAGTTTCAGACTTGCAATTCTTTTATATCCTTTTTTTAAGAGAATGTTCATCGGTTACACGTGCAAATTTTTTAAGTTTCTTTCTTTGTATTTTTATAAAAAATAAATTCTCACTGATGAGGACTCTAATCTGAGTCGAAAGTTTCAAAACATGAAACTTTGAGTTACATTTTTTCTGAACCCTAAAGCCAACTAAGAACATCGACAATATCTGAATATTAATACTAAGGGTCGACATAAGTCCTGTTCCATTATTATTTAGAATCAATTTGAAGCCTTAAGCTGTCATAAGGGCTTGGGATATAAACCTTTCCCTCATTTTTTCCAATGATTTTGATGTTTTCTTTCTTTAGGCTGTTTTCTAGCTGCACTCGCATCATATCAAGTTTAGATATCATTTTCATAGCGTTCTGAGGTGGCTCAGTTTCAAGTCCCAGACTTTTTAAGAAGGAAATATAATAAAAGGGCCAAAACAAATTACATGGAAAGATTAGGCGTCGTGAGTGTGAGCTCGCACGCAAAATCCATATTTATTTATATTATATTTTTTATTTTCATTACTTAAATTCAAAAAAGTAATTGGTGGCTCGTCGCATAAGTATATGTAAATATTGCCTAAAATAGACTATATCTGACTATATCTCACGAAATAACTTTATTAATTTCAATTAATCGCTTTGAGCAAGCGCTTGCACGCAATTTCGATACCAGCGAGGGCATTTAAACCCTGGAAAATATTTATGTCGATATCTAGCTTCCTAACTGCAGGCCAAGGCCATTCACGAAACGACGCCAGGTGGATTTGTTTTTTCATGCTCTTTTCTTCTTATCTCTAAACGCATAGAAATGCAAAAACAAAGAATTGTGAGTCATATTTTTCGTTCCAAGGGAAAAATACGTTAAAAACGCTCCACCTTCATAAACGTCCCCTTAAAGGATAAAGTTTTGAAATTTGAAAGTGTCTCAACTCTGAGATTTTAAACATAAAATAAAAATTTTAAAGAGTTTGAAATCTTTCTGTGGAAAGAAAGACGCTTTCGACTGCGCTGGAATTCGAGCTCAGGTCTTTCGATTGCCGATCGACTGCTCTTTCAAACTCAACTAATTAATTGAATAAAATATAAAATTTGACATTTCTCAACCCAAAAACTTCATGAAAAAAATATGAAAATCAATTCTTTAGCGTCAGAAACTTTGAGAGCAAAAATTCACAAATGAGAATTTAAACAACGTGAATTTGATATTTATAATAAAATTAATATTAAAAATGAAATACAAGAAAAATTTTCAAATTAAAATATTGAAACGTTGCAACAAATTGATTTTATAAGTCTAAAATTTTGAAGAACAAAATTTCAAAGATTGACATTTCCACTAAAAAGTCTTGAAAATAAATATTAAAAATATCTGAAAATCATATTCAGAAGTTTTGAACATAGAATATCAAGTATCAAAAACATGGAATGATTCAGTTCGTTACTGCCCAAGCAGCTGCCTTCTCACCTATTTTAGCATTTCTTGATAAGACACGATTCCAAGTTTTTACAGCCAGGACTTTAACAACTGTATTTCTTTCTGTATTACTTTCTTTGTTTTGAGAATAGACAATATCGTGTTTCTTACAAGCCTTATCGAAAGGATTGATACGAGGATCACCACGTGCTAATCGTTTTGTCAATTTAATACTTGGTCCATAATACTGATATCCATGAATGTGCAACTCTACAGGAAGATTACACTAAGCTAGGGAAAAAGTGTGAATTCTTGGAAGTTTCAGGCTCCGTTAGAGTAATATTTATCTACGAAAAAGTTAATAAAACAATGTGGTTTCTACGTATTTCGAGTCGCTGAGTTCGAATCCGACATTAGAATGTTTTTACAGTACCTCAAAATTCCAAACGGGTTAAGATTTGAGAATATCTATATTTATTTGAAATCTCTGAATTAACCTAAATACAAATGAGTATCGATATATTCGGACGACACTCTAAACAAGCTGGAAATTCAAGTCGTGGTCCTCCAAGAATTGCGTTTGTGGTTACATCCGAAGGAATTTTGATATAGATGGTAAAAGGTTATGTAACGTGACTAAAGCTGAACAGTAAAATGATGTAGTACATTCACAATTAGTTCAAGATTCAATCAAAAAAGAAGCTGATACCATCAACTCATAAATTAGTGCTTCAAAATTCAGAGCACATTTCTTAATTGGATTTCAAGCTACACGCACTTGAAAATGAACACAGAAGAGCTGCAGGTGGTTTAGGAACTACATAAACCTGCGAGAAAAAATTACAAATGACGGCATGTTGATATCCGTAGTATCAATGAAACTTGGCAAGCAGATCTCGTTAAAATGCTACCATATGAGAAGGAAAACAAAGGTTAGAAATATGACCAAAATGTTGCTAATCTTATGAAACAATATAATATAAATTTGTATTCTACATTTAGTAATTTGAAAGCGTCAATTCGTGAACAATTCGATCGAACTCTAAAAAATAAAATGTGGATGCTATTTAGTTTAGAAGAAAATTATAAATGATTAAATATTTTAGGGAATATTATTTCTTCTTACAATGATACAAAGCATCGAACGATTAAAATGAAACCAAAAGATGTCACTAAAAAAAATGAAGAAGAAATTTTATTTAATGTATATAAAAAGTTTAAAGCTAAAACTTTGAGAAGAAGAAAGCAAAAATTTTAAATTGGTGATACAGTCAGAATAAGCAAGTTTAAACATGTTTTTAAACAAGTTTATACACCGAATTGGATGACAGAAGTATTCACATAGTACAGTCGAACTAGAATTCAAGATGGATGTGAGAGCAAGATCCGAGATTTTTATTGGAATCGCTCAAAAATATCATAGTAATTGAGGTACCATGTTTTGCGCCTCGAATTTCCTTGTGCGTTTTGTAAAACAAATGTTGAAAGCCAAAAAGTGCGAAAATAGGCCATTTTTTAAATACATTTTCTCATTTTACTCTTAAAATATCAATTTTATGATGAAATTGTATTAGAGTAAAGTTGAAGAGCACAAAATTTGCTACAAAATGCTGTAGTTTGAAGTTGAAAGATTTAATTTTCCTCCGCCTCAGCGACCGAACAATAAATAAAAAATAGTCGAAAAACAGCTATTTTTTGCACGGGCATTTAAAATTGAAAATATTAATACATCCAAATGATTGTTATGGCTTTAAAATATTCAATTCTTTACCTTTCGAATGCCGAAAATTCGAGTTCAATTTCTCTTTTAGTTACCCAGTAATGTAATTGTTTATTAAGAATTTTCAAAATAACATAACTTTTAAGAATTAACACATACACTAGGAAAATTTTTTTACACATAGCATGATTTTTTCACACATACTGCAAGTATAACACTATCATATGCATCTAATCATTGCATACGATAGTTTTATACTTGCAGTACGTGTAAAAAATCATGCTATGTGTGAAAAAATTTTCCTAGTGTATGTTTCCATACTAATTCGACTGGACTAACAGTCAAATAAAAAATACTGAACCAACGACGTACTTGCTTAAATATTATCAGAATAAACCTATATCTGGTTGCTTTTATGAACAGGAATTAACCAAAGTTAAGAATTCAGATGTCTATTTGGTAGAAAAAGTATTCAAGAAGCGTGGAAATAAACTATATGTTAAATAATAGCTGCATAAATAATAATAGCATGTAAGATTTTTGTACTTAATTTTGAGAAATAAAACTGTATTAAAAAAAATATATTATCTTATATATAGTGTGTTCCATGGCAAATCGGACGGGTTCAGGACTCCATGTTTCCGATTTACTTGAAATTTTAAGGATTGATAGACTAACATAAATAATGAAGAAACCCAAATTTTGAGATTATTTCATGCATTATATACAAAGTTATGGGATAAACAAAACAAAAAAATGTTTTTGTTCTTTTTCAATTATTTAAAAATTGAAACTAGGAAAAATTCTGAAAAAAATTACACAAACGTATCATTAGATGGCCGATGTAGTATTATTTTTTGGAAACGTTTTTACTTCAAAATTAACAATAAAAAAATGTTTTTCTGAAACAAAGTGATTTTTTTTAAAAAAGCCATCTTTGAAAAATCTGAAAAAATTCATAGTGATAGCCCCGAGTATTATGCAAATTTTAGGTATTTAATTAAGGTGCGCACTCAGAAATTGCGCGAAATATGAATTTTTTTGTAAAGCGATGCGCGTGGAATCGCTATCTTCGATCGACGGCGTCGAGCGCGACTTTGATTATTCATTGCTTATATTATGTACATGTTAATATTAATATATTATGTTCACATGAATTTACATCTTACCGTTTTCAGAAGTGCCAAAGATAATTTGAAAACTGGCAATTTCGTCGTTACTCTGGATTTTTCAGAAAATTTAGCGTTTGTTGTTCAGGAAGCCGTTCAAGGTTTCCACTGGAATAATAATCAGGCAACGGTTCCCCGTATGTTATTTATTACAAAAATATTAAAGCTAATAAAATAGAACATGTATCTTATGTTGGCATATCGGATTGCCTCAACTATGACACAATTGCAGTACACTTGATTACAAAAAAATTGGTTGCATCTTTGAAAAAAAATTTCAAAGTCCTTAACAGAATTAAATATTTTCTGATGGAGCACATCAACGGTACAAGAACATTTTCCATTCACTCTGCATCGCCCGTTGATAATAAAACTCTCAAAATTAGAACGTCTTCGAATAGTTCTACGTCGAGAAAAATTAAATTATAATATTGTGAATGAAATTTTTAAAGCTTATAACATTTGTAGCACATATTACGTAACAGAATCGGTAAGATGCACATTCATGTGAACATAATATATTAATATTAACATGTACATAATATAAGCAATGAATAATACCTTCTTATTACTTTTTGATAATAACGTTCTCGAAAAAGTAGACAGTAATACAGTATTAGTGGAAGTCGCGCCCGACGCCGTCGATCGAAGATCGTGATTCCACGCGCATCACTTTACAAAAAAATTCATATTTCGCGCAATTTTCGAGTGCGCTCCTTAATTAAAAACCTGAAATTTGTATAATACTCGGGGCTATCACTATGAATTTTTTCAGATTTTTCAAAGATGGCGTTTTTTCAAAAAATCAATTTGCTTCAGAGAAACATTTTTTTTATTGTTAATTTTGAAGTGAAAATTTTTCAAAAGAATACTACTACATCGGCCATCTAATGATACGTTTGTGTAATTTGTTTCAGAATTTTTCCTAGTTTCAGTTTTTAAATAATTAAAAAAGAACAAAAACGTACGTACGGGTGGTAGGGATAAATAAATAATTAAATATTATAAATAATATATTAATATTTATTTAAAAGATGAAAAAGTGTACGCGGATGCTTTATAAACTGTAGGACACTTTTGTGTACCTTTTTTTATTTTTAAGTAGGATCGTTTTCGGAATCCTTGCTTTCTCTACTGGCTACCAAAACGGAATATAAAATGCTAGAATTTCGGTGAAAAGAAAATATCTACTTAATTTCGAGGGGCTCAATCAGGAGATTTTGCTTCTAAATTCAAATAAAATATTATAAATTGAGAACGATACAGTTTACCGATATTTGTAGTTAATTCTACCAGTTGGTAGGACAAGGGTTGGAGAAGAAGGCTGTCTTCGATGTCACCTTTGATTTTCTGACTCAACTGGGCTTTTAAAAATTCTGTGATGCGTGACTAAAACTAGTCACTCTTGTTCATTTTTCACCGATTGCACGTGGTTGCAATTAACACACACACACGAATTCTCGACACTTTTGCCTTGTTAATTTTATAAAAATTAAAAGATGGATGGTTTCGAACCAGAAAGAAAACAGTAATTTTAAATTGTGTTCTTTCTCCACTTTTAATCCTTTATAACCTTAATGTGGCTTCTCGAAAAATATCTTCTCGTCGTTTTGAGATTCGACGACAGGATTATTTTTCGGAACTTTGTTTTTCAACGCTAGGCTGTACACGCACAGTTAACTCTCGCGGCTGACCGACCACCGACGCACTCAAAATATTATTTTGGCGCGAAGCGTAGTGGTAAAAATACGATAGATATTTTTTAGCGCGACAACCCCGTGAACGGCTTTCGTCGGAGGAAAGATTTTAGAAGTATTTACGTCCGCCCAAGTAAAATTCCCAATTTGTAGCCCTGGCTAGGTCTTTTCACGAATCTAGGTCAACTATCCAGGTGATAGGACTTACTTGTTCCGAACCGCGGACGGGCGAGTGCAAAAAACTGTGTCTTGCTCTTTAGAGTTCTTACCCGGAGTAACAAGCTCGTCAGACTGCGTTTTTGATTTCAAATTGATTGATTTTTATGGAATTGTATTGATGTCATACAGGTGGGGAATAGTGATGACTTGGAATTATTTCTATGTGGCGTGATTTCTGTGAAGAGGAATTTTTGCTGAGAAAGAATTTGGAATTATTGAAGACCTAAATACTTGGTAGTTTTGAAACTCTTCATGTCTATTGCCAAGTGAGAATTTCTGTTGACTTGGCATTTTATTAGTTAATGATAATTTCTGGATTATTCCAGAATTTTAACAAGTCGTAGGTCGACATCAGGATTTTGGATTGACCTTTAGAATGTTTTGGAATCTGACACCTTTTCGATTTTTCATATTTTCAGAAAAACGTTAGTTCAGATTCTTTTGGTAATGTATTACTCACTGGCCGACAATTTTTCAGCTACTCAAGCTTTAGGTATAATAAATAATACGAATAGTGATTTAATGGATTGAGGTGGTTGCAGGAATACTATTGCATGCATAACATCGATACCAGCGGTCAAAGATTTTAGCGCGTGGTCTCTAATATGCGTAGGATCCGTCAAAGTCGGTGCGTACAGGCGAGCGTAAGCTGCTTACGGCTGGCGTAAGGTATCATGACGTCACCACAAGGGTTATATCTCCGCTTACAGCCACTAGGGTCCAGCTTACGTGTGTGTGAGCATTTTCGTTTTCCTTTTCCTTCTTTCTCCGCTATATGTCCCACCTACCTGCGTTCGCTGTTTTCTCGCATTCTCTTCTCTATCGTTCTTTACAAATCTTAAACTTCCACGTTTTTCTTAATCTTCATTCATTTAATTTACATTATTTTTAATTCATTCTTCCATTCTTATGTCATGCCTGGTTGATTTAAGTTTATTATATATTTACATGCATACATTTAGGTGCCAATATCTTTTGTCATAATTGGCACGTAAATATATGCACACACATTCAAACATGAATAACCCTTGTTATATTATCTATAATAATATAACAAAAGTATACAATACATATATATATATATATATATATATATATAACATAGCATATATAATATATATTACATTATGGATCATACACATACACATATATACCTATAACCTTATTTATTATTATAAACAATCTTTTCTCCATGCATGGAGATTGTTGTTTCAATTTTGAGTTTCCTAATATGTTTAGGTCCTTGAACCGAGCCCTTTACCTGCCTCTGCTGAGCGTGCAAAAGCGCTCAGGTTACGAGAACCGTGAATGAACTATTTATTGTTTATTTGAGTCTTGCGTAAATACTTCGCTTGGGTAATAATAAAATATTTTTATGAAATTACAACTTATTATAATTTTTAATATTTTATTCACGGTTTGCTCGTAACAAATATTTTGTCTAAAAGATGGAATTATTGAATTTTAATCGTATTTTTTGGAATTGAAACGAAAAATATGTTTTTTTATAAACTGTGTAAGACAAAAGTTTTAGATCTTTTTGAAACGAACAACTTTGTATTCTGACGTTTTTTTCGTATTTCACATATTATTGTTAAAAAATTGAATCTTGGATTTTCAATATTTTTTTTTTAAATTACAAAGAAAAATATGCATCTTATGAAAAAATGTTATAATTCAAATTTGTAGGTCTTTATGTAGAAAATAATATTGTATCATAACATTTTTTCGTATCTCGTATAATTTAACTGGAAAATGGAATTTTGATATTGACTTTTCTCAAGTTTTAATATCCTGTAACATTTCTAATTTTGATTTAATCAAAAAATGTTATGGGGATAATTTGTAGAGATTTATGAGCACTATCAAATACCAGTATTGAAATTTTTGATTTTTTCAAAAACACAAAAGTAGTGCTCAATCCCTCAATTCAATCTGATAATTCTATCGAGAATTATGCCGCACACGACATTTCTAGAAATCACGTCAGAGGTAATGAAATTTTGCATTTAGTGACCTAAAAACGAAGTGTTTTTGTGCAGCATTGACAAAAATAATGCAAAGTCCAAATTTCATAGTTTTAACCATTTTTAATAACACCTAGAGCAAAACGATAAAATGGAAAAATAAAGAAAAGCCGACTTCAATGCTGGAAAGACTTGATCGGTGAGGTCGAGAAGGACCCATGGGGTCTCGCCTTCAAAATAGTCACCAAGAGATTGGTGGCAAGAAGAAAGACCCCGGGCCTAGATAATCCCGATCGAGTCAAGTACATTGTGCGAAGCTTGTTTCCACACGTGGAGCCGTTCTAAAGACAGGACCGAAGTTCCTGCGTGGTCCGGCGCGAAGAACTCTTCACTCTCGAAGAACTAAAGAGAGCAAATACAGCGCCGGGTATCGACGGGTTGCCGAACGAGATCCTCAAATAGGTGATCGGGGCATACCCGGAGATCCTCCTAGAAGCCTTTAACGCCTGTCTTCGGGATGGGAGGTTCTTCGCAGATTGGAAGAAGCAGAGGTTGGTCCTGCTGAGGAAGGGCAACAAACCTCTAGGGGTTGCCTCGTCGTATAGACCAATATCATGTACGATGACTTTCTGCGCATGGACCTACCTGCTGGAACGAGCATCGTCGTCTTCGCGGATGACGCACTTGTCGTGTGCGCCGCTGACGACGTCAGAATCCTAGAGCTGAGGATCAATGAAAGTCTGTGGCGAGCAAAGCGCTGGTTGGGTGGCAGAGGCCTTGAAATGGCCCCTGAGAAAACCGAGGCTTTGCTCGTTACGGACAGGAGATCCTTCTAATATCCGAGGATCGTTCTCGGAGAGCATGAAGTCGAGTGGAAAACAAGCATTAAGTAACTGGGGGTGCAGCTGGATCGTAGGCTTAGCTTTGGCGAACACCTAAAGATCGCAGCTGCCAAAGCCATCCAATATGGAGCGAACTTGGCCCGGCTTATGCCAAACATTGGTGGACCCAGGGAAGCGAAATGAAGATTGGTGGCGAGCGTGGTCCATTCGAAGCTGCTTTATGCAGCTCCGGTCTAGGCCAATGCCTTGCAAAACCATGCTATCCAGAAGAAGCTGTTCTCGGCGCAGAGACTTGTCGCGCTGAGAATAGTTTCGGCATCTAGAACTATCTCGACGAGCGCTGTGCTGGTACTGGCGAGCGTCCCGCCAATAGATTTATTGGCTGAGGAAAGGCAGGAAACCTTTCAGCTTCGCAAGGAGCTTACCTACGCCGACCTGCAGGAAATCTCTCGCGCGAAGGAGGCCATCCGCAAGAATGGAAGGCGAAGACTCGTCGAGAAATGGCAGATGAGATGGCATGGTGAGCAGACAGGGAGATGGACCTACCGCCTGATCCCGGAGCTCGCCACCTGCTTGAACAGAAAGCACGGGGAAGTCGGCTTTTACTTGGCGCAAGCGCTCTCGGGCCATGGCTGTTTTAACGCGTACCTGAGGCGCTTTAAGAAGAGAGACGAGGAGACGTGTTGCTACTGCGATTTCCCGGTGGATAACGCAGAGCACGCACTCTTCGTCTGCGCAAAATGGGGTGTGGCTAGGGAGGTCCCCGGTCAGGCGGTGGGTTCCGAACTTACTCCTGACTCGATGGTCCCTCTCATGCTCCAGTCTGAACGGTTCTGGACGCTTATCGAGTCATTCGTCACACTTGTGATGAAGACGAGAGAACTTGATGGGCGTCGAGATCGAAACAACGGGGAGGGCCAGTAGAAATCGCATCGGGGCCTCCGCCCGCGGTCTTGCGTCTCGGGTGGACTTGGCTGTCCGCGTCGTTTGGGGGAGGAATCTATTTGTTTCTCCCCTGGGTGGCGCGGCTAGTCGATTTGCCTAGTGGGCGTGTGGCCGCGGGTGGAGGTTCCGAGCGAACGGATGACGGAAGAGTCGTACGCGACTTTAATGGAACCAACCACCCGTGAAGTTTAAAGCCGAAAGGCGGTTCCGCGGGTGGTGTATTGATTCGAGAGAGGGGGTTTTTTGGTTTTAACAGGTATGCCTAGACCCGTCCTAGGAGAGTCCTGTGCAACGTCTATAAAAGATTTTGCCATTTTTCCTCCTCACCAAAAAAAAATAAAATAAAATGTTTGTTTACTTTCATCTATGTTCATATATGAACTAAAAAATAACCTGTGACATCAATCTAACTTTGTAAAAATGCTAAGGAATTAGTCTTGGAAGTTTACTTTTTTTAAATGATATATTGAAACAGCTTTTTTACGCATTTAGAAACAAAATAAATTATTTTGTTTCAGATTTGTGAATGATAAAAAGTTTTGTCTATTCAAAAATTAAGCTCCCCATACTCTTGATGTTTGAATTTGTCTACATTAATGATATGATTTACAATAATGTTCGAATATGAATATAAATATATAATTTCTGCATTTTTAAATTCTATAAATTACATATTACGAATTATGAAACACAAAATATATTTTTGTTCATTTCTCGTTTTTTTTGGCATAGGGTCAGTTTTTTCTTATTTTCTTTGATTAAAATTATTATTAGATTTAAAAATGCGCAAAAAGAAAGAAAGGCAAACGTTTCGGCCACATATGGGGGCCCTCTTCAGTGCCATAAATTCGAAGATTAATTCAAAATTTCTGTAAAGGATCAGAATATAGAAGATAATTAAACAAATAATTATCATAGAGATTAAACACTTATCTCCTTGCTTGCAATTCAAAATGAAGTAGTCCAGTATGCAGCATCACGAACTGAAAAATTATTTCAAGTTCACTGTGAATAAAAAACCGGATAAAATGAAAAAATATAAAAGATTTTGCACACGAACCGACCGGAGTTTTTTCCAAAAAATGTTTATTATTAAAGAAGGATGCCAAACTGGTTCTCAATGCAAAACGCGAACAAGTTTTACATTTATGAAAACTTCTCGTGAAGACTTTGTTACCGGCGTCTGTCACAGAATGATCTGAACTGTTTTTAAAAACCGACTCGGGACATGTGGCTTCTCTGAACGAAAATTTTTTTCTATATTTTAAATCTAATAATAATTTTAATCAAAGAAAATAAGAAAAAACTGACCCTATGCCAAAATAACGAGAAATGAACAAAAATTCTACGAATTTGGGTCAATACAATAATAGACATGTTATCAAACATGTCACTTTGAAACAAAATATATTATTTATGATTTTCTTCTCAAATATAATTTTGAAAATATTTTTAACACAGTACAATGAAAATACTAGTTATTAATTCAGCAAAAAATGCATATTTGTAACTATTTTTCAAACATTATCCTCATGCAAAGATAACTTTACATGTAACGAATTCATAGCAAGTGCTTTTACTCATTAACAAGGTGAATTCTTAGTTGCAATGCAAATACTTTTTTCTATGCATTAAGAAACTAATTTATATGTCAATCTACATTCGGGGGGTTGGTAGCATATTCAAATTAATAAACTCATTATATGTTTTAAAAGCCTTCCAAGCTTAAGCCTAAATTATCATTATTATGTTAATTTAGTTCTATAAAACGATAAAAATATTATTCTAACATATGATAGAATTTGTTCTTGTTGTTTGAACTAATGTTTGCACTATCAAATTATGCAACACAACTCACTTCTTGAACACTTTCTACAAAAGAACTATATTTCAGGTCAAGTTTAGTGAAAATAGGCGGTTTGTAGTGGATACCCAATCTAGCGTGTTTTAGAGATCCCTATTCGTTTATTCTCACCAGCCGATTGAAAACGTAGAGTATCTTTCTACTGTAACTCTTTTTCTAAGGAATTTTTACTCAGAATTTTGCGAAAATGGAATAGGGGGTTTCGTTCCTTGTTGATTTCGTCGATTTCGACTACGATTTATCAGGATTTGTACCATTTCTGCAGATTTCATTTTAAAATCATGCTAATCTAAAAGCTTAATTCTACTGTGAATTTCAATTGGGCAACAAACAATCACAAGTTTCTTAATACAGGTTTAGCATTAACATAGAACTGAAATTCAGGGTAGAAGCTTTAAAAGTAGCATGATTTCATGTTGGAAAATGCAAAAATGGTCAAATTTGTTTGATACATCTTGACAAGAACCTAACCTCCTCATTCAAATTTCTTAACTTAAGGACATCTGATACTTGGCAAATTAGTGAATATTATTGGTTTTAGTTTTCCACGTGTTTGTATGCAAAATTCACAAAATTTTGTTTCCAAAATTTGAGAAATGGTGGAGAAGATAAAAGCGAACGTAGACTACTTTTTTTTTTGAAAATGAAAAAAAAGCTCAATTTTGGCAAAATCTATCGAATTTTTTTTTTCATTATCAAAACCAAAAGTAGTCTATCTACGTCCAATTATACCTTCTCTATCATTTCCCAAATTTTGAAAACAAAATTTTATGTATTTTGAAAGTAAACATGTAGGAACTGAACCAAGTCGTTCACATTAACTTGCTACATTCCTCAAGTATCGAATGCCCTTCATAATAAATATTACAATCTTACCTCATACACACTGTTCCGATTTTTTATTACACTTAGGCCCTGTAAACTCTAATGGATGAATATGAAGAATTATGATTATTATTTTAGGCGTAGTACAAGTTGCGGCCAACTGTTGGCGCTACGTGTCGGCCCCGCTGCACCCCACCCCGCTCGCCGAAGTGTGCGTCCGTCCTCGCATATCATCGTTTGGTCCTCGTCGCACTGCGTTGCACGAATGTCAACAAACGTGAAAAACTGCAAACAGAGAAAAATGAATTCAAGGAAGGTGATTTTGAATAAACGGAGGTGTGTTGTTCCTGGGTGTGCCTCGTCTCGTCACGCGAAGCATCACCAGTTCCCCAAGGACGAAAAGCAGGGTTTGTTGCGGTTAGAGGCAGTGTCAAACCCACTGTTGAAGAACCTAACCTACGCAGAAATTCACAAGAGCGGCTATCGAGGGTGTTATTCGCATTTTCGCGATCAGGATTATTTATGTGGTCCGCGAAATGTGTTTAAAAAAAATAGTGCCTTCAGTGTTGTTGCCTGAAAAAGATGGGAATCAAATTCTTTAATATTTTTATTTATATTACATTGTCTGATAATTTCAAAAATTGACTATAATGATCAGTAAAATGGATAAACTAAGTGAAGAAATGTATAAAGATATCAGAAAATTTATTTCTTAAACTTTCTGTATTTTTATACGTGTTTTCCGCTTAGTTTATCCATTTTACTGATCATTATAGTCAATTTTAAAACTTCTAACGCATATACAATGCATGTATAACATACATACGCCACACATTGATACTTTTAGTTCAAGTTGCGGCCAACTGTTGGCGCTGTGCTTCTTCATATTTATACCATTGAGTTAACAGGGCCTGATTACACTTTTTTTATTCCTCCACACTTCTTAGTGCTTTTATGGTGCATTTATATCTCTGTCTGCCTGACCGGTGTGGACAGAAAATACATAAGAGCAAAAAAGACAGACGTTTTCTTGTCCAATTTTACACTGTCTGTTTTCTTTACTCTTATATATTTTTTGTCCGCACCCGTCAGGCAGACAGAGGTATAAATGCACCATTAATGCACAAATCGGGACAAATTGTGTAGACGAAATCGTTGAAATCAACAAGGAACGAAACTAAACGAAGACGGAACCCTCTATTCCGTTATTGCCGTTATCGTATATGCGTATATGACACATTTGCCTGTAGGTGGTTCATAGGCGCTTTCGTTGTGACTAGAGGCAAAGATATTATAAACCTAGATTCGGCCAATTATAGTTCGGTAGACTTAAATGCAGACGTCGCTTTCGGCGTGTTTTTACCTGTCCCCTCTTGCCTCTCACCGCACGTATAAAGAGACCAAATTAGTTCCTCGAAAGCATTATAGAGGCGCTAAATGTATCTCCCTCCAATCCCCTCCGCCTTCTGGGATACGGTTAACAGGAAGCGCGCTTTAAAAATTTTAATTTTAATTATATATATTGAAGAAAATTAAAAATGGGTAAACAAAGCAAGGAAAAGCGACGTGTAAAGTGTTTCAATGTTACTTTATGTGTATATTATTTTGCTTTATAGTATCATTTTGATGTTGAAATAGGTTACAGTGAACATGCATTGCTAAATTAACTTTCTGTCAGTGAAAGATAAGTACATGAATGAAAAACCAATGTTTAATTATTATAATTTGAACATGTATGCAATAGAAAGAGAATTAGTTTCTTATTTTTAAAAAGTTTAATTTTTTATTTTCATATTTTCGTATTTTTAATTCTTTTTTTTACATTCTCATCATGGATGAGAAGGTATTGGTTTTATGTGAAAAATGACCTTCGAAATTTTGATCAAATCTTTACGTTTTGAGACCCCCTGAGTCAGAAAAAACGGTTTTTACGAAAGTGTCTGTCTGTCTGTCTGTAGTAGGTCGTGTGGGGCATAACTCTCGATAGAATTATCAGATTGAATTGAGCTTTGGCACACTTTATCGGAGCCGAAAAAGTAAGGACAAGTTCGTTAACCAGCCACATCCAATCAAAATTGAGGGATGTTTTTTGTGTTTTTGAAAATAACTTTTTCAAAAAATCAAAAATTTCAATACTGGTTTTTGATAGTCTCATAAATCTCTACAAATTATCATGATAACATTTTTTGATTAAATCAAAATTAGAAATGTTACAGCGTATTCAAATTCAAAAGAAGTCAATATCAAAATTCCATTTTCCAGTTAAATTATACGAGATACGAAAAAAACGTAAGAATACAAAGTTTGTCGTTTCAAAAAGATCTACAAATTTTGTCTCACACAGTTTCTGATCAAACATATATTTTTCGTTTCAATACCAAAAAATACGATTAAAATTCGAAAATTTTATTTTTTAGACAAAATATGTGTGATACAGAAAAACGTCTGGATGGAAAATTGTTTGCCTGAATGAGGTCTACAAATTCTCATCAAGACATTTTGGTACAGGATGTACATTTTATGTTTTGATTTTTAATATTAAAAAAATTCGATTTTTTTCACCAAAATATGTGAGATACGAAATAAGCGTTTTTCTGCAAAATCGTTTCCTTAAATAAAGTCTACGATTATTTTTTCTTTTTGAGAGATTTGGAAGAAAATATATTATTTTAATCATGTAATTTATCAAAAAGTTACCGAAATGTATATAGAAAATGGAGCGCGAAGCGCGAGCGTCATGATGAGAATGTGTTCCTTAACGGGCAGATTTTTTTTTCATTATGAACAACTTCTTGTTTCCAGGATTTTTATTCTTTTCAAATATAATTCAAATTAATAATTACAATTTAAAAAATGAAATTTTAAATTAATTAGTTAATTGAAAGTTTAGACTTAAGAGCATGTGATACTTTCCCATAAGAGCAATTTAGTTTACACAGTTGTTCTCCCGCAATTTTTAATTTTTCAAAAAAATAATTAATTATAAATAATAATATTATGAGAATAATTAATTAATAAATTACGTCTCGGCACTATTATTTTTTTGAAAAATTCAAAATTGTGGAAAAACAACTGTGTAAACTAAATTGCTTTCAAGGTAAAGTATTGTGATACTTTACCTTGAAACGTTGGTAGATGCACCAACGTTTCACGTTGGTGCATCTAACGATTTCACGTTTTACGATGCACGATGCACGTTTTACCTTGAACATACCCTTAAATCAATATCTTACCAGTTCAAATGTTGAAGTCTTATCCTTTTTTTAAGCTCAATGTTTAGAGAAAATTTTTTGAAAATTTAAAGAAGAAAGTTGTCCGAAGCTCAATAATTTGTAATTTCTAAAATATTTGTTTGACTCACACTAGTCAGAATTTTTTAAAATCTCATTGTAATTTATGGCTAGTTCTTGTATTTTCTTATTAAAAAAGTGATAATTCCACACTTTTCTGAAAAAAAATAGATCAATGTTTTTCAAAAAAAATCAAATGAATTGATTTATAAACATTTATAATAAGATGAATAAATAAATAAATTGCATTTAATGAAATATTTCAACTGAAACAATTACTTTTTGTGCCCTCTTTTGAGGATATTGTTAGAATATTATCAAATTTTAAAAAATTATGCGATTCTAATAAATCATGAATCATTTTTTCAGAGAAGAGATTTTCCACAGCTTCACCGTTTCTGATTTTTAAAAATAAATTCTTTAATGGCTGAAACCAATAAAAAAACATTTTCCAAAACGAAATTTTTATAAACAAATTGCTGAATTTGATAATAATTTATTCATTTTCGGAAATTGGAAATGGTTAATTTGTGGGAAATCTTTTTTCTGAAAAAATGATTCATGATTTATTAGAATCGCATAATTTTTTAAAATTTGTCAAGAAGCAATAAGAAAAAAAGTTGGGACAAAAATAAAATTTATTAATAAAATTATTTTTCTGTATTTCAAATTTTTTTCATGGAAATTAATCTTTTCGCTTCCAAAATAGCCCTTCAATTATAATATTGCTATTCTTGAAAGCAAAATTATCTATTTTTGCCTGAGGTTTATTTTTCGTGGATAAAAACTACCTTAATGAAACAAAATTTTTTTGATTCAAACAAAATGTCTTTGGACCAAATAAATATTTGTTCGAATCAAATAAATTTCTGCCTTTAATCAACAATTTATATCTTTGACCATATATCATTGAATTAATTTCTTTGTTCTGAAGAAAAATTAATTTGATTCAAACAAGTATTTATTTCTTTTAAGGCATTATGTTTGAATTAAAAAAATTTTATTTCATTTAAACAAATCATTTCTTTAAATCAAAGAAAGTCTTTCAAGCAAATAATTTTCTTTGATTCAATCAAATCTTTTTTCTAAGTGCACTTATTTTGATTTAGAGAGTGAAATAAAGCGTACTTACCGAAGTTGATCCTGATTTATATAAGAATTCACAGTAAAATTGTGAGAAAAGGAAATTCTAACAATATCCTCAAAAGAGGGCACAAAAAATAATTGTTTCATTTAAAATATTTCATTAAATGCAATTTGAAATGATTTTGCATTAATAAATTTCCTAGTTTTCTAAAGTCCGAGGACTATTTCAATTTTTTCGATATATAACTAAAATTACTTTAAATTATATAGATTTATTTTAAAAGCGCTTGAAATTCGAGGATATTTTACAATTGGAATTGTTTGCAATTACAATTTTTGTAAAGAGGAACTACTATAATTATTTGTAGACCTTTTTATTTCAATATTCCCAACTTATTCAATTTAAAATTGGAAATATTACTATTAAACAATTTTCAATACCTCATTATTTTTTAATCTGTCCACTTATGATTTTCTTGTAAGATTTTAATTAATCACTTGTAAAAAGCACTTATAGCCTTGAAAAAGCTTTTGAAAATTAAAAAAAATTTGAGTTCAAACGATTTTAAAACTCTTTCATTTTTAGATCATTGTATCATTAATTCATCTGATTTACACTGTACTTTTGTAAAATTTCAATAACTTTAATTTAATTTTCATTTGCAAGACTGTAAGAGTATTGGATATAAATTCTAAACTCATACTTTCAATTTCTCATTTCGACCAAAAATATTGACAGTAACAATTTTCCCCTTCATAGATGTACTTCATTATCATAAGGTATAGTTAAGAATGAATATTAAATAGTTATTTCCTGTAAGTAATTATTTATTTAGTTATTTCATAAATTTCGGGTCGGCTGCAAAGTTTTTCCTACGTAAGCAAACTTGAAGCTAGGATTCCACATTTTATCTTTAAAGGAGTGTTTTTATATTCTCATAAAATAGAATTACAAGAAAGGTAATTATGACAGAATTTATTAATTAAAAATGATTATTATTTTTAAAATTTACATAAAAATGCAATTAGTTAACATTCTGAATTTATAATATTCAAAATCAATTGAGTGAAATCAAAGAAAGTTAAAAAATAAAACTACTTGAATACAACAGGTTATAAACCTAACCTCAAAATCTGCATTTAAATTCTACAATTTTGTAAACAGAAGTCGCCAGGCGAGCAGACGATGAGATGCATGAGACATCGAATCGAAGAAATCGCAGAAACTCAGAAAGTTAGGGAACGCTTGCTGGCTTGCTTTTACTTTATTTCGTATATGCTATATATAGACAAAATAAGGAGAGAGCCGAAGTCTCCCGAAGATTTTCGAGCATCTCCGTATTTTCGAATTCAGAAGACACTGCAAGAAAAACGCGTCGCCATGGAAACGGTTGAAAGTTGTGAAGAGGGCAGCACCTCGATACCCAAGAAAGAGTGATGTTCTATATATATCGTTCCCCCACTCCGAGGCCACTCGCCGCATCTAGGTTTATAATATCTTTGGTCTGCCGAACTTTCCCTTCAATGATTGGTGCAGCCATTATGGGTACAAATCAATCAAAATTGCTGCTACCGGCGCGAGTAGAGTTCTTTTTTCAAACTGAAGTATACAAAATATAATCACGTTTGCTTTTTTTCCGTTTTCTTATTTTATTTTTTTTGCATTTAAACGAATAAATGAATTATGAATACACTTAGTCCAGTCGAATTAGCATGGAAAGTTGGGAAACATGGATGTGAGAGCAAGATCCAAGATTTTTATTGGAATCGCTCAAAAATATCATAGTAATTGACGTACCATGTTTTACGCCTCGAATTTTCTTGTGCGTTTTGTAAAACAAATGTTGAGAGCCAAAAAGTGCGAAAATAGGCCATTTTTAAATAAATTTTCTCATTTTACTCTTAAAATATCAATTTTATGATGAAATCGTATTAGAGTAAACTTGGAGAGCACCAAATTTGCTACAAAATACTGTGGTTTGAAGTTAAAAGATTTAATTTTCCTCCGCTTCAGCGGCCGAACAATAAATAAAAAATAGTAGAAAAACAGCTATTTTTTGCACGGGAATTTAAAATTAAAAATATTAATACATCTAAATGGTTGTTATGCCTTTAAAATATTCAATTCTTTACCTTTCGAATGCCGAAAATTCGAATTCAATTTCTCTTTTAGTTACCCAGTAATATAATTATTTATTAAGAATTTTCAAAATAACAATTAAACGAAAACAAAAATTCCGGCGTATAGCTTTATCAATTTACTTTCGATATATTGTTGAAGAAAACCGATTACTTTGACGATCTATGTTGCAATTAATTCTAACAGCTCGGCAAACGCGCGCGGGAATGGCGAAAATCGGAGTGGAGGAGATCAGTCAGCGTGGCGCAAAAACTTAATTCGGCGCCTTCAAAATCGTCGCGCGCTCTTCACTGCCACTTATCTCGGCTTCTAATTGACCAAATTTGAAGTTTATTTTTTTAAATCGATATAGCAAATCAAGAGGAATCTAATGATGCACATACTTCTAGTCTGTTTTTAAAAGTTTATGAATGGTTAACGTCATTTGGGATTTTTCTAATTTTGACATTGCACAATTATACAATTTTCGAAAATAATTCGAACACACGCAAAGACTTTTGCAATTTCAAGGTGGAATTTAATTTCAGTTATATAAACATTTGATCAAAATAATTCTAGTTGCTATTAATTTCACATTTATAAAGTTTACCCGACAAGTTACAGCTAGTGAGGTAAAATGAATTTTTTTTCCAAGTAGACGGTACCATTTTTTTATTAATAATGATAGTCATATAATTGTTAAAAAATCAATCCTTTTTGTTGAAAATGGAATGCATTTATTTTTGCAAAATCAAAAGTACACATTCTGTATAGATTATGAAACATAAATTTATTATACATAACTGCAGATCGATATTATTTACAATGTATACAATTTTTACTTAGATATTATATGACTATCATTATGAATAAAAAAAAAGGTACCGTCTACTTGGAAAAAAATTCATTGTACCTCACTATCTGTAACTTGTCGGGTGAACTTTATAAAAATTGAAATTTATAGCCACTAGTATTATTTTGATCAAATGTTTATATAACTGAAATTAAATTCCACCTTGAAATTGCAAAAGTATTTGCGTATGTGGGACATTCTTTTGAAAATCGTACGGATTTAAAAAAAAAATTGTTCACATTTTTAAAAGTGAATATATTTTTTTTAATACAGTTTTATTTCTCAAAATTAAGTACAAAAATCTTACATGCTATTATTATTTATGCAGCTATTATTTAACATATAGTTTATTTCCACGCTTCTTGAATACTTTTTCTACCAAATAGACATCTGAATTCTTAACTTTGGTTAATTCCTGTTCATAAAAGCAACCAGATATAGGTTTATTCTGATAATATTTAAGCAAGTACGTCGTTGGTTCAGTATTTTTTATTTGACTGTTAGTCCAGTCGAATTAGTATGGAAAGTTGGGAAACATGGATATGAGAGCAAGATCCGAGATTTTTATTGGAATCGCTCAAAAATATCATAGTAATTGACGTACTATGTTTTGCGCCTCGAATTTCCTTGTGCTTTTTGTAAAACAAATGTTGAGAGCCAAAAAGTGCGAAAATAGGCCATTTTTTAAATACATTTTCTCATTTTACTCTTAAAATATCAATTTTATGATGAAATTGTATTAAAGTAAAGTTGTAGAGCACAAAATTTGCTACAAAATGCTGTAGTTTGAAGTTGAAAGATTTAATTTTCCTCCGCCTCAGCGGCCGAACAATAAATAAAAAATAGTCGAAAAACAGCTATTTTTTGCACGGGCATTTAAAATTGAAAATATTAATACATCCAAATGATTGTTATGGCTTTAAAATATTCAATTCTTTACCTTTCGAATGCCGAAAATTCGAGTTCAATTTCTCTTTTAGTTACCCAGTAATGTAATTGTTTATTAAGAATTTTCAAAATAACATAACTTTTAAGAATTAACACATACACTAGGAAAATTTTTTCACACATAGCATGATTTTTTTACACGTACTGCAAGTATAAAACTATCGTATGCAATGATTAGATGCGTGGTTTTAATTTTTTAACACATCCAAACGATTATTTGAAAGGGGATTGTAATTTTTATGTTAATTGCAAAATGAATAACTCTGCGGTTTTTTGACAAATTTCAAATCTGAAAAGACACTGTGAAAGTGCTTGCAAAAACGAATCTTTTAGCGCTTTGAACGCTTCAATTCGACCTCCCAATATGAAGTTATTGAATTCCAAAGTCGGCTGCATGTGAGTGAGATTTGAGCAACAATTAAACGAAAACAAAAATTTCGGCGTATAGCTTTATCAATTTACTTTCGATATATTTTTGAAGAAAACCGATTACTTTGACGATCTATGTGCAATTAATTCTAACAGCTAGGCAAACGCGCGCGGGAATGGCGAAAATCGGAGTGGAGGGAATCAGTCAGCGTAGCGCAAAAACTTTTAAAAACAGACTAGAAGTATGTGCACCATTAGATTCCTCTTGATTTGCTATATCGATTTAAAAAAATAAACGTCAAATTTGGTCAATTAGAAGCCGAGATAAGTGGCAGTGAAGAGCGCGCGAGGATTTTGAAGGCGCCGAATTAAGTTTTTGCGCGACGCTGACTGATCCCCTCCACTCCGATTTTCGCCAATCCCGCGCGCGTTTGCCGAGCTGTTAGATTTAATTGCACATAGATCGTTAAAGTAATCGGTTCTCTTCAACAATATATCGAAAGTAAATTGTTAAAGCTATACGCCGGAATTTTTGTTTTCGTTTAATTGTTGCTCAAATCTCACTCACATGCAGCCGACTTTGGAATTCAATAACTTCATATTGGAAGGTCGAATTGAAGCGTTCAAAGCGCTAAAAGATTCGTTTTTGCAAGCACTTTCACAGGGTCTTTTCAGATTTGAAATTTGTCAAAAAACCGCGGAGTTATTCATTTTGCAATTAATGCATTTATTATTATTATATATTTTAAATAATCGTTTGGATGTGTTAAAAAATAAAAACCACTCATCTAATCATTGCATATGATAGTGTTATACTTGCAGTATGTGTGAAAAAATCATGCTATGTGTAAAAAAATTTTCCTGGTGTATGTGTTAATTCTTAAAGGTTATGTTATTTTGAAAATTCTTAATAAACAATTACATTACTGGGTAACTAAAAGAGAAATTGAACTCGAGTTTTCGGCATTCGAAAGGTAAAGAATTGAATATTTTAAAGCCATAACAATCATTTGGATGTATTAATATTTTTAATTTTTAATTCCCGTGCAAAAAATAGCTGTTTTTCGACTATTTTTTATTTATTGTTCGGCCGCTGAGGCGGAGGAAAATTAAATCTTTCAACTTCAAACTACAGCATTTTGTAGCAAATTTTGTGCTCTACAACTTTACTCTAATACAATTTCATCATAAAATTGATATTTTAAGAGTAAAATGAGAAAATGTATTTTAAAAATGGCCTATTTTCGCACTTTTTGGCTCTCAACATTTGTTTTACAAAAAGCACAAGGAAATTCGAGGCGCAAAACATGGTACGTCAATTACTATGATATTTTTGAGCGATTCCAATCAAAATCTCGGATCTTGCTCTCACATCCATCTTGAATTCTAATTCGACTGAACTCACAGTTAGAAATACATGTCATAATTCTCTGTCACACGTCACTGGAGTTTTATGCTGTTACCGTGACGTTCTGTTACGGCTTAGAAATTTCTGTTACTGGTAACTGCATAAAGCTCCAGTGACATGTAACAGAAAATTCTTTTACGGGCTCAGGAATTGTAAGTGTCAAAATTTGACATGAGTCATAAGTAACTTAAATTTTAGTTTCTGTAAGATAAAATTCAAAGATCCAAAAAAAATTTTTTTGGTTAATTAACTTTAATAAATATATAATTTATTCAACTATTATGTTATTAATACGATAATGTGGAACATACACAGTGCACCGTAAAATTTGAATGAATATACATTTATATATATATACATGCATTCAAATCTTACACGTATATATATTTTACATATGTCATCTTACTGTGACAAATGTGTAACAGTTCTGTAGATAGACTTTTCGATTCTTTTTCGTTCTTTTTCCATTCCTACAAGAAAGAATATTACTTGCAGAATACTGTGTTTTAAAATTTCACTTACCTTTTCTCAAGTATTACTTTTTTGCACTTTCTCTAGTATATTCTTTGTGAACAATTACGGGCACATTCTTCGAGTGTCAGAATCAAACACTCTAACCACAGCTAGAGTGGACTCTAACCAGTGTCTCCAGAACGTGGGATTTTTCGGCCCCCACCACGTTCCCATATGGGAGAAACACATGCAAAAGTGGCGTGTAAGTGTGTCGGCTCTGCTACACGCTGCGGTCACCAGCTTCGTGTAAAGCCGAATGTGCACGAAGACGGACTTCGTTACAATGCTTGAGTTTTCAAGTTATTTTTAGATTTCACGCTTTCGTATATCGAGTCGAAATTAAGAATTGTATTTTTCTCGAGTACGTGCAAAAGAGGCGCGAAGCAGACGACGAATTTGAATTTACGAAGTATATAGTTCAAGAAATAACACTTTTCTTCAATTTCTTGAAGAAAGTCTGCATGAAATAAACATCAGTATGATCTTGGAAAATTTCATGAGGATTTCAACACTTCAAAAATAAACTTTCAGTGAAATTTAGTGACAATAAATGTATAAAATTTGAATCAATATATAATTTTCCATTCAAATTTATATACTTCTTACTAATTTTGTACATTTAACAATTTTTCAATTAGAACAATATTTTCTATCAAGATAAAATGAACATAAAATTCAAGTTCATAATTTATATTTTCAGTTATATGTTAGAAATATTTTCATCTCACATTTTTGTAGCCTAAGCACAAACTTTTCATTCCAAAACGTAAAATCTCTACGGAAATGGAAAATTGTCTAATAGCAGTAGATAAATTAAAAAGATAAAATATGTGTTTATTGGTATTTCCATATTAACATATAAATATCAATCAACTTTAAATTTTACATAAAAATGTTCGTTCGAAGTGTTCAAATCTTTGTTACAATTTGACAAGATTTTATGGAGGAGTGCAATCTTTTGGATGAAATATTTTGTAGTTCTTAATTTGTCTGTCCGTCTGAAATCGTAGTAAGATTTGAACAGTAAACAACAAATTTTCCAATAGAATCCAGGATCAATAATAATTGATTCAGGAAATACTTCAACTCTGTAGAGCATTTTTGTATTTCGAATTCAAAATGTGTGCTTAAGCCACAAAAAAGTAAGCTGAAAATGTAGATATAAAACTAATTATGTCATGTTTATGTCTTCTTAATGGAAAATACTTTGCATATAATTCTCTAATTCGATATTTTTTTAATGTATGAACATTCAAGAAATTGATAAATATTCCATCTTTTTATAGGAACTAAAAATTTCCGGATAATGCTTTGATTGAGAAAGCTAAAAATTTGTCAAATATTGATATAAATTGCAATTTTACAATTGCATTATTTTTCAAATATTTTAACATCTCTTCAATCTTGATAATTCTTACAGAAGTTTATTTCATGTGAGTGACTTTTTCTTTTTCTAATGAAAGATTTCGTAATTCTAAATTCAACCCAATTCGTAACATTGTAAAAAGATTTAAAAACTTCATAAAAATTTTTTTTCTGTTTTATTCAAAGTCAATAAATATTCAATGTTTGGAATCGAAATATTAAGTAAATGATTTTTAATTTCTGGGAATAAACTGCTTTAATAAGACAATCTTTCTTCTTTGTGAGAAATCTCAATTTTAAAATTAAAATTCTACGCATAGGATACAAAAACATAATATGAAAATACTTTTATTACAGAATTTTGAAATATACAAGTTGACCAATTTTTAATCGAGTAAATCGGCTACTTTAAGCAAAAAATTATGTTAAAAATATTTTATCAAAAAAAAATAAGACACATTAAATTTCGGTTTAAAATCCACATTCATAGATTGATGGTAAAAGCAGTTTAAAGTTTTTTAATCTTACGTTTTAGTGACGTATGCACAGACTTTTAATCAGACAAATGAAATGCTTTATAGAAAGTCAAAATTTTCTTATTACTGCACTTAATCAAATTTATAAAGTAAAAATATTTTTTAATTGATGCTTTCACTCAATTCTTTAAACATTCATTAATTGAAAATTGTACTCAAAATTTAATCTTGCAGCGTTCCAATATTACCACAATGTTACAAAATCTTATTAATCATTATTTTAGTCGAATTATTTTCAAAATATTTAAAAAATAAATGTAAATATTTTGATTAAATACTCTGTCAAATTTTGCATTTGACTGATCTTGCAAAATTGTTGAAAGTTTTGAATACCGATAGAAGAAACTTTAAATGAAATTTTATGTCCATAAATGCTTAAAGTTCTATATAGAAATATCAACTACAACATTCTCAAATTTTATAAATAAACTACTAAATTCAAAAAGTTTCGGATTTTTTTAAAAACTGTACAAATTTCAAATATGAATCAGTCAAAATCTACTGATTATCAGTGAAATTTGACTGATTTAAATAACTAAAAACAGGTTACTGTGAATCAGTCAAATTTCACTGATTACTTCAGTGAAAAGTAACTGATTTAACAGTGAAAAATATTGTTTCCACTGATGATTCAGTGAAAAGGCAAATCACTGATTCAATCAGTGAAAATTTGACTGATTCAGATTTAGAGTGTATACAAATTTCAAATATAAAGTGTACTCTGTACATTAATCAAACAAATTTAGAAGATGAATATTTTAATAAATATTCCTAAATATTATTGAAATATGATACATATCGATTTAGAAAAACTTCTTCAAAGTACTCAGACATTTTTCTCATTTTACGACATTTTTGCACCATGTTTGACCTTTGGGTAGGATTCAAGAAAACAATTGTAGACATACTTTCATTACTTAGTAAAATACTATGAAGACTTGCTTTTTAAATTAAAGCGAAAACTTTTAAAACCTTTAACAATCGGTTGCATAGATTCTGCTCTAATCTTGGACGCAATTAGAGAAATAGGTTTGTTTGCTTTTTTTAGATCTAGTTTTTTCCTTAAACATAAAAGAAAGAAAACACATTTGAAATATTAAAATAAAAAAGCTGGTTCAGTCTTAGAGAATCCCAAATATTCTGAAATAAAATTCCTTTTCACACCACCACGGAGGTAGAGTTTACTAGTAATAGTTCAATAAATTTTATATACTCTAAATAAATTTTTTCGTAATTGCAGAAAACTTATTCCAAATACAAAAATTGTATCTTTAAATGTACAGGATAATTAATTATAAAAATCGTTCGAATTTGAATTTCAAGGACTTGTACACACTTTCAAGGCACATCGTTTTTCCTTTTGCAAAAATTTTTAAAACTTCTAATTTTTCAAGTAATTGGGAGAAGTACATTTAAAAAAAAAATTGTTTTCTCTACTTCCACTCGCGCTAGCTTAACAAATTTTCAGAATTTTACGATTTTATTAATATTGTATTAAGTGTCTACATTTTCTGAAACTATCTACAGAAGAAAAATTTTAATTCTTTAGTAAAGAAAGTTTTCTGAAAAGTTGTAGCTCAATCAGATTAATAGCCAAAAAGTTACCAATGTTTTAAATCGCAAACGAACGGTATAGAGGTCAAATTGGAGACGAAAACAAATAATAATAGCAACCTTCTTTTGTTTTCTTCTAAGATATACTTGATTCTCGCTTTATGCGTTATTTGAGAAGGCAAGAGTGTGGATTCTTCATATTTTTATCGTAATTCCTTATTGAAAACGGCAAAAGTAAGAATATTATATTATTATTTGGTGATACGTGAGTGCTCTTACGTACGTTATTGTTTGATGCTTGTGGGTAAGTTTATTTTGTGAAACTTAATTTGTGTGCAGATTACAAATTATTCACATTCGCTCAATTTTATCGACTTTTCATCTTATTAATTCTTTTCAAATAATTCTGTTTTCCTTCGTCGTATAATTTATTGTTCACAATGAGTAATCCGATTGACCCAAATTCGAGTGTTTTGAAGGACAGCCAGGTTCAAACGAAGGTTGACCACCGTTTGAACTCTGGTTCAAACGAATGTCAACCCGCTAGAAAAGTCATGAAAAATGCAAAAAACTTTCAGTTGGGATGGTTTGAGGAATTTCCGTCGTGGAGAGAGTGGGTGGTTACATTAGCAGATGAAACAAGATTTCATTGCAAAATTTGCAATAAAACGTTGCTATGTGGCAAATTGGAAATTGAAAAGCATGAAGCATCTTTATCACACAGAAAGAAGCAAGAGTTTTCAAATGAATTAGAATGTTATGGAGTACTAAGTGAAAATTCTTCTAATGTAACTGCCAATTCTTACAGTGTTGAACCTTGTGTAGCAAGTTCTTCTGCTTCAGAATTCACAAATTCCACGATTCCGGAAAGTGTTACTTTCAAACAGAAAGTACAAGAAGCAGAGATTAGGATTAGTACATTCTTCGTAGAGCATAATTTACCATTCGCGATTTCATCAGAATTGATAGGACTTTTCCAAGATCTGGAACCTTCGGTTTTAAAAGACGTTAGATTGAGCCACACTAAAATGGTCCTAGTTGTAAATAACGTCGTATGTGCTGCTGAAACTGATCGCATGGCAAATATTTTGCGTAAGCAATCATTTTCAGTGTACGAAGACGAAACGACCGACAGGACTCTAGAAAAGTGGCTGTCATTAATGGTTCGATATGTGTAGCCAACGACATTTTCTGTCAGGGTGGAATTGCTCCAGCTTATTAATGTAAATGCTTCGGATTGTTCTGCCTCTAAAATTTTTGATGCGTTCGAAAAAGCATTGTCCGGGCAGAAAATCCCTTTATCTAATATCTGTGCTTTAGCTTGTGATAATGCACAGGTGATGGTCGGCAATAGGTCCTCATTTAAAGCAAAATTAAAGGAAAAAATCCCCGTTTAATTGTTTTCCCGTGTGTGTCGCATTCGTCAGCAATTGTAGCAAAATATGCTTGTGCCACAATCCCAGATGTAGAGGATTTAATCAAAGATTTGCCAGCTTTTCTTAATGCTAGCTCCAAGCGAACGGCTATTTTTCGATCGATTGTTTTGGAATTAGGAAATGACTATCAAAAAATTCCTAGTCATTCTGAAACTCGCTGGCTTGTCCGCTATCGATGCATAGATATTATAATAAAGAATTGGGAAGTTATTCTTCAGTATCTTATGGTCCTAGTATCTGAGAAGGTAGAGAAGGCCAAAGACTTGTTAGGAAAATTTCAGAATCCTTTGAAACTCGCATATTTCCTATTCTTGAAATTTACTATGAATAGGTACAACGTATACAATGCGAAATTTCAAAGTCGCGAAACAATGGTTCAGGAACTCCAGCCAAACTCGGCTAAAGTCTTCGTATGGATTCTTAGCAGTTATTTGAAAGAGGGTCTTCTTCAAACGAATTTATTCTTTCAAATCATTAGAAATGTTAACTTTGCAGATCCTAGTAATCAAAAGCCGCTTCAAGACATTGACGTTGGTAAGGAAACGCGAGAATATTTCCAGCAGCAACTTACAAACAAGAAGTTGCAAATAGTAGAAGTTGATCTATTTCTTCGTAATTGCTTGAAATTTTATGTCACAGCAAGCGAAGAAATTCGCAATCGACTTCCTTTTGATGACATCTTTTTGTCTTTCGTTGCTGTTTTCCGGCCTCAAGTAGCTTTCTATGCTGATCGAAGCGAAACTTTTCCTAGGGTCTGGAAAGTTTGTCAAGATTTAGGGTCGTTTGATAGAATAGGTGTACAAAAAGAGTGGGATTCTTTACTCAAAATCAGACAGGAACTCAAAGAAAAGTGGTCGAATTTATCTTTTGACGAAATGTGGTCTAGTATCGGTGTATCTTCGACGAGTACAGGAGAAAAACTTTTTCCAAATTTGACCTCAGTATTGAATCATGTTCGGAGTCTTCCTCACTCAAATGCTGAGGCGGAGCGAGGTTTCTCCATGCTCACGGACTCGAAAACTCCCAAAAGAAATCGCTTAGGAAACAGGACGGTCAACTCAATTTGTGTTACTCGATCAGCCTTAAAGGCGAGAGCTGAAACAGCCAGAACAACGAGCATCACTTCGAAGCATTTGCAATTAATGACCGAAAATCTATATGAGATGGCAGAAAGTGATAGGGAAAGTGGTTTGTCGCTCTTCGCTCACGAAGGAGAGGATTAATTCTAATGGCCAAGGCATGGCGTTAATCAATTTCAAACCCCTTTCTTACTCACAAAATAATGACATTTTATTTCTTATATCAGAGATACGTTCTTTATTCCTTTCTTCGCGTGCCTCGGGTATGGAAATTGTTTAGTTTTAATTATTACTTTGTGAGTAAGAAAACATACTGAAATTGAGTAATATCACGCTTTGGGCATAAGTGAGAGGCAAGGGGACTCACAATAATCAAGCTTCATTTTTTTCCGTTTTTCTTTTTGCTTGAAAGCAAAAACCCTTTTCGTTTCGTAGGACGTGGACTAGGCCTACAGGGGATACCACGTAAAAAAAAACGAGCCTTAAACTCTACGTCCGTGGTGGTGTGGAAAGGAGTTTTATTTCAGAATATTTGGGATTCTCTAAGAATGAACCAGCTTTTTTATTTTAATATTTCAAATGGGTTTTCTTTCTTTAATGTTTAAGGAAAAAACTAGATCTAAAAAAAGCAAACAAACCTATTTCTCTAATTGCGTCCAAGATTAGAGCAGAATCTATGCAACCGATTGTTAAAGGTTTTAAAAGTTTTCGCTTTAATTTAAAAAGCAAGTCTTCATAGTATTTTACTAAGTAATGAAAGTATGTCTACAATTGTTTTCTTGAATCCTACCCAAAGGTCAAACATGGTGCAAAAATGTCGTAAAATGAGAAAAATGTCTGAGTACTTTGAAGAAGTTTTTCTAAATCGATATGTATCATATTCCAATAATATTTAGGAATATTTATTAAAATATTCATCTTCTAAATTTGTTTGATTAATGTACAGAGTACACTTTATATTTGAAATTTGTATACACTCTAAATCTGAATCAATCAAATTTTCACTGATTGAATCAGTGATTTGCCTTTTCACTGAATCATCAGTGGAAACAATATTTTTCACTGTTAAATCAGTTACTTTTCACTGAAGTAATCAGTGAAATTTGACTGATTCACAGTAACCTGTTTTTAGTTATTTAAATCAGTCAAATTTCACTGATAATCAGTAGATTTTGACTGATTCATATTTGAAATTTGTACAGTTTTTAAAAAATCCGAAACTTTTTGAATTTAGTAGTTTATTTATAAAATTTGAGAATGTTGTAGTTGATATTTCTATATAGAACTTTAAGCATTTATGGACATAAAATTTCATTTAATGTTTCTTCTATCGGTATTCAAAACTTTCAACAATTTTGCAAGATCAGTCAAATGCAAAATTTGACAGAGTATTTAATCAAAATATTTACATTTATTTTTTAAATATTTTGAAAATAATTCGACTAAAATAATGATTAATAAGATTTTGTAACATTGTGGTAATATTGGAACGCTGCAAGATTAAATTTTGAGTACAATTTTCAATTAATGAATGTTTAAAGAATTGAGTGAAAGCATCAATTAAAAAATATTTTTACTTTATAAATTTGATTAAGTGCAGTAATAAGAAAATTTTGACTTTCTATAAAGCATTTCATTTGTCTGATTAAAAGTCTGTGCATACGTCACTAAAACGTAAGATTAAAAAACTTTAAACTGCTTTTACCATCAATCTATGAATGTGGATTTTAAACCGAAATTTAATGTGTCTTATTTTTTTTTGATAAAATATTTTTAACATAATTTTTTGCTTAAAGTAGCCGATTTACTCGATTAAAAATTGGTCAACTTGTATATTTCAAAATTCTGTAATAAAAGTATTTTCATATTATGTTTTTGTATCCTATGCGTAGAATTTTAATTTTAAAATTGAGATTTCTCACAAAGAAGAAAGATTGTCTTATTAAAGCAGTTTATTCCCAGAAATTAAAAATCATTTACTTAATATTTCGATTCCAAACATTGAATATTTATTGACTTTGAATAAAACAGAAAAAAAATTTTTATGAAGTTTTTAAATCTTTTTACAATGTTACGAATTGGGTTGAATTTAGAATTACGAAATCTTTCATTAGAAAAAGAAAAAGTCACTCACATGAAATAAACTTCTGTAAGAATTATCAAGATTGAAGAGATGTTAAAATATTTGAAAAATAATGCAATTGTAAAATTGCAATTTATATCAATATTTGACAAATTTTTAGCTTTCTCAATCAAAGCATTATCCGGAAATTTTTAGTTCCTATAAAAAGATGGAATATTTATCAATTTCTTGAATGTTCATACATTAAAAAAATATCGAATTAGAGAATTATATGCAAAGTATTTTCCATTAAGAAGACATAAACATGACATAATTAGTTTTATATCTACATTTTCAGCTTACTTTTTTGTGGCTTAAGCACACATTTTGAATTCGAAATACAAAAATGCTCTACAGAGTTGAAGTATTTCCTGAATCAATTATTATTGATCCTGGATTCTATTGGAAAATTTGTTGTTTACTGTTCAAATCTTACTACGATTTCAGACGGACAGACAAATTAAGAACTACAAAATATTTCATCCAAAAGATTGCACTCCTCCATAAAATCTTGTCAAATTGTAACAAAGATTTGAACACTTCGAACGAACATTTTTATGTAAAATTTAAAGTTGATTGATATTTATATGTTAATATGGAAATACCAATAAACACATATTTTATCTTTTTAATTTATCTACTGCTATTAGACAATTTTCCATTTCCGTAGAGATTTTACGTTTTGGAATGAAAAGTTTGTGCTTAGGCTACAAAAATGTGAGATGAAAATATTTCTAACATATAACTGAAAATATAAATTATGAACTTGAATTTTATGTTCATTTTATCTTGATAGAAAATATTGTTCTAATTGAAAAATTGTTAAATGTACAAAATTAGTAAGAAGTATATAAATTTGAATGGAAAATTATATATTGATTCAAATTTTATACATTTATTGTCACTAAATTTCACTGAAAGTTTATTTTTGAAGTGTTGAAATCCTCATGAAATTTTCCAAGATCATACTGATGTTTATTTCATGCAGACTTTCTTCAAGAAATTGAAGAAAAGTGTTATTTCTTGAACTATATACTTCGTAAATTCAAATTCGTCGTCTGCTTCGCGCCTCTTTTGCACGTACTCGAGAAAAATACAATTCTTAATTTCGACTCGATATACGAAAGCGTGAAATCTAAAAATAACTTGAAAACTCAAGCATTGTAACGAAGTCCGTCTTCGTGCACCTTCGGCTTTACACGAAGCTGGTGACCGCAGCGTGTAGCAGAGCCGACACACTTACACGCCACTTTTGCATGTGTTTCTCCCAGATGGGAAAGTGGTGGGGGCCGAAAAATCCCACGTTCTGGAGACACTGACTCTAACCACAGCTACTCACACGGATTATCGCGACACACTGAGTTGTCGCCATCTTTGGTACAGATCGGCAGACTCTATTTTTCTAGGGACTCTACTGGGTGCAAAATGGCGAAGCCCAATACACGGTGCCAGAGATGAGTTGGGAGATTGCTAAAGTAATGTATTTAAGGCCATGGACTAACCTGGTCACGTGACTAGATTCCCACTTTACCGGCATTTCAGTTTGTGTAACCCCATTTCTATAAAAATTGAGAAACCTAACTGAAAATTTGTAGAATCAAATAAAATACATTATTATAGGTCTCTCTGGTCATAAATGTTCATAATTATGAAAAAAAATTTCTTTGCAAACAGTTTTTTTTTATAATTCTAAACATTTATGACCAGACAGACTTGCCTTTGTGAATTTCATTTACTCTCACAAATTTTCAACTTATTATCTCATTTTTTACAGTAATGGGGTTATACAAATGGAAAATGATGATAAGGTAGGAATCTAGTCACGTGATCCGGTTGGTCCATGGCCTTAATTTCGAGTGATTTTCCGCAGCGCGCCCTATTGCGAAATACTCTTGGGAACTAAAATGAAAGGTTCATGCTACTACTTGAAGGGTAAAACAGAGCTACTGTTTATCACTTTTGCAGCGCCCCCAATTGCGTAAAGCTTTTTCGAACTAAAATTAAAGGTCCGCGCTGCTACAATAATATGTGGGAGCACACACAACGAAGCGCGTCATGTCAGTGTATCCCCACTAACTCGCTTCGATTTCACGCTGTCGGTTGTCGAGCTAAAATCAGAAATTGTATTTTTCTCGACTTCATGCAAAGGAGGCGCGAAATAGACGCAGAATTCAAAATTACTGAATATAACATTAAGAAAATTACACTTTTTTTCAATATACTTTGAAAAATATTGATCTGAAATAAGTATCTAAAAGATTTTGTGAAATTTTAAGATGATTTAAATACTTGAAAAATAATTTTTTAATGAAATTTAAAGTCAATAAATGCTTAAAGATTCGAAACAAAATATCGATTTCAGGCTTTTTTTTAAATTATGTAGAGAATATTTAATAATAAGATATCATTCAAGATGAGATACAAGTTTCAAAAATGAAGGGTTTGAACATTTTTATAATAAGTAACATCTTTTGTATGAAAATTTCGATAAATAAATGTAAATGAAGTGTTAGCTGATTTAAGGTAGTTCATCCACAAAAATTAGACTTCAGGCAAAAATATATAAATTTTTTTTTCAAGAATAGCAATATTATTATTGAAGAGATCATTTGCAAGAAAAGATATTAGTTTCCAAGAAAAAAAAATTAAAACATAAAAAAATAATGCATTTAACAAATTTTATTTTTACCCGGACTTGTTTTCTTATCGCTTCATACCAAATTTAAAAAAATGATGTGATTCTGTGAAATCACGGATAAGTTTTTTAAGAAAAAGGCTTTCTACAACCTAACTGTTTCCATTTTTTGGAAATTATAATAAACTCTTTAATGGCTGAAACCATTAAAAATAAATTTTCCAAAACAAAATTCTTGTAAAAAAATTACTGAATTTGGTAAAAGCTTATTCATTTTAGAAATATGGAAACGGCTAGGTTGTATTAAGTCTTTTTCCTGAAAAAACGATTCTTGATTTATTTGAATCACATCCTTTTTTTAAAATTTGGTATGAAGCGATAAGAAAAAAAGTCGGGGTAAAAATAAAATTCGTTAAATTTATTTTTTCTTATGCTTCAAATATTTTTCTTGGAAATTAATCTCTTTTCTTTGAAATGATCTCTTCAATAATAATTTTTCTATTTTTGGATGCAAAATTATCTTTTTTTACCTAAGATCTAATTTTTGAAGATAAACTACGCAGAAAGTACATAAATTATGTCTGAATTCGCAATATGAATTTACATATATGTAAATACATATATGTATTTGTACATATATATACATATATTATACATATATGTACATTTACATGTGAATACATAAATTGGTAGGTTTACATTGTACCATAGTCTTAGTTGCCCAGTTTCAAATGCCCATAAAATCACTAGACGTCACTATATTTGAAAAGCATTGTTAGACGAAGATTATGAAAGGAATGTGTTGGCAAAAACTGCGAAGATTGCAAGATGCAGGATTCCTGTAATTTCTCTGAAGCGCTCTCTACCGCCTATATTTGATATATACTTGCAATTTTTGCTAACGCATTCCTTTCATAATCTTCGTCAAACACTGCTTTTCAAATATAGTGACTTCTGGTGATTTTATGGGCAATTGAAACTTTGGGCAACTAAAACTATGGTACAATGTATACCTACCCATAAATTATATGTGAATTTACCATTGAGATATTATAGATAGAGGAGACATGCCATAGGCCGCTCTGTAAGTGGCAACGTCAGTCTGCAAACTCGATGAGAGCGAAAGAGAGAGACGATAAGTGGTTTTTTCTGTCTTTGTCTACGCGTACCGCACTAGCCTCGGCGTTAGCGAGAGACAGCCTAACCCAAAATTCACTCTTTCTCTCGCCCGAGCTGACAGGCTTCAGGCGAATCTAGCATAAAAATTCCTAAAACATCTTAATTAGTTAGAAAAATACTATATGAAAACTTACCTTTGATATTTGATATTGATTATTAAGAAAGATCTAAATTTGATGTCTTTTAGATTCTCATCATATGAGCTAGAATTAAGATTTTGGTTTTATGTGAAAAATCATTTTCGGAATTTTCGTCAAATCTTTACGCTTTGAGATCCCCTGAGTCAGAAAAAACGGTTTTTACGAAAGTTTCTGTCTGTCTGTCTGCAGTAGTAATAGGTCATATACTCGATAACTCTGGATAGAAAAAAATTGTTGGATTGAATTGAGCTTTGGCATACATCATCACAGCTGAAAAAGCTCGTTAACCAGCTACATCCGACAAAAATTGTCAAAATAGGAGCATTTTTTGTGTTTTTGAAAAAAACTTTATAAAAAATAAAAAATGTTAAAACTGGTTTCTGAAAATTCTCGTAAACCTCTACTAATTATCCTGATAATATTTTGCACTTAAATTAAATTTAAGAAAGTTACAGTATATTAAAACTTGAAAAAAGTCAATATCCATTTTCCAGTTAAATTATACGAGATACGAATAAAAGTTATGATGAAAAATGGTTTACTACATAAAGATCTACAACAGTAATAACTGTAAAGTGACATGTTTGATGACATGTCTGCTATTATATTGACCCAAAATTCACAGAATTTTTGTTAATTTCTCATTTTTTTGGCATTGGGTCAGCCTCTTTTTATTTTCTTCTATTAATATTATCAATGCTACTTACGATAAAAAACGCAAAAAAAGAGAGAAGTCAAACGTTTCAGCCACATATGGGGGCCCTCTTCACTGCCATAAATTAAAAGATTAATTCAAAATTTTCGTAAAAGATAAAAATGTAGAAGATAGTTAAAATAAGGATAATAATGAAACTCAAAAACTTATCTCATTGCTTGCAATTCAAAATGAAGAAGTCCAGTAAGCAACAACACGAATTGGAAAAAATATGTAGAATTCACTGTATATAGAAAACCGGATAAAATGAACGAAAAACTTAGAAATTTGTAAACAACAGGCCAGAATTTTTGTTTGTTTTTTTTCCTCACTCTTATCCAAACAACATAACCATAGTAATTTAAAAAAAGATGACTGGGTTAAGAATTTTACTGAAACAATTATACCTAACGAAGTGATCGACATTGTTTCCCTGGGTCCTGACCATAGTATTTCGCACAAAATTTTAAAACAAAATGTCATTGACACTATTAAGAATTTAGAGTCGTCCCTCATTTCTTTAGATATCCAAGAGAATCTCAAAAATGAAATTAGAAAAAAAGTCACCGACAATGTTAATAATAATCTAAAGAAACAATCTCATATTTCTGATGAAAATAGAATATTTTCCAAAAAATTAAAAACCGCAAAAATTTTTTTAAAAAATAATTCGGACATTTTCTTTACAAATGCAGATAAAGGCAATGTCACAGTATGCTTACAAAAATCTACTTACTATACAAAAATGCTCAACCTTCTTTCTGACACTTCTACTTACATTCCAATTCAAAAAAATCCCCTAAAAAAGTTACAAGACAACACTCACAAGGTTCTTAAGGGTCTCAATGACAACAATTTTTTAAAACACAAATTTCATAATAACCAACTCACCTTAACGAATACTGTATTAGCAAAATGTTATGGTTTACCCAAAATTCACAAAATAGATTTGCCATTCCGCTCTATCCTCTCGTTGATTAACAGTCCTACACATTTTTTAGCCAAAATCATATATCAGGAACTAAAAGAGATTATAAAAGTCCCTAACTCTGATATAAATAATAGTTTCGAACTAAAAATTAAATTATCGAATGTTAACCTTCTCGATGATCATGTTTTAATCTCACTCGATGTTAGTTCATTGTTTACTAATATACCCTGTGATTTGGTTTTGGAGAGTTTAGAGCGTAGATGTCATTATATTCATAACAAATGTAATATTCCGTTTAATGAAATTATTAATTGTACTAAATTTCTTTTTAATAACACGTATTTTACTTTCGACGACAAGATTTATAAACAAATTTTTGGCACCCCCATGGGTTCTCCAATTTCACCACTTTTCGCAGACATGGTAATGGGTGACTTGGAAAGTGATTGCTTACGAATTTGAAAAGATAACCATAATTGCTCTCTCCTCTTTTATTACAGATACGTCGATGACACCATTTTGTGTGTACAAAAAAAAAACATATTGAGTTAATCATCAATACTTTTAATTCCTATCATCATAATTTACAATTTACTCACGAAGTACAGAAAAATAATTCAATTAATTTCTTAGATATGACTCTCATCTCTAGCGACAACCATATTATTACTAACTTGTTCCAGAAGCCAACTGCATCTGGTAGATTTATCAATTACTTTTCAAATCATCCACTACAACAGAAAAAAACTATTGTATACAACTTGATAGATAGAGCGATTTTGTTGTCCCATGAATCCTTTCATCATACCAATTTAAAAAAAGTTAAACAACTTTTAATTAAAAATGATTATCCAATTAATTACATTGGTAAGAACATTGAAAAACGTTTGAATAAAATTAAATATCACTCTTCTGACAATTTCAATATTAGTAATAACTCCTTATGCCCACGAAAATACCAACAAAAAGTTTGTCTTCCCGTTTTAAATAATAATTTTATAACATTATCCAAAATTTAAAAAAAATATAACATTTCTACGATTCCGTTAGTGGAAAAAAGTTTAAATTCAATTATTAAATTAGGAAAGGATTTCATAGAAAAATGGCAACAAACTAACATGGTTTATAGCTTCAAGTGTCATAACCAGCCCCGTTCGACTCTTTAGTATTTCAGCAGAAAACTTTCGGTCCTTATTGCTACGAGTTTCTATCTTATAATTTTCGCCGTACGGCGGCGCTTCCCGCGTGTAGGCCTACTCTGACATGCAGTTGTATGTAAACGATGTAAACAAATGAGATAAATATTTGTTGAAAAAACTAAATAATATTGAAATAATAGTGGATTAAATTATAAAAAAATAGTGGATTCAATTAAAATAATCTAGTGCTGTATTATAGTGGATCAGTGATAATAAAATGGTTAATAAGTGCATCGCCCCAAACTGTTCATCGGGTTACAGTTCAACTCATGCTAACAGCGAGAAAATTCATTTTTTCAAAGTGCCTAAAGATTTAGTTGCTGAATATCAAAAAGCAATAAAAAGAAAAAATTTTATTGTAACAGCCGGACAGTTTGTTTGCGAGAAACATTTTCTTAAAGAAGTGGTTATTTGGAAGAGAGAAGTAAAGGATCCTGCTGGAATTGTTATAGCATCGGTATGTATAAATAAATATATAAATAATAATTAATATCTGTGTAAAACTTAATGTGATCAATTTTTTAAAAATTTTAATAGATATCATTTTCAATTTTTATTGCTTCAATTGTAATGTCCGAATTCTAACCTAAAGAAGATGTCTGTTGTTTTCCGGCTGTTCCTCTGACTTTTTTTTTCCATCTCTTATTATTCTTGAGTTCCTTTATGTTTGGGATGGTTTTAGTTTAAATAAATAAATGAAAATATGAAGATGTTACATTAGCTAATTTTCTTACCTTTTATTGTAAGAAAAATTTATTTTCAAATTAATTCCAAAATTTTTCCCAATTATTCCTTGAATTAGTAAGCCAATTTTCCAGAAGAATAATTTCCTTCAAAAAAGTAAAATTAGCGAAAAATATACATAACTAAGCTAATTTTAAACAAATCGCATGAAACAAAATTTATTGTTAATGCCAAAGTAGAATGTCTCTTTGAAAAGCATCATCGTAACAGAAACGCATTTGAGTTCATTTTCTGCGAATTTACTGCAACAAGTAAAAAAATCAGATTTCCGTGCAAAGACCATGTTGAAGATGCTAAGGAAATTTTGTCCCACATTGTGCAATACTACTTGCAAATTAGAATTAGAATCGTCAAGAAAAAGCTGAGATACTTAGTTTTTTAGCCTTCTAACGTATATTATTTATTAAATTAAAGTTTTTTATTGCGAAAGAGACTCAGAGCTATGTTTTATTTAAATTATTGTTTTACTGTGTTAAAATTTTATATGCTTTTGAAAAAAGCAATAAATCAATGTTCTACTTCATTTTATTTTATTAATAAATTATGTATTTTATTAATACTGAAATTGATATATGTATTTCATAAATGTGAAAAAGAAATATATATACCGTTCAGTCTTTCAGGCCCAAAAATGTATTTTTCACACTTGATATATTTATTCATTTCCCTTATTCAACAAATTTTTAATAACTCTAATATATATCAAATTTTCTTTTCCTATTTAACACAATTTACGTTCATTATTCGTGTTATTCGTTAATAAGACTACTAACTTTTGAAAATCCTTACATTAAAAAATATAATTATTTCACAATTTATTTCTCTCCTTCCATTATTTTATACATATAATTAACACTCTAGAAATAATCTATACTAACAAAAATAATAAATTTTTAAAGTAACTCGTCTTTAAACTTCGTAAATGTTTAAATTAAAAATGTTTTAAACATTTCTCCCATTAGATTACATGTTATTGTAGGCCTACACGCGGAAAGCGCCGCCGTGCGACGAAAATAGTAAGATAGAAACGTGTAGCAATCAGGACCGGCCATCTTTTTTTGAGTCGGACGGGGCTGGTCATAACTGTCCTGCCATATATATAGGTGAAACGAAAAGATCTCTAAAAACTCGTATTAATGAACATAAAAACAACAAAAATAGCGAATCTGTCGTATTTAAACAACGGGCTGAATCACACAAAAAACACAACCAAATTTGGACAAAAGCACCACACCTCAACAGAAAACAAATCGTGAGAAAAACAAAGAAAAAAGGAGGAAAGAAAAAAGAAGGCAACCTTCCAAAACCCCTTCCTTCTTTTTCTTTCTTTCGTCCTCTTTTCTTTTTATTACCCACCACCATTTACATAAATAAAACTTGAATTATCGCCGACGTTTCGGTGCAGCACCCTCTTCAGAGCTGCAGTACTACAAAAAAATTTAATTATTTAAAATTCTGCGTCTCCATGGAGGGTGATAGGAGACAATTTTGTTTAAATAATTAGATTTTTTTGTAGTATTGCAGCTCTGAAGAGGGTGCTGGAAGAGCACCGAAACGTCGGCGATAATTTAAGTTTTATTTATGTAAATGGTGGTGGGTAATAAAAACAAAAGAGGACGAAAGAAAGAAAAAGAAGGAAGGGGTTTTGGAAAGTTGCCTTCTTTTTTCTTTCCTCCCTTTTTGTTTGTTTTTCTCACGATTTGTTTTCTGTTGAGGTGTGGTGCTTTTGTCCAAATTTGGTTGTGTTTTTTGTGTTTTGGGGATTCGACTGTTAGAGTCCTTGAAATATTTTTTAATTCTCTACTAGAGATCTCAGTAGCCACCTATTAGGAAAAGAACGTACTAAATTCAAAGTCGAAATAAGAATCACAAGAATACAAACTATAAAACGTCAATAAAACGTCGCATATCCGATCAATCTGCAACATTTTGGAGATTCAAAAAACGCCAATCAAAATTTTAGAATTAAAAACTCAAATCTCAACAAAATTAATATCAGTTTGACAATTTGATAGTAAATGCCGATATACCTTGAAAGGTAAAAATTATTTTTTGTCTACTTTTCAAAATCTGTAATTTCTGGAGAATCACGGTTCTGAAAAGTAAAATATTTTAATAACAAATAAAAAAACAAAGATTTTTTAATTAATTAAGATGTGTGACAAAACAAACTGACTTTTGAAAATGTGCCATCAGAAGCAATTCCTTCGGTGAACAAACGTCCAGAATCCAAATTTTGATAAGTCAGATTCTGCAATAAATTTATGTATACGCAAAAAAGACAAATTAATCATTTCTGGTTTAAATTATATTCCATTCAATTTTGAATTTGATTCAACAAAATTTTTAAAAATACAAAAAGTCTGTTTTTGTGAATACCATTTTTTGAAGAACTTATATACATATTTCGAAAGTAAATTATAATTTGGCGATTATTTGCTTTTGCCTAGATGGATTGTTAGTTTTTTCTACGTCGCTTACCTCGTATTCTCCAGAAAGCTGTAACTCGTCGTTTATCATTATGCTGCATAAATTCAAAAACAGTCAGAATTTTTCCAAATAAAAGATGACTTAAGCGTGAAAATTATTGTTTTGAAAACTTCTGCTTTTGAATTAGAACAAATTTTTCTGCCATATAAATTTTATACTACTAATACAGTGTATTTCTCTTTTTATAACTGAGCAAGATTGTATTTTGCGAGTTCAATGTCCGTGAAGTTAGCACTCCGACCATGGAAAATCCAAACTTTTTTTGGTGAAATCGTTTGGTGGTCGCTTGGTGGTCGTTAGGTGGTAGTTTTCGACGTTTGGTGTTCAAAATTGCAAAAACTACAGAATTTTCAAAGTTGGAGTGCTAACTTCACGCTGCACTCCACATGTTAATATTTTTCAAAATTCCTTTTTGTAATCGTTTGGTGGTTGTTTGGTGGTCGTTAGGTGGTGGTTTTCGACGTTTGGTGGTCAAAATTATGGGAGATATCGTTTTTCCAAAAAATCTTTTGCAGCATGCGCATAAGATCTGCGCATGTGTATACTTGGCGCGCAATTTGAAGACACAAAATTATAATAAACTATTCAAATCGTTTAATAATTCATTAAATTACATTTATTTTATGCATCTTTAAATTATTTACATAATTTATAGGGAAATATCATCCTTCAATAGCTATCTTAAATTTACATCACATTTATTATGTCAAAAACTAAGTTTCTTGATATTTTAAAATAATTCTTTTTGGAAGCACTTCATGATTGTTTGGTAATCGTCTGGAGGTAGTTTCACACGTTAGGTGGCCACAATTGTGGCAGATATTAATTTTTCAGATAATTTGTCACAATGTGCACGGACGTTGGTGCGCATACTAAACCGGCGCGAAATTTAAAAGACGGTAATACACAAAGTACAACTAAATACCTTGGGTAGCATATTTGCCTGAAGGGTGCCGATGAAAACTTTGGTTTTATTTTGTTATTGTAAGTATTTTTTAATAACACTAGTCGATCGATCTCTGTCTATTTGAAAATGAAGGTAAATGGACTGGTTTTGTTCAAGAATATTTATTATTGTGCACTCAAAGTTGGCAAAACTAAATAACTCTTATGCCCTAAACTTTTCTTCTCAAATTTTTTCGTTGGCAAAATAAACTTAGAAAATAATACACTTATTGTACAGAAAACGAAGTTGATAGAAGTGTTAATTATTTATGAATAATTTTTTGAACAACTAAATATTGCTACCTAAAAAAGTATTATGCATAACACTTATTGAACATGTCTAATTTTTCTCTTTTAAGCAAGTTAAAAAAAACGAGGATTGTATCACTAATTTAGTATAAGCAGAAATATAATACTGGAAGTGTCAATTTTAGATCTGAAGTATATAATGTACATAATATTATATTTATATGTGCTTTATGAATCTTTTCGTCCAGAAACTCCTAATGCATATTTCAAATATGTTTACTATGTTCCATACATAGCGTTTGTGATTATAATATTAGAATGATTCAAATTTTTATATTTGCGTTTCAAAACGGGAATTATATAAAATTTTCATACATATTTTTTAAAAAGGGAGAACATTAATATGTGAAATATAAGAATTTCCAAAAAAACTTATGTAATCTTAATGTTCGATAACCGACTTTGCTCAAAAATATTGAAAACTCCAGACTGAAAAGATTAAATATCAAGTCAATTAGTTGAGTTTGAAATTTCTGCCACTGCCTACATTATCGGAGAATGACTAGTCGCGTATCAGATAGGATACGTTGCCGACAGGTGTCCTCGTAGACAATTTTAAACTCTTATATTTATATTTATATTTTGAATTTAAGAATCAATACCTGAGTTCATCTACGGAGACCACTTCGTACAATACATTATTGAAAATCAAATTTAATCGTGAATTAATGGAATAATATTACGTGAAGGTAAGATTAACGAGATTATGTATCACAAAAATTAACCAAATTTAAATATTTAAGTCAAAGACTGATTGAACCAACAAGTTATCGTCTCTGAAGATTTTAATGCTGTATTTTCCGTTGTTTACAAGAAATTAATTTGAAGCGATATTAAACATTAAGTTATTTTTTTAATTTGAATTCTATTTTTTGTTTAGATGCCACGAAAGCCGAAGGTGTCGACAGAGCAATTCATTACTGCTGTTACTAAACAGAAAAATGCTGCAGAAGTACTTCATGAAAGCTTGCCTGGTTATTCGTCAGATTTTTATGTAGAAATAAGTTTGGCTTTAGATAAAAAATACACTGCACAAGACGTTTATAGGGATTTAAGAGAGAATCGAAATAATCGGAGAACTTCGATATTAAAAGAGTTAGGACTGCCAGAATATGAAAGCAGAGTTTGTAAAGTTATTACATAAGATCATGATGCCAGTGCAGACTTACAAGAACTTGATGACACTCTGTTTGACTTGCAAAAAATTTATAATGAGACCTTGTCGTTGGGCTGACATCATCAATGACGAATTCTGGCGTCAATTTCGACTACCTTGTGCATATACGTTTAAAAAGGCTCAACCTTCTTAAGACCCAGATGGTATCTTTTTAAAAATATTTGGCCAATGTAAAAGCAAAAAATGCAATTCTTACTTTTACGGTATTGTCAAAAGAGAACCAGGCCAAGGAGAGGATTTGAAAATTGAAGTTAAAGCGCTTGATACAAGTTTAGGACCGCACGAAGAAGTGAAGCGACAGCTGAAATTTCAAAAGCGACAAGATTTAGGAAAGCAGGTACTCATGGATGGAGCTGCAAATCTAGAAAGGCGAATCGCGCGACAAGAAATGCGCTTAGGCGATGTTAAACCACCAATTTTATATGATAAGACGGTTTTGCGTAAATTACGGCAGGAAGTTAGGGATAAAGATTTGGGATTGTCATCAGGAGATGGAATGAATCCAATCTTAACCTTACAAAAACTTAAGTACACTCCACCTTATGTAGGTTCGATTCATACGATTGGGTTGGATGATTTTACCTTACACGTTTTCATGCCGGAATTTATTCATATATGGAAAGAGTTCGTTCGTTATAAGAAAGTCGATAATAATGAATTGAAAAATCGAGTTCTTAATGGAACTCATGGGCGGCTTGATGTTCAGAAGCTATTTATTATTTACTGGCGCGCAATGCAAGGATCAGCATTAATTGGTGCAAGCAATCTTGTAACGGTGCGTATCTCCTCCTCTGGTCGGGCTGGTCGTCCTCCGCCGGATGCTGCAGTCTGCCAGGGTCAAGTATGAGGACAGGAGAAGTCGTAATAATAAGGCGGTCATTTTATTAAGAAAAACAATAGGATAATTTATTATTGCCCTACTCAAACCATGTACATATCTAGGGTACAACTACCCGTGCCGGTGGTATCGGTGTCGTGGTCGGCGGTCGTCGTCTATTATAGAAAATGGCGGTCTGATAATTCCGGCGCGTCACAAATTGGCAGCGTGGCCCCGGAGCGAGTTGGGCCGGCGGCGCTGCACCTCGGCCATCGCCGAGTCCCGGAAACCTTCCCTTTCCCACGGTCGGTCAGGTCGGTACGGTGAGGGGGAGAGGGGTCGGTTTAGTCGGATAAGCTGGCCGGGTTAGTGCACTGCCGGGGGTGAGGTGGTCAGGAACGCCTGAAGCCACAGCACCCGAAGTCCGTGGGCCGATCATGGGAACGCCCATCCATCAGCACACAGGTCGGCTTGTGTTCTCCCCGGGACGTCGCGTCCTCGTGTCATCCGCCGCCGAGGGTGAGGTGGTCAGGAACGCCTGAAGTCACCGCACCCGAAACCCGTGGGCCGATCATGGAAACGCCCATCCATCGGCACACAGGTCGGTTAGCGTCGCTTGGGCCTCTAGGAGTCGATACGTCGACGAGGGTGTGGTGATCAGGAACGCCTGAAGTCACCACACCCGATACCCGTGGGCCGATCATGGAAACGCCCATCCATCGGCACACAGGTCGGTTAGCGTCGCTTGGGCCTCTAGGAGTCGATACATCGACGAGGGTGGGGTGATCAGGAACACCTGAAGTCATCACACCCGGAACCCGTGGACCGATCATGGAAACACCCATCCATCGGCACACCGGTCGGCTGGCGTCTCCTCGTAGAGGACGGTACGTCGGGTAGTTCGTCTACAGGTCAGTACGTCGTCCAGGAAAGTATGTCGTCCAGGTAGGTATGTCGTCCAGGTAAGTATATCGTCCAAGTAAGTATGTCGTCTTCAGGAAGGTGCGTCATCGTCAGGTAGGTATGTCGTCGTCTAGGTGAGTATGTCGTCGTCGGGTAAGTAAGTCGTGGTCCAGGTAGCTCTGCCACAGGAACGCCTGTCCGCAGAGTAACCTGTTGAGTCTAGGTCCGGTGGGAGCTCCTCGATGTTACTCGAGTCGAACGCACCGGACCGACTGTCGTTCTCGCGTCGAGACGTTGCACTTATAGCCTCGACGTGCTGTGCGCGCGCCGTCGAGCAGCAGTCTGGGGGAGACTGGCGCGTGGGGGGTACGCGCGCCGCGCTAGATGTTCGTGACGCCGATGGTAGATGGTATTGGCGTCACATCTCCCCCTCTTTTCGAAGGGAAAACCAAAGAGGTGATGGTGGTTTTCCCTCAATCGTCGGTGATCCGACAGTCACGGATCTCTCCCCCACGGTGCATCCTCACGAAGTATCGTTTCCCGCCGACGCGGGCGCGGTATCGCATGTTGCCGGCGGGGAACGAGATGGTGACGCCGTCCGGGGCAATTATGTGCCACATAGCTCGGCTGCCGGACGGCGTCTCCGAGGTGGAGTCTGGCGCTGGTGTTTGTGCCGCTTCCGGCGTTGAGGATGGCGGTGGATCTGGCGCGGGCGTTAGTGCCGGCGCTGGTGCCTCTTTTGACGTTGTCGCCGGTTCCGGTGCTGGTATCGGTGCTGGTTCTGGTACTGGCGGCGTCTCTGACGCTGGTATCGGTGCTAACGCTGGTGCCTCTTTCGGTTTTTCCGCTGGTTTCGGCGCTGGTTGTGGTGCTGGAGACGCTTTTGAGGCTAAAGGCGGATCTGTCGCCGGTGCTGGCGTTGGCGCCTTTGCCTCTTTCGGCCTCGCCGTTGGTTTTGGCGCCGGCGGTGCTGGCGGCCGCGTAACCCTGCTCCTGGTCCCTCTTGATGGTGATGGGGGCACCTTGCGAGCCCTCGCAGCGCGCGCCCGTGATCGTAGTGGCGCGGCGTCGACGAGGAGCGCTCGTCTGGGTGGGTCGTCTCCTGCCGTCTCATGTGTCCTGCGGCCTGTCCCTCGCCTTGCTGGCGACCGCTGCCGTGGGAGCTCTCCTTGGGGCCGTTGGCACCTTCGGCGGTCTCGTCGGCTTCCTGACCACGGCCGCGTTGGAGGTGTCGGCTTCCTCGATCGTGGCCGCATCGGAGGTATTCTAAAGAGCGGAAAATTTTGAAATATATCGTATGAAATCCATTTCATAAATTAAAATGATTTAAAATTTAAAATAATTTGTGAAAGAATAAAAATACAACAAAATTTTTTAAATATGAATCACAATGAACAGTTAAATACTGTACTATTACACGAAGAAAAATAGTTGAAGTAATTTTACTCAACTCTGTCGATTAAACTTAGGACTTAAGGGCAGTTGAATATTTATTAAATCCTAGTCGGGTGAAATGAATTTTATAAATACCTAATTTACCCAAAGTGAATATCAATAAGCGTTACATAGGAATCAGTAAGGAGTTGAGTAAAACGTTGTCGACGACAGGGCATCACAATGCGTCAGTGGGTTAACCTGAAATGTATAAATATATCACCGACGCTTGAGGTGCTTCGAACGGTAGCTGAGTAAAATGAGCATCGGCTGTATTATTTCAACTGGCAATAATATGGTTGCTATGGTTACAACAGTTTAAAAATAATATCGGTAGCTACAATAGCGACACCACTTGTTGATAGCAAACATTATAATTCGTTCCCCTTTTCTCCTATATGAGTGGACCCACTGTGCATGGCCAGTTCTCGGTGCGAGCCGGCACTTAGCTTCAGATTCCCCTGACTAGGTGCTGTTCAGGCTCCACCAGGATGTGGCAACCACCCCGAACAGCCTAATCCCCAGAGGATGCCGCGTCGAACACCGACGAATAGGTTCCCCCATGGTCGGCTTTAGACATGGGCCGGGAATCAGCTTCAGGCGCGCCTGACTGACCCTGGCCCAGACATCCCTGGGTGAGAACGTCACACCCCGACCGGACTAATCCACAGAGGATGCCGCGTCGAACAACGACGAATGGGTTCCACCATGGTCGGCTTTCGACATGGGCCGGGAATCAGCTTCAGGCGCACCTGATATTAAAAATATTAATATCAGCTGAATGTTTCCAAATAGTTTTTGTACGAGATTAATATGAATAAAAAGGGGAAAATTTTATTTAAAATATCAGTCGGTCACGTACATTGCGTTCGTACGTACATTACGAAATCTAAAGCGTGTTTTCTCAAAACCATGTTTTTACACTTTGCGGGAAAGATAACTAAAAAAGTTCTTAACCGATTTTTTTAAACCAAAGTTTTTTAATTCAGTATAAAAAGCTACTCTATGTGAACTACGGATTTTAAGAAATTCCGATTTTTAATACATTTTTTATGAACAAATTACTAAAAAAAAGTCACTTTTTTTTTGAAATCATAATTTTTCGTCTAAATTTCCGAATTTTAAAATTTCCGTAGTTCACATAGAACAAATAAGTCTAACGAATAAAAGAAAAAAAAAATTTCTGATTTCAGTTGGAAATAACGGCTGTTATAGTTCCCGCAGTTTGACTCCAACCGTGTCGAGACGCTACAGCACAACGTGGATTACTCGGCCCTTTGAAATTTTTCGGATGTAATTTTGTTTGTTAATAAAGTCTAAAATATGACTAAAACATATCCCAAAGTTCTTATGTCACCAATGTTTCTTTCTGTGAGAAAAAAAATCAGGAAAAAACGCTTTTTTCGGTCTCTTGAGGGGACTGTCCCCTTAAGACACTAACGGGGCGATATTTTCTTTTCTGATGCATACGGATGATCACACTAGACTGCACTCATGGAGACTAGATATAAGGAGACCAATCTTTTATGGCCGTGCTTCACAAAACATGAAATGAAATTCAGCCAAGTACTTAATTAGGAAACTTCCCGATGAGGGCGCGTGTGTTCCCTGGGTGCACAATGGCGGCATCAACCGTGTACTTTGCTTGACCATTTTGCACCCAGGGAACACACATGCCCTTATCGAGAAGTCTTGTAACTATGTACTTGGCAGAACTTCATTTCGGTAATGGATTATGATATGGCTATTTGCAGAATTGCAAGCTGCCACAAACAAGAAGAAGAAGTAATGGATATATGGAGATTGGTCGTCTTATATTTAGTCACCATGACCAGCCTTATCCGACTCCCTGCCTGCAACGGCGAGAACTTGCTTCCCTTAGTGATTATAGTTTCTATGTGCAAAATTTTCTCACCAGAGCGCGTTGCACGCGTCACGCTTGTAGGTATTTTTGGAGAACACTCATACAGAGGTTATAGGGAACCTACTACCCTAAGTTACACCTGGTGCAATAAATAACCACTCACTTTAACAAATAACAATATTTATTTATAGAGACGATATGACGTCTTGTCAAGTGCACTTGCGTGCGATGGAACGATCCGCTACCAACTGGCGTTACAACATGGCCACCGCTGTGGCATAGAATATAGTATACAATTTAGACGAGAAACTCGCCGAAACGCAGTCAGCCAATCGTCGTTCCCTACAGTACTCCCCCCCGTGTGAGAGTGGTCACGAATGTAGAATTTAAAAAATATAGATTTAATATTTAGATTAACTGACGGATGACAACAAATCACATCATTTGTATAAAATATAAAACGTTGCAAAAAACAATTTTGTGAAAAATAATTGGTTTTAACAATATAAAGTCTTTTACATTTTTTTGGCGTCGGATAGCCCAGGTAACATCCTTAGCGCAGAAATTGATATGCATTTTTAACAATCAACAACAGTAGTTCCGCAATATCAATACGAAGGACTGTATATATGGAGACGCTTAGAACCGGAAAAGCCCGTATCGATGGTCTCCGTGCGAAAGGGCTGATTCAGTTTTCCGAATTCGATGGTACCTTCCAAGAACATGGTTGGGTACACTTTTGGGCATTTTTGCCAAATCGTTGATGATAAAAACAGCGACTCTGGGAACTCCTACTACGCGAACGATCACGACGCCGAAAGTTCTGCGAATTGGAACGACCACGTGGTCGTGAAACCGTTTTTAAGTCACGGATTTCATTTGAGAGCCTCTCAAATTGCTTGGTTAAAATATTAACTAATGACGAAAAATGCTCATTAGTTACTGGAATCGCAGAATTTTGGCTTGGAGTATTGACATGAGTCGACGTAGAAGCGACTTGATAGTTTGAAGGTTGTGATGCCTCAGAAATTTTATCGGCAAGGTTGGCAAGTTCTTGCAAATCTTCCACGTTGGACAACGCCAAAATCGCACGCACTTGAGAAGGCATCTGCTCGAGAAATACGCTCTTGATTACCGCGTCAGTACAACTGCCATCATTAAGCGCGCGAAGCCTAGTTAATAAAAGGGAGGGTTTTCCCTCTGAAATGACTTCTCCTCTTAGTAATTTACGTAAGCGCGTTTCTGCTGAAACCGAAAAGCTCTTGATAAGTCTATCTTTAATTTGAGAGTAAATGTCCGCGGGTTTTGGCTCCAATTCTAAAATATGTTTAATATGTGGAATAATATCGTGATCCAAATTTGCTATTAAATAATCGGCCTTAGTTGATTCTAAATTGATTCGCGCCTGCCGAAACGAAGCTTCAATGATTACGAAAAAAGATATAGGATCTTCACGAAAAAATTTTGGGATTTTAGGCGTGCGATAAGCATCCGCGCGTTGATTCTCCATATTAGTCAAATTTTCAATCATTTTGGTGAGATCGGCCTCCCCTGAGGATGGTCCGCCAGTTGCCATTTCAAAAGAATTGGTTTGTGACAGGTAATACCAAAATACAGACGTATAGCAAATTAAAATTAAAAATACAATCCAAATATGTGCCACGAAATCCAGTTCGGAAAATTTTTAAAAATGCTCATTAATAGTGTCTGTAATTTTTCATACATATTATAAAAATGTTGAAAAATATCAAACAATAATAAAAATTGGAGAATATTATAAAATTTTAAAAGTTATAAATAAATAAATTTACGGAGTGACGATTGACTCTCCTTGTGATCACGCCAAGAGAGGTTGTGAAATCTTGATTGTTGATGAATCGAGTAATGTTGAACTTCAAATAATACCAACGGGCACTCCTCAGCTGAAGACACCGAACACCATTTCCATTTCTGCGAAAAAAATTTCTAGGCAGTATTTGTTCTTAAAATAATTAATAATTAAATCGAGTTTTCGAAAACAGCTGTAAAAATTACATAAATATAATTAAAGAATAATATAAACGTGACGCACTCGAGAAGTACTGGTCAGAAATAATATATAAGATGACTAGAGAAAAAATATGTCACATTGAACATTTGTGAACATTGCATCGAGACAAGTTCTTGTCAACAATTACATTAAGTGTCGGGACGGAAAAATTTAAGAAAATAATTAAATTCGCAAATTAGCGAAGACGATTTGAAAAAGACGTATCATACAAGACTGAGGTTAAAATTGAAATAATTGTGACATCAAATTTGTAGACATGTAAATAACATTTTCGAAAAACATTTAAAAATGACTAATAATTTCTAAATTTAAGGTAATACAAAATGCAATTTTTTGTGGCGTATAAATTTTCACAGCAAATTCCATATCAAGTGTAATATTCGATCTTTGGTATTGATAATAAAAGTTTAAATATAAGTTATTGAAAGCTGATATTCAACAAATGTTGATTAAATAATGTCATGACCAAACAATAGATAAGGTCAAAACAATAATACTGGTCGACTAGAACATACTATGATAAGCGTTGGTTAAACTTTGAGTCGAATTAATATTTAAAAATTCGGAGTAAAAATTTCAGATATAAAATCAAAAAATATTACAATATAATAAAAGATGAGTCAAAAAAAGACATTACCGAATTACAACTATGAAGAAAGCTCCATTGAAGTTCTTGGAAACAACCTTGTTAGGATTCTTGAAGAAAGTTCTGGAAGAGATGTGTCGTTGAGACCGTTAAGATTCAAATCATCCTGCTTGTAGAAGTAAGAAGTTGTGATGTAGGTGAAAATTATTTTTGGAGTAAAAATTCTTTGTCGAAGTTTGCATAACGCCGCAAATTGCTCAGCCTTTCAGAAATGATGTGAGTTGGCAACAGAACCGATCATCCATGGCACTTCCAATCCATTAGTGAGATATTTGCACTTTGAAACAGGTTAGACGATTCGATGAAGCGTCCTTTTATTCCTTCGACGTTGCATCACGTCGGGGTCACCAATTTTGTAGGTATTTTTGGAGAACACTCATACAGAGGTTATAGGGAACCTACTACCCTAAGTTACACCTGGTAACCACTCACTTTAACAAATAACAATATTTATTTATAGAGACGATATGACGTCTTGTCAAGTGCACTTGCGTGCGATGGAACGATCCGCTTGGATCCGCTACCAACTGGCGTTACATCATGGCCACCGCTGTGGCATAGAATATAGTATACAATGTAGACGAGAAACTCGCCGAAACGCAGACAGCCAATCGTCGTTCCCTACACGCTCTACAAATTCATTGTGTTGAACGGGTGATTTTCTGAAAAAGTGTAATTAAATAACAATTTAAATAAATATATAATATATATAATAATATATATAATAATATATATAATAATATATATAATAATATATATAATAATATATATAATATAATATAAATATAAATTAAATATCGAAGAAAGCACTTTTATATTTTTTTACAAAATAGATTTGTATAAGAAAGATAGTGTCGTTGATGTTGCACTTGAAATCCATTTAGTATTACTTAAGTTTCTTTAATTTTATAAAATTTAACTGAAAAGGATAAAAATATTTTATTCAGTATGAGATTTCGAATGGAATATTATCAATACAGCATAAAAGTTTCACTAATTTTGTGTTCCTTTCCTTTTGGAGGAACAAACGATCATCCTTGTACACCTACCTTCTTGCAAGTATACAAGATATTATCTGTCTTTAGCATTTTGAAACCTCCATAGCTTGGAAATTGTACACTCAGAAGAAAGATTTGATTGAATCAAATAAAATGATTAGTTTCAACAACTATCTTTGATTTAAAGGAATGATTTGTTTAAATGAAATAAAATTTGTTCGATTCAAACAAAATATCTTGGAACCAAATAAATATTCGTTTGAATCAAATTAATTTTTCTTCAAAACAAAGAAATTAATGCATTGATATATGGTCAAAGATATAATTTGTTTGATTCAAGGCAGAAATTTATTGATTCAAACCAATATTTATTTGATCCAAAGATATTTTCTTTGAATCAAATTAATTTTTTTTTTTACAATTCGTAAGACAGGAAATGGTTGAAATTTAAACATTTAGCGTCTTGAAAAAATAGCAGCCAAGCTTGGCGACACTTAACTAGTCATCATCGATCTGTACATGTTAAAAATATGTACTAGCAAATTTTATAGTAATGAATATTTTTTGTTACATTTACAAATTTTTAATTGAGTATGTATTTCCCTTCACATAGTTTTTTATGTTGAACACAGGGCTTAAAATATTCATTTTTCATTTCATTCGTTTGAAGCTGGAAAAGAAAAATGGAAAATACTTCTATTTCGAAGCTTAAGCTTTTTATTTATTTTTAAATATAGTTTCAGATATATGGGGATAACATAAACAAAATTTTGTTCAGGGTCTCAAGAATTCTTCCTGCGTACCATCCACAGTATATATTTTACGAAGTTTAATGTGTTCTTTTTTTTATTTTGTATTAATTGATTTAAGGAAAATGTGTATTTTATGTCCTAGAATCATTTTAGGAACATTTTTTCATTTCATATTGTTCAGCAACTTAATTATTTAAATTTTTTAAAATATTTGTCTATTAGTATAATGCTTTTGTAGAGCGTGACGCGTGCAACGCGCTCTGGTGAGAAAACTTCGCACATACAAACTATAATCACTAAGGAACCGCCATTTTGTTTTTAGTTGGACAGGGCTGTCCATGACTGCACTACACAGTCGGGACCACGAAGTAGTATAAGGAGGCAGTGTGCACAGATCTGATACCGACGCAGTCACAACTACAGAAGCACCTCCTGTCCGTGAGAAGCGAGTAGGGAAAGGCGGTGGCGCGCGCTGCCTTTCTTTCTTCCTCGTCGCTCTTGCACGCGAGAACGACTCGTCCCACTTCTCCTTATTCTCCTCGCTTCCTCCATGCAATGCTATTTTTAGATTTCACATTTTACGCTTTCAGTTATCGAGTCGAATTTGAGAATTGTATTTCTCTCGACTCCGTGCAAAAGAGGCGCGAAGCAGACGACAATTTGAAATGTATGAAATATGTTATTTGAGAAACAACACTTTTTTTTCCAATATATTGGAAAAAATCTGCCTGAAATAAACATTTAAAAAATCGTGCAAAATTTGATAAGCATTTGAACATTTCAAAAATAAACTTTCAGTAAAATTTCTTGCCAATAAATGTTCAAAATTTGAATCAATATATATTTTTCTATTTAAATTTCCATACTTCTAATCAATTTTGTACATTTAAAAAATTTTCAGTTAGAAATATATATTCTATTAAGAAAAAATAAACATAAAATTCATGTTTAAAATTTACATTCTCAGTTTTATGTTAGAAATATTTTCATCTTACATTTTTGTAGCCTAGGCACAGACTTTTCATTTGAAAAAAGAAATGCTCTACAAAATGGAAAATTTTTCTAATAGAAGTGGATAAATCAAAAAGCTAAAATATCTGTTTTCTTCATATGAACGAGTAAAAATTTACCAATATCAATTTTTACATGAACATTTTTGTTCGAAGTGTTGAAATCTTGTTACAATTTGACAAGATCATATGGACAAGTTCAATCTTTTAAATGAAATATCTTGTGATTTTTAATTTGTCTGTTCTTCTGAAATCGGGGGAAGATTTAAATAGTAAAAATAAAAATTTCCAATGGAATCCAAGGTCAGTAAATGCTTAAAGTTTTAAATCAAGATTTTAATTACAAAATTTTGAAGCTTTGTAATTTGCTTTATAAATGACTACTTGTATCAGAAAGTAATTCAGCTCTGTAGAGCATTTTTATAATTTGAATTCAAAATAGGTGCTTAGGCCAGAAAAAGTAAGATAAAAATTTTTTCACTATAAAACTAAGAATGTAAATTTTAAATTTATTATGTCATATGTTTATCTCTTCTTAATGGAAAATACTCTGCACATAATTATCTGTTTCGATATTTTTTAAATGTACGCTAACATTTAAGAAATTCATAAGTATTTCACCTTTTTATGAAGATTAAAAATTTCCAAATAACACTTTGATTGACAAAGCTAAAAATTTGTCAATAATTGATATATTGTATTGTAAGTTTAAACATAGGACGACTTAAAATTTCACAATGACATTACTTTTCAAGTACTTGAACCTTTCTTCAATTTTGAGAATTCTTTCAGAGGTTTATTTCAGGTGAGTGACTTTTTCTTTTTTTAATGCAAAATTTTATAATTCTAAATTTGACTCATCTTGTATCACTGTAAAAAGATTTTAAAACTTCAAAAAAATTTTGTCAGTTTAATTCAAAGTCAATAAATATTCAATGTTTGAAATTGAAATATTAAGTGAAAGATTTTCAAGCTCTGGGAATCAACTACATTAATAACACAATTTTTCTTCTTCGTAAAGCATCTCAATTTTCAAATTAAAAGTCTCCGCATAGGTTACAAAAACGTAAGATGAAAATACTTTTTATTATAAAATATAAAATAACGATTTCAAACTCAAAAATTATTTGTCTGAAATAAGTCTTGAAGATCTTGTAAAAATAATGGGAGATTTGAATACTTCTAAAATAAACTTTCAGTGAAATGGTGAACTCAATAAATGTTCAAAACTTAAATCAAAATATCAGTTTACAAATTTTTAGTTACGTAAATTGACTACTTTAATTTGAAAATTACTTGAAAAAATCTTATATTTAAAAAAATTAGGCACATAAAATAACAGTTTAAAATCCACATTCATAGATTCATGGTAAAAGCAGATCAAAGTTTATTAATCTTACGTTTTAGTAGCGTATGCACAGACTTTTAATCAAAACAATAAAATGCTTTACAGAAGGTCGAAATTTTCTTATTACTCTAATTGATGAAATTTATGAAGTTAAAACAATTTTTAATTGATGTTTTTGCACAAACCTTCAAACATTCATTAATTAAAAATTTTACTCAAAATTTAATCTTTCAGCGTTCAAATCTTTTTACAATTGTACAAAATCTTATAAATATTTATTTTAAGCAAATGTTTTTAATAATATTCGAAATATAAGTGTAATTATTTTAATTGAATATTTCGTAAAATTTTGAATTTAGCTGATCTTTCGAAATTGTTGAAAGATTTGAACACTGATCAAAGAATCTTTTAATAAAATTCAAAGTCAATAAATGCTTAAAGTTTTATCTCATGCTTCTTTGGTTCAAAATGAAAATATTTTATACCGGATTTAAATTAAAATTTTATCTTAATTTTATGTAGCCTAAGCACAGACTTTTATTTCGAAAAAATTGAATGCTGTATGAAAAAGAAAATTTTGTTAATTGAAGTACAGTTGACTTACAAAGCTACAAAACTTTTTCAATTAATATCTTAACTTGAAACCTTTGAGCATTCATTGAATTTTCATTTTGCTAAAAAATTATTTTTCGAGTTTTTAAATCTTCCATTATTTCTACAATATTTTCCAGAAGTTTTCTTCAGCAAGTACTTTTCAAATTCAAAATCGATATATTCAATTTTATACTAAAACTATTTTCATCTCACGTTTTTGTGGCCTAAGCACAGTTTTTGAATTCAACATATAAAAATGCTCTACAAAGTTGAAATATTTTCATGTATTTATAGTTTTGAACGTTCATTGAACGATGAAAAATATTATTTTTGCAAACTAAATGATTGGTTTCTTCCAGATTAAATTAAAAAATAGCGTATATTTAATAACAGATTGTATCTTTAAAAGGCTCTGAATATATACACACTCAGAAAAAATATTTGATTGAATCAAAAAAATTATTTGTTTGAAACACTTTCTTTGACGTAAAGAACTGTTTTTTTTTAATGAAACAAAATTTGTTTGATTCAAACAAAATATCTTTGAACCAAATAAATATTTTTTCAAGTCAAATAAATTTCTGCCTTAAATCAAACAAATTATATGTTTGACCATATATCAATGCACTAATTTCTTTGTTTTACAGAAAAATTAATTTGATTCAAACAAATATTTATTTGGTTCAAAGATATTTGGTTTGAATCAAACAAATTTTATTTCATTTAAATAAATCATTTCTTTAAATCAAAGAAAGTCGTTCAAACAATCATTTTCTCTGATTCAATCAAATATTTTTCTGAGTGCATAATAACTAATTTTTTTTTTAAAGAAAAAATTTTGTTATCTTTCAATGAACGTTCAAAACTGTAATTACATGTATTTCCTAAATCAAGTGGTTGATTCATAAAACTTGAAGATGTTGTAATTAATATCTTCACATAAAACTTAAAGCATTTGTTGACTTCGTATTTCATTGAAAAATTCTTTGTTTAGTGTTCAAATTTTCCTGCGAATCCACAAGAATAGGAAAATTAAAACTGACAAAGTATTTCATTCAAAAGATTACAATTGTTTTCTTGATATTTGGAAAAACATCCATAAGATCTTGTGAAGTCGTAACAAGATTTAAACACTTCGAAATAAAATTTTATGTCAAAGTTGAAATCAATAAATATTTTTTGAAATAAAAGTCTGTGCTTAGGCCACATAAAATAAGGATGAAATTTAAATTCAAATCTAGTGCAAAATATTTTCATTTTAGACCTAAGAAACATGAGATAAAACTTTAAGCATTTATAGACTGAATTTCATTGAAAGATTCTTTGATTTCATTGTTTTGATTAAAAGTCTGTGCATACGCTACTAAAACGTAAGATTAATAAACTTTGATCTGCTTTTACCATGAATCTATGAATGTGGATTTCAAACTGTTATTTTATGTGCCTAATTTTTTTAAATATAAGATTTTTTCAAGTAATTTTCAAATTAAAGTAGTCAATTTACGTAACTAAAAATTTGTAAACTGATATTTTGATTTAAGTTTTGAACATTTATTGAGTTCACCATTTCACTGAAAGTTTATTTTAGAAGTATTCAAATCTCCCATTATTTTTACAAGATCTTCAAGACTTATTTCAGACAAATAATTTTTGAGTTTGAAATCGTTATTTTATATTTTATAATAAAAAGTATTTTCATCTTACGTTTTTGTAACCTATGCGGAGACTTTTAATTTGAAAATTGAGATGCTTTACGAAGAAGAAAAATTGTGTTATTAATGTAGTTGATTCCCAGAGCTTGAAAATCTTTCACTTAATATTTCAATTTCAAACATTGAATATTTATTGACTTTGAATTAAACTGACAAAATTTTTTTGAAGTTTTAAAATCTTTTTACAGTGATACAAGATGAGTCAAATTTAGAATTATAAAATTTTGCATTAAAAAAAGAAAAAGTCACTCACCTGAAATAAACCTCTGAAAGAATTCTCAAAATTGAAGAAAGGTTCAAGTACTTGAAAAGTAATGTCATTGTGAAATTTTAAGTCGTCCTATGTTTAAACTTACAATACAATATATCAATTATTGACAAATTTTTAGCTTTGTCAATCAAAGTGTTATTTGGAAATTTTTAATCTTCATAAAAAGGTGAAATACTTATGAATTTCTTAAATGTTAGCGTACATTTAAAAAATATCGAAACAGATAATTATGTGCAGAGTATTTTCCATTAAGAAGAGATAAACATATGACATAATAAATTTAAAATTTACATTCTTAGTTTTATGGTGAAAAAATTTTTATCTTACTTTTTTCTGGCCTAAGCACCTATTTTGAATTCAAATTATAAAAATGCTCTACAGAGCTGAATTACTTTCTGATACAAGTAGTCATTTATAAAGCAAATTACAAAGCTTCAAAATTTTGTAATTAAAATCTTGATTTAAAACTTTAAGCATTTACTGACCTTGGATTCCATTGGAAATTTTTATTTTTACTATTTAAATCTTCCCCCGATTTCAGAAGAACAGACAAATTAAAAATCACAAGATATTTCATTTAAAAGATTGAACTTGTCCATATGATCTTGTCAAATTGTAACAAGATTTCAACACTTCGAACAAAAATGTTCATGTAAAAATTGATATTGGTAAATTTTTACTCGTTCATATGAAGAAAACAGATATTTTAGCTTTTTGATTTATCCACTTCTATTAGAAAAATTTTCCATTTTGTAGAGCATTTCTTTTTTCAAATGAAAAGTCTGTGCCTAGGCTACAAAAATGTAAGATGAAAATATTTCTAACATAAAACTGAGAATGTAAATTTTAAACATGAATTTTATGTTTATTTTTTCTTAATAGAATATATATTTCTAACTGAAAATTTTTTAAATGTACAAAATTGATTAGAAGTATGGAAATTTAAATAGAAAAATATATATTGATTCAAATTTTGAACATTTATTGGCAAGAAATTTTACTGAAAGTTTATTTTTGAAATGTTCAAATGCTTATCAAATTTTGCACGATTTTTTAAATGTTTATTTCAGGCAGATTTTTTCCAATATATTGGAAAAAAAAGTGTTGTTTCTCAAATAACATATTTCATACATTTCAAATTGTCGTCTGCTTCGCGCCTCTTTTGCACGGAGTCGAGAGAAATACAATTCTCAAATTCGACTCGATAACTGAAAGCGTAAAATGTGAAATCTAAAAATAGCATTGCATGGAGGAAGCGAGGAGAATAAGGAGAAGTGGGACGAGTCGTTCTCGCGTGCAAGAGCGACGAGGAAGAAAGAAAGGCAGCGCGCGCCACCGCCTTTCCCTACTCGCTTCTCACGGACAGGAGGTGCTTCTGTAGTTGTGACTGCGTCGGTATCAGATCTGTGCACACTGTAAGGAGGCCGAATTTATGTACAAACTGTAACTGGTAACTACATAAAGCTCCAGTGACATGTAACAGAAAATTCTTTTACGGGCTCAGGAATTTTTGTAACAGAGTCAAAATTTGACATGAGTGACAAGTAACATAAATTTTAGTTTCTGTAACATAAAATTCAAAGATCCAAAAAAAATTTTTACATTCTCATCATGGATGAGAAGGTATTGGTTTTATGTGAAAAATGACTTTCGAAATTTTCATCAAATCTTTACGTTTTGAGACCCCCTGAGTCAGAAAAAATGGTTTTTACGAAAGTGTCTGTCTGTCTGTCCGTCTGTCTGTCTGTAGGTCGTGTGCGGCATAACCCTCGACAGAATTATCAGATTGAATTGAGCTTTGGTACACTTTATCGGAGCCGAAAAAGTAAGGACAAGTTCGTTAACCAGCCACATCCAATCAAAATTGAGGGATAGAGCACTACTTTTGTGTTTTTGAAAATAATTTTTTGAAAAAATCAAAAATTCCAATCCTGGTTTTTTATAGTGCTCATAAATCTCTACAAATTATCCTAATAACATTTTATGATTAAATCAAAATTAGAAATGTTACAGCATATTCAAATTCGAAAAAAGTCAATATCAAAATTCCATTTTCCAGTTAAATTATACGAGATACGAAAAAACGTTATGATACAATATTATTGAATACATAAAGACCTACAAATTTGAATTATAACATTTTTTCATAAGATGCATATTTTTCTTTTTAATTTAAAAAAAACTTTTGATAATCCAAAATTCAATTTTTTAACAATAATATTGGAAATACCAAAAAAACGTAAGAATACAAAGTTGTTCGTTTCAAAAAGATCTACAAATTTTGTCTGACACAGTTTCTGATAAAAGATATATTTTTCGTTTCAATTCCAAAAAATACGACAAAAATGAAAAAATTCCATTTTTAGACAAAATATGTGAGAAGCACAATTAGACGAAATACGATTCGTAAATCCGTATAGTTGACACTTCTTCATTTGTACTCAAACGTCACATTCTGTCACCTTTCGTTTTTATTTTAGCAACTTTAATGTTGACACCTGTCACATGAAACCATGCAGGATTGTCACGTGGTACGGTACGACGTCTGCTTAATCGAAATCGTTGTCTATCGAATTATATCGAATGCATCAAATTATATCGAACGTATCGACTTATAGGCGCGAATTTCAAAATTCGATATTTTTTTTCATTTTGACAGACTTTGCTCAAATGAAGATAGATAAATAAATTAATAAATAAAATAAAGATAAATTTAAAATATAAATAATTAGGGTAGGGTAAGATATTTTCTGACGAAAAATCTTTTGTAAGTGCGGAGGTGTAACGAGCGACTATAGAGTCTCGCTCGAAGTTGATTACGTAATCGACCTATCGAATTAAACTCGCGGGATTATCAATTTCGTAATAAATAGAAATATGTTTAAATTAGGGAAATTGATGTCTTATATAAAGAAATGAGTTTCCCACGGAAAGGAGCTGAAAATCATAATAAAAGACCTTGGGAGAACCGTAGAAACTTTCTACCTATAGATATTAGTTATAAATAATAGATTTGAATATAAGCTTCATAATTGTATTTTCGCAGCCGTAAAACATTTGTTTCGGCTTTAGAAAGTATTATAAGTTGTAAATTGTAAATTAGTTTTAAGATTTTTCTGTAAGTTATATATCAGTTCTATGTATACTAGTTTTAAGGATAAGAAAAGTTAAGTCTGGACGGTAGGATTTGAATAAATTAAGTTAGGATAGAACTAGAGATTTATAAAGGTAATATGCATTTCTATTTTAGATAGGCAAAAACTAAACGGAATGGCCAGCTAAATAGGTATAGGAACCAGTTAGTCACGTACACGTAAAAAGATTTAAAATAGCATGTCTGGTCGCCAGAAGGGAGTAAAAAGTAATCCTTTAAGATTTACTGTTTTACTGCCTTCTCTTGCGCTTTCACTGCAAGCACCATAAAAAAACTTGCAACTGAGAAGAGAGAGGCTGGGACTGGAGTTTTCCGAATCGGGCTTCTCCGGACTAGGTTTTCCCTGGTCGAGCTTCTCCAGGAAGTTGGGCTGAGCCTAGCGAGGGCCAACATGTGAAATTGAGAGAGAGGATGCGTGGGGTAGAGTTGCGAAAAGGGGTGCGTGAGTTTTGTGGAGTGAAAGAAATGTTAGAATATACCGAACTTCTGACGTGAATCGATCCTTTTCAGTTTTTTACTCTGTAAACTTTCGCGTAGGCCGGTATAATATTTTGTTGAAGTCCAGACTTAACGTTTATAATTACGAACGTTAACATGTAAAGTGAATTCATTAAATATCAGTTTTACCCAAGCTTTGTTTTTCATTATTTTCCAAAATTCGTATTTTCCCGGTTCTTCTTCAAGATTAACGCCAAGGAAGAATCAACCAATCACACGCGTCGCGTAAGTTAGACGTTCCGCGGCTCGTAACACTCTTGCTACGAGCCGCTTACGTGGAAATTACGTGTGGATTTGCGCGTTCTTTAGTGACGTAAATCCTTAAGAGGAACCGGGAAAATGTATAATTTTGAAATAAACAACGCACTAATCTCGAGAAACGTTATTGTTTAATAATCAAATATATTATATTATTACACGACCCGTTAAGTCTGGACTTATAATTTGGAATATCGATCTTCGCGACGATTTATAAAAGATCTCGATTTTCTACAAATTCAACGAGGGAATTTGTAGAAGTTAAGCGAAGGTATTCGATTGCAAGTCCTGAACATTCTGTTTTCTTTCACTCCACCAAACTCACGAATCCCCTTTCACAACTCCCCCACGCATCCCCCTCTCTCTCTCTCTCTCGCTTTCACGCGTTGGCCCTCGCTAGGCCCAGCTCAATTTCCCGGAGAAGCTCGACTAGGAAAATCCAAGTCCGGAGAAGCCTGATTCGGAAAAACCCCAGCCTCAGCCTCTCTTCTCTCAGCTGCAAGTTTTTTATGGCGCTTGCAGTGAAAGCGCAAAAGAAGGCAGTAAAGCAGTAAATCTTAAAGGATTGCTTTTTACTTCCTTCTGGCGACCAGACATCCTATTTTAAATCTTTTAGGTCTACGTGAATAAATAGTTTCAATACCTATTTGCCTGGCCATTCGGTTTAGTTTTTGCCTATCTAAAATATAAATGCATGTTACCTCTATAAATCCCTAGTTCTATCTTGAATTTAATTTATTTGAATCCTATTGTCCAGACTTAACCTTTCTTATCCTTAAAACTAGTATACAACATAGTATACTAATTTACAATGTCGAGTTTCTCGACGAGAACATATGTCGAACACTTGAAGAATAATCTTAAGTTTATTATTTAAAGATAGTAAATCTAGCAAAAGAATTTTTACGCTTTTCCCAAGGTCTTTTATGATTTTCAGCTCCTTTCCGAGGGAAGTTCATTTCTTCAGATAAGTCAGGAATTTCTTTAATTTAAACATATTTTATTTATTTCAAAATTAATAATCCCTTGAGTTTAATTCGATAGGTCGATTACGTAATCAACTTCGAGCGAGACTCTATAGTCGCTCGTTACACCTCTGCCCTTATAAAAAAAGATTTTTCGTCAGAAAATATCTTACCGTACCCTAATTATTTATTTTTTCGAATTTATCTTTATTTTATTTATTATTTTATTTATAGATCTTTATTCGAGTAAAGAATCAGACATGAAAAAATATATCGAATTTTGAAATTTGCGCCTATAAATCGATACGTTCGATATAATTTGAAGCGTTTGATATAATTCGATACACAACGACTTGGATTAAGCAAACGTCGTAACCATACCGCGTGACAATCCTGCATAGTTTCATGTGACAGGTGTCAACATTCATGTTGTTAAAATAAAAACAAGAAATGACAGAATAAGACAAACGTAGAAGTGTCAATTATGCGGATTTACGAATTGTATTTCGTCTAATTGTGTTCAATAATGCTAGGATAATGCAAGGTACACTAATCAATGGTAAGTCTAACCTACAAAATTTATTTATCCTTACTTCTTTTGCTTATATTTGTAGTTAAAGTATGTTTTGAGCGAGGCCTAGTCGCTCAACTCTCACCCCCCCCCTTATTTTGAAAATTAGAATGAAGTATAACTTTAAAATTAAAAGGGTATATGTACATATGTTTTAACTTCAAATATTTATTTTATTATATATTTGCAAAATAAGTTTTCATAGTCTAAATTAATTTTACTTTCAGGGTCGAATGGAATGCGGTTCCGGCTAATCAGTGGTTTTTATTACTTTCTGAATCCGGGAAAATTTTAATTGTTTGTGGCCGCAGGCGATTCATGTATACAATTTTAGATTGCCTTCTACAATCACGGATAGCTGTACGAGGGATCGCCCCAGGACCGAGAGACATATCGGCATCAAAATAATAATTGCTTCCTGAGGGATAGCCCTCCTCGTGGATAGCATCAACAAAGAGCTCAATTTGCTCATCACCACTATCCTCAGCGGCCATCTTAAATTCTTCCTCACTGGAATCAGGTTCGTATACTTTCTTTTTGATAATCTGGCAACTAAATTTATTTTCAGATTGTATAATATGTTCAACTCTCAAGAATGCATTCTCAATACGACGTCATTGTCTGTGTTTTCGAGTATGTTTCGCGAAGGTGCGGTCACAGGTGTCTGATTAGAAATCAACACCTCGTGTACCCGGTGGAAGGAGGAATCAAGAGGATAGAGTTCTTCGTTTAGCGTCGTATCGTCTTCAACGTCGTACTGAGTCTCCATCTCCTCACATGGATTTCGAGAAAGAGCGTCTGCGTTCGAATTAGTTGTTCCCTTTTTATAAAAAATTACATAATCATACTCATTCAAACGCAGTCGCCATGATATAAGCTTTGAATTTCGATTCTTCACATTATGGAGCCAGACCAGTGGCCTATGGTCTGTCTCCAGAGTGAATTTTCTACCATATAAATAAAGTCGAAATGTTTCAACGGAAAATAAAATTGCGAGAAGTTCTTTTTCGATTGTTGAGTAATTTACTTCTGTTTCTGATAGAGTTCCGGACGCGTAAGCGATAGGAACGACTGTACCATCGAGTTCTTGGCTTAAAACCCCCCCCCCCCCGAGACCATAGTTGGAGGCATCACTAGAAACTATAAAAGGTTGACTGAAATCAGGATATTGTAAGAGAGGGTAAGTACAGAGTATGTTTTTTAGTTTATTGAAGGCTTCGTTCTGACTTTCTGTCCATTTAAATAAAGTGTATCTAAAACGGAGTTTTTGAGGTCCCGAAAGCTGTTTCTAAAATAATTAAAAGTTCTGGAAGGGTCTGAAATTGTAAATGTTTTATTGGATCTATAACTTAATTCGTGCGGTTTGCTAAGAGATGGCGTAACTTGATTATTATTCCATCATTCCAATATTCCGAACATGCGTTGGAAAGCTACTGTCATTGTGCGTCTTTTTCAGCATATGTCATTCATTTGAAGCATAAACAACAATGATTTTTTTTCACTTAAATATGTCGAACTTTGTGCATGAAAAAGTGTTTTTGCGGGGAGTTCTTCTTCGTTACTTTAATATGAAGAAAACTGCTGCCAAAAGTCATCGTATTTTGGTGGAAGTTTATGGTGAACATGATCTAGCTGAGCGAACGTGCCAAAAGTGGTTTGCACGATTTCAAAGTGGTGATTTTGGCTTGAAAGACGAAGAACGCCCTGGGCAGCCAAAAAAGTTTGAAGGTGAAGAACTGGAAGCATTACTCGATGAAGATTGTTGCCAAACACAAGAAGAGTTCGCAGAATCTTTGGGAGTCACTCAAGCAGCCATTTCAAAACGTTTAAAAGCAGCCGGATACATTCAAAAGCAAGGAAATTGGGTTCCACATGAACTCAAGCCGAGAGACGTTGGAAGGCGGTTTTGCATGTCCGAAATGCTGCTGGAACGCCACAAAAAGAAGTCATTTTTGCATTGGATTTTTACTGGTAATGAAAAATGGATCCATTACGACAACCCCAAGCGTAAAAAATCATATGTGAAACCCGGCCAACCAGCCAAATCAACGGCAAAGCCGAATATCCATGCCGCGAAGGTAATGCTCTATATTCGGTGAGATCAGAAGGGTGTGCTGTATCAAGAGCTGCTAAAACCGGGTGAAATCGTCAATGGAGAATGCTACCGAACACAACTCATCCGTTTGAAGAGATCAATAGCCGAAAAACGCCCGGAACATGCGACCAGACACGAGCGAATAATTATCCATCATGACAACGCTCGGCCCCATGTTGCTTTTCCGGTTAAGAACTATTTGGAAAACAGTTGCTTATTAAGCAAAACCGTAAAGGAGGCGAAGTTGCCACTATGCAGCAATCTGTAGGATTTCCGCACTCCGACGGGACCCTATTCCAGTCCCTCAAGACGACAAAAAAACTAATCCTAAGCCACGGCAGGAGGAAAGTTGGAGTGCCGGAAATAGAGAGCGCCTTCGGAGCCATGACTGTACGCATGTTGGAGTACCTGTTCTGGGACACCGGAGTGCAAATTGGCATCTTCCAGTCGCAGCGAGAAATAGGAAATCACAACCTTGCAAAAGAAAACATGAGTCGGGGAAAAAAAGTCATGAGCAAAGTAAGAGAAAACGACATACCAGGGACAGGAAGGCATAGGGGCGATGCCATACTTATCCAGATGGAAGGGATGAACTATGCTGGTGTGCTCAAGCACATCAAAGAAAAGGTAAACCCACCTGACATCGGGGTGGAAATAAAAGACCTAAAAAAGACTAAGACAGGAGAGCTGATTTTAACAGTCAAGAACCGTTTGGACAAGGCAGAAAAACTACGGCAGGCACTTAAAGAAAGAGCGCCAGAAGCGTCGGCCTCTCTCCTCAGCAGGAAAAAAATCCTCCACGTCAAGGATATGGATGAAATAACCTCCATAGGGGAAATAAAGGAGGCAATCTCAAACCAAATAAACATCAGGACGGAAGAATTCGAGTTCAGAGCACTCAGAACAGCCTACGGAGGGCGACAGAACGCGACAATCATTATGTGCAAATCGGACGCAAACAAACTTATAAAAACAAAAACAGTCGTTATCGGATGGTCGCGGTGCAGGATAATGGAGAGAAAACAAGAGCTCAGATGCTCCAGATGCTGGGAACAGGGACATAAAAGGGAATCCTGTAAGGGACCAGACAGGGACAAACTCTGCGCAAGATGCGGAAAAGAAGGCCACAGAGCAGGCGACTGTAGAAGTATGCCCTTTTGCGTACTTTGTGGCGTAGATGGGCACCAGACAAAAAGCCGAAAAGGGCACACAAAGAAAATCTCAAATTCGGAGGCGAGGCAGACCCAGGCCACCATACCAATATGAGAGTGCTTCAGATCAACACAAACAGAAGCGGCCCTACTATGGACCTAGCCCTAGCTACAGTGCTGGAGTTGGGAGCGGAAATATTGGTCCTGAGTGAACCAAATAAAAAGGCTATAGAAAGCAGAACAGACTGGATCCATGACGATAATCTCGACACGGCCATAAAGGTTCTTCACCCGAAACTAGTCACAAAGGGATATGGCAAAGGGAGGAGTTTTTGCTTCGTAGAGAGACCAATTTTTACACTGTTTGGATGCTACGCTTCACCAAATAAAGAAATACAGGATCTGGAAGACTTTCTGCAAACTATTGGAAATAAAATCAGGGCAAAGCAGGAAGAAGCAATACTTGTTGGAGACTTCAACGCCAAGTCACCCCAGTGGGGCATGAAAATGACCGACAGGAGAGGCGTAGTCCTTACAGAATGGATAGCACAGCACGACCTAGTCGTCCAAAATACGGGGCGCAGCCCAACCTTCGAAAAACGAGGGTATGGTTCGATACTCGCTCTAACCATAGCAACGCCTGGCATCAGCGCCAATATAGTCCGCTGGAAGGTAATCGAAAAGGAGTCTTTCAGTGACCACAAATACATCACCTTCAAGCTAAACGAGAAAAGAACCAAATCACCCCATAAGAGCGAACGAAAACTAGGGTGGAACACCAGGAAGCTAGACCAAGCAAAGCTGCAATAGGCTATGACTGAATTGACTGTGGACCAAAACCTAGCGCTCGTATATCAACCTGCAGACAAACTTTCGGCAACACTGAGAACTGTCTGTGACAAATGTATGCCAAAAGTGAAAGCCCACAACAAACGGCAGCCTATGTACTGGTGGAGTGACGAGATCGCAGAGCTCCGCAAAGACTGCATCGGAAAAAGAAGGAAGTACTTAAGGATAGCCAGGAAAAATATACCCAGAGTGGAAAATGCTATGTGGAGCGAGTTTGTGCAAAGTAAAAAGGCATTAAAAGTGTCCATCAAAAGGTCAAAGAAGCGCGCATGGAAGGATGTATGCGACAGCATAGAGAAAGACGTATGGGGCAAAGGATATGGCATAGTCAAGAAAAGGCTTCTCGGCCACCCAAATAGCACTGAAATGACAATAGAATCAGTGGTGCGCGTTGCGGACCACCTGTTCCCAGTGCACGACGTCGTGACATTAAACTGTGACACGAGCAAGCCCTTCAGATGCTTCTCGATAGAGGAACTCCAGTCAGCGTACTCAAGGCAAGTAGCTCACTGCCAACCGGAGTATATGCTGCGAACTTACAACAGACTAGCAGCGTGCGGCGATTTTCCGTCTATCTGGAAAAAAGCTAGACTAGTACTGCTAAAAAAAGGGGATAAACCAGCATCAGACCCCAGCTCCTACCGGCCGATATGCCTCCTGGATGCAGAGGGCAAATAGTACGAGCACCTGATACTGGGTAGGCTGAAAAGCGAACTAGAGAGCAAAGGCGGACTATCAGAAAGCCAATAGGGATTCAGGAGGGGTCGTCAAACGGTTGACGCCTTAAAGGCAGTGGTGAAAATAGCGGAAGAGGCAGCTGCCTACGCCAGTCGGAGCAGGCACATCTGCGCCGTAATCACACTTAATGTGAAAAACGCCTTCAATAGTGCCTCATGGCAAGAAATCCTGGCCGAACTCAAAAGAAGGGAAATAGATGAAAGCCTATTGAAGATTATATCTTCCTACCTATCAGAGCGGAAAATACTTCTAGAGGCTGAAAACAAAATAAAAGAAAAAAGCGTAAATAGCCGCCGCATCGAAGTAATGCTAACGCGGTTTCCGATGCGTGGAGTGGGGACGAAAGAAGGGGAGGGGAATTAGTCGGTACAAATCCGAATCTATTATAACTTTATTAACAAAATCAAAAATAACTTGCAAAATAGAAATAATAATTATAGAAACAATAATAACAATTTTTTACAAAAAAGGTACAACAATAATAATAATTTTCCTAGAAATTTTTACAATAATAACAATAATTTAAAAAGTGACATGTTTGATAACACGTCTGCTATTATATTGACCCAAAATTCATAGAATTTTTTTCGTTTCTCGTTATTTTGGCATAGGGTCAGATTTTTTTTATTTTCTTCACTTAAAATTTCCACTATTGATATAAAAATACTTAAAAAGAAAGCAATGCAAACGTTTCGGCCACATATGGGGGCCCTTTTCAGTGCCATAAATTCAAAGATTAATTCAAAATTTCTGTAAAACGGAGATAATTAAAATAAGGATTATCATAAAATTGAAAAACTTATATCATAGCTTGCAATTCAAAATGAAGTAGTCCAGTATGCAGAATCACGAATTGAAAAAATATTTAGAAAAAAAAAATTCTTTTTTCACACAAACCGACCGCAATTTAAAAAAATTTTATTATTAAAGAAGGATGCCAAATTGTTTATCAATGACAAAACACGAACAAGGTTCACATTTTTTAAAAACTTTTCGTGAAGACTTTGTTACCGGAGTCTCTCACAGAAAGATCTGAACTGTTTTCAAAACCGACTCGAGACATATGGCTTTGCTGATGCTGACCGAAAATTATATATAAGCAATCCTGAGAGGTTCTTTTCCTCCTTGAAGAAGATTATTGGCCTATACCTAGTTAAGAAATTCGAGGCGTTTATGTTGATTTTCACGAGTGGACGAAAGCGTGTATTTTTTAAGAAACGATTTTTTATATACGCTTTACGGAAAATCCATTTAACATTGAATTAGCAAGCAAGGCATTACAGAAACATAAATTATTATAATATCTATACATGTAGTTTTACTCAATATTATTTGAGTATGTTAAGTGTGACATCTTCTGAAATTACTTACTTTTTTTTTCTCCGAATCTTATTTTTCTCCACTATTTCTCGAAACTTTAAGAGCGGTTTTACATTATAAATTATTTTATACCTTTCGACGAATTTCTCAATCTTTTGTAAATAACTAAGACTAGAAACCTTTCAAGATAAATTTGAAATGCAGCTGCTTCAATATGAAAACTGAAAATTTACTTAAACTATCGTAAAATATAATAAACTTTGTACCTCTCTATTTCGACCAAAACGCGTCGCCCACAATCGTATTTCCTTTACAAACGTCTACCAGCCCCTAACAAGATAAATTCATAAAACTCCAAACAAATACAAGCAGTAGATAGTCCAGTATTTAGCCATTACAGGAAATCATAAACAGCTTAGGCTGTCACTCAAAAGGGACCGCGCTGGTACCCCGCCCATGAAAAGACAAATAGATGCAAAGTGCACTCTCTGTCCAGATAAGATCTTAGGCCAATTCAATACAGAAAATAAAACTTTCGAAAATAATATTTTATAAAATAATTAAAATTAAATAAGAAATTAACATTACTTTTAATATTATTCAGTATAAAAAAATATTATTCAGTATGTTATGAGTAGGAAAAGAAATTATTTCGACTAATGAGAGAAATGCAACTTGCATCTATTTTATTTTTGAACCAATGTTTGAAACTTATAGAACGTAAACTAATGGCAATTTATTTAAAAGTTGTTAATAATCAGGGACCTATTTTACCGACGTGATAATTTACGGAAAGTTATTTAAGAAGGTAAAATACCAGGTAATAAATTACGGAAAATTCTTAATACATTTCTCATTGTATTTTAAATTAATTCTAATAAATCCAACATCAATTTATTTAATAATTAAATATATTTCATACTTATTTTCAATAGTAATTTAATAAACCAAACTATTTTACTTTCATAAAAATATACATCCATTCTCTATAAACATATTTCAAACTTCGTAAAGCATTGAATCAATCTGAGTTACAAAAACTCCAAACCAACTTGTAATTAATACGCAGAAATATAATTGTATTTAGAATATTAATAATTCAATTAAACAAATGTCATTCAGAATTTTAAGTAATAGCAATGTTCTGTTTTACCGACACCATCATGTAATTAGATATATATATTTTATACGTGATTTTGCACGCAACCCTCAAATCAAAATAATTTGTTTTAATTGTTAAATTATAACTTCTTTACCTACAGGTAAAAACGTTAAAACAAAGCAATAGAAAATTGAATTCAAAGTTACATTTTAGAATTAGTACTTATATCTTAAGAAACGAATTTCAGTAAGATAAACTTATATATAAATTTATCTTCCTAAATGTAAGAATCATATATATTTAAACAAAATATTCGACGTTTAATAAGAATAATTTAGAAAACTAATTTTGAAATATGTATTAATCTTAAGCAATAATGATCCTTTTGAATTTAAAGTGAAAACATGACTAATTTAATGTAAATTCACGATTTTGTAAGTTAAGTCAGGATATAAATGAAACATATCATTGTTTGACGCTCCGATTAGTTAAAATTACTGAATCTGTAAACATAATTGTTTAAATAATTAATTTTTAAAGTATTTTATTTCATAATATACATGTAGCGCAATCTCTTGGGAAATCGATGAATCTGGAAAAGTTTGGAAACTCCTACAAGGCCCAACCCAATGGGTCAGCCCTTAAGATTTTCGTAGACTACTGCGGGGGCGTAACTATGTCACTATAGACAGCCAACCAATCAGACAACTGAAGCTAGTGGATTCAACTCCCCTAAAAGATTTTCAAGTAGAAAGGGAAAAGATGAGAATACATAAAAGCTATGCATTTTCATTTTTTTTTCAATAAGTTCCGCTTCTCTACATTTTTTCACCAAAAACGTTCTCTTCATTCACAAAAATTACGAAATTTTCCTAAGTACTCGTCGGTCGTGATATCCTCAAAGTTTTTATACGAAGTTTAAATTATATTTCCTACATTAATATTTTGTTTCTTTTTTTGTGTTCGGTTTCCATCGCAAATTATAGTTCATATACGGTCCCCCAATTTAAATAAAAAATACTAAAAGGAGGCGGGTTGCAGTTCCAAGTTTCACCACGATACATCGATTCCTCCAAGGATTTATACGAGAATTTTACCAGGGTTGTACAAGGATTTTATTATTACAACCAAACAAAGTAAGTTAAATAAATACTATCGCTATCTAACTTTTCTCTCAATCTTTTATTTTGAAATAAATTGTATCCTCCCTATGAATATTTGGGTGCCAGTAACCAATCTGGTATCAATATTCATAGTAACTCTTTCCTTACACCTATCCCCGAGAATCCAAACAATCTGGTGTGCTCCGTAATGCGATGTGCAACTTTGTTTGAATTCTCACTTCCCTTCTTCCAATTTTGAATGATTCCCCTAGGATAAGAAAGAAATTTTTTACCTCATTCTAGCTGCCAAATAAATTGTAAATTCGTTCCTGAGTTATTAGAGTGAAAACTCTAGACTCAAAATTCTACTTTTTAAATTGTCCTTCAGACAATTTAAAACTTGTGTGACCCTAGACGTCACATAAGAAAAAAATAAAAAAAATTGAAAGTTGTTCATTACTGTATTCCGATTTATTCTGAGATGTTTGGAAAAATAATAATTTTATCTTTAAAAAATAACAAAAATGCAATTTTAGTTTTCGCGATATTAAGTATCACATTTTAAAAAGTATTACTATGCCAAAATAACGAGAAATGAAAAAAATTCTATGAATTTTGGACCAATATAATAGCAGACGTGTTATCAAACATGTCACTTTGAAATTTAAAAATGGCACATATAGTATAAAGGTAAATATCTTTTAGTTCTGACCATTTTCAGAACAAATTAAATTTAATAATACTTTTTAAAATGTGATACTTAATATCACAAAAAGTAAAATTGCATTTTTGTTACTTTTTAAAGATAAATGTATTACTTTTCCAAACATCTCAGAATAAATCTGAATACAGTAATGAACACTCTAGCGGACCCGTGTGAGAGAACGGTCATAGAATACTCTGACCGTTCTATGACCTCGCATTATTACGGCGAAGATCGGTAAAAAAGACATTAAAAGCTTTGAAATTATGATTCTGTGGCGAAATTTGGATTAGAAGGTGAAGCAATCAATACAATTATCTTATTTTTCAGCGATAAAAACTAGAAAAACATAATACCTGTCATTGAAGGCAGTGCAGTGGTTCACCATTGGCGGAACGTCTCCACCGTGAAGGTTTTGAAAACTATGGAAAACATACGCAACTTGCAAAATGTTTCGATAACTGACAAAATTTATTTATAACAATTGTGTAAACAAATTGTAAATGTCGAAATGGTTCCAGATTTGTAATCAGTGACCTCGAAGACTATGAAAAACATATGCAACTTCAAAAATGTTCCAGCACTTGAGAACATTTATTTACAAAAATTGTTTAAACAAATTAATTTTATAAATTTGATAGCAGATTCGTGATCACCGACCCAAAAAACATATAATGCGATATTCAAGTTGTGAAAAAATAATCTTTATCACCATTCTTATGATGGTGATAGTGATAATTTTTTGCAAAATCTTTAACTGCGTTTTTTTCAAAACTGTGTTTTTTGAACTGGTGCCCACGATTCAGGCCCGTCTACTTGGCCGATTTGCCTACTTTTTTTTTTTAAATGTTCAGAAAACACCTGGCTATGGAATGACCCATGACCATTACTGCAAGTTAAAATTTAACAACGTTATGACATAATTATTTACAAAAAGCAGGCGAAAAAAAAGGGAAAAAATCTGCACGCTTCGCGGGCACATTCTCATCGCGCGCAGCTCGCTTCGCTCGCAAGTTTGGGCGCGCCTAGGGCGCGCGATTCGGTAGTCGCGCTTCGCGCTCCGTTCTTTCTGGACCTCGCGCTTCGCGCTCGGTCTTGTGCTCTTCGCATACATTTAAGTTTATTTCTTATAATTTGATACTGAAGCTCAAACCAATTTTATAATAATATTACAGATGATGTGAATTACACATTTTCTCAAAGTCACTCTATTTCTTTTTGAATTTAAGTGAAACAGGAGATTCAATTTACTTAAGGCTCTATCAGCCTTAAGGAAAACATTCTCATCATGACGCTCGCGCTTTGCGCTCGATTTTCTGTATACATTTCAGTAACTTTTTAATAAATTACATGGTTAAAATAATTGATTTTCTTCCAACTCTCAGAAAAAAAAACAGTCGTAGACTTTATTTAAGGAAACGATATTGCATAACAACGCTTATTTCGTATCTCACATATTTTGGTGAAAAAAATCGAATTTTTTTAATATTAAAAATCAAAACATAAAATATACATCTTTTCCCGAAATGTCTTAATGGGAATTTGTAAACCTCATTTAGGCAAACAATTTTCCATATAAACGATTTTTTTGAATCTCGCATATTTTGTCTAAAAAATGGAATTTTTGAATTTTAAACGTATTTTTTGGAATTGAAACGAAAAATATATGTTTTATCAGAAACTGCGTCAGACAAAATTTGTAGATCATTTTGAAACGAACAACTTTGTATTCTTACGTTTTTTTCGTATTTTACATATTATTGTGAAAAAATTGAATTTTGGATTTTCAATAGTTTTTTTTAAAATTAAAAAGAAAAATATGCATCTTATGAAAAAATGTTACAATTCAAATTTGTAGGTCTTTATGTGGAACATAATATTGTATCATAAGGTTTTTTCGTATCTCGTATAATTTAACTGGAAAATGGAATTTTGATATTGATTTTTTTCGAATTTGAATATGCTGTAACATTTCTAATTTTTATTTAATCAAGAAATGTTATCAGGATAATTTGTAGAAATTTATGAGCACTATCAAAAACCAGTATTAAAATTTTTGATTTTTTCAAAAAATTATTTTCAAAAACACAAAAGTAGTGCTCAATCCCTCAATTTTGATTGGATGTGGCTGGTTAACGAACTTGTCCTTACTTTTTCGGCTCCGATAAAGTGTGCTAAAGCTCAATTCAATCTGATAATTCTATCGAGAGTTATGCCACACACGACCTACTACAGACAGACAGACAGACAGACAGACAGAGTTATAGTCATAATAAATAGTACGTTCGTGCAAAAGTGGTAAACATTTTTACGGTCCTGTTTGTATTTAAAAAAAAAATTAGGTCAAAAATGAATTAAAAAACGATGTCAAAAATGATGTCAAAAACGACGTCAAAAACTGTCCCAATTCATGACAACGTTTTTGATGTTCTTCTTGACGTCGTTTTTGACGTAATTTTTTACCTCTAGTTTGGTTTCAAAATTCTAAAGACCCTTGTTCACGAGTTTCACGTTGGAGATTGAAACTCGCAGAATATGATTTTGATGTAATTTACAAAGCAGGGAATAGTATATTATGTGCCTAGGAACACAATGAGAGTGATTGCGTGACGAGCGACAATGTTCGCAGGAGATCGAAGCCAAGGCGTAGTCGAGACGTAGGTGAGGCATAGTCGAGGCGCAGCCGAGACGTAGCTGAGGCAAAGCCGAGACGAGGTCGAGACAAAGCCGAGACGAATCCGAGGCGCGATCAGTCCTGCGAGTATTGTCGCGAGTCTCGCAATGTCCCGAATTGTGTGCATTGGCCCATATTCTATTTTATGTGATTGTGGTGCGGATACGAGTTTTTATGCGTACATTGGAATCTAATCTAGTACTTATTGTAGTTGTTTGCTGCGCTAGTTGTACGAAGTGGGCGCAAATTGGCGACTAGTCCCGGCCATTTTGATTTTATCGGTCTTGTGTAGTAGTCAGTGCTAACGCTGTACGAAGAAGAAGTGAGAAGAAAAAGAATAAGAAATAGATTGCGTTCCGCTGTACGAAGAAGAAGTGAGAAGAAGAAGAATAAGAAATAGATTGCGTTCCGCTGTAAGACTATAATGCACATGCGCAGTTCAATTTCTACATTGTATTCCTCTGTAACGGAATATACAACATTGCTTTACTCTCAGCTGTAACGGAAAAACGAGTTTCCGCGGCTGAGGCACATAAAATGAATTTAAATGCAGACGCTCTCTCAAGAAACCCTATTGATGATAACAAAGAGAAATCAAAAAATTTACAAGCCGATGACAATGATACTTTTTTGACTTCTCAAGAAAAAATGTTTTCCAAGAAAACTTTTACAAGAAATAAACAAGAAAACTCTAAAAATGAGGTAAGACCTTCAAAACGAAGAAACTTGAATCCAGGAATCGTACCAGACGGCGTAGATTGTTTTAGCGAAATTTCGGAAGCCCAAATATTAAATATCGACTCGAAAATCCCACAGTATTTTCAGGAATTTCTTAGTGAAGAATTATTTAGTGAGATTGGTAAGAATATTTTAAAATACATAAATTTATTCAAAAATATGGCTTCAAGACTTATTTTTATGACAATATTTTTATTAAGTCCAGTGTTTTCCAAAAAATACGAAAATGTATCATGGAAAACTATTACTACAAGAAAAAGCAAAAAATTTAAATAGAAATGACACTCAAGAAAAATTAGACGAAAATTTTTCTTCTAAACCTCTAGTGAAAAAACCACGAGGTAGGCCAAGAAAAAATCTACTTACAAATTTAAAAAATATTCCCTCTCAAACAAACAGAAAGAGAAGTAGACCAAAAAAACAAATATATGAAGATGAATTACCAGAAATAAATATGCAAAAGGGAAGCGGAACAAAAGTAGAATCAGATTCCGACTCAGATCTTGATTATTCAGATTATTTGAAACAAACTCAAGCAAAAAATAGAAGAAAGAAGAAAGCTAAGAAGCCAAAAAATATTAATGGATTTGAAAGCGAAGAAAGTGAAAATTATTTTTCAACCTCAGAAGATGAAATCAACGAAATTGAAACCTTACACGAAGGAGATGATGGAGAAAATTATGAAGAAAATTTGGAAGAGAATTTTGAAGATGATTTTGAAGAAAATTTCGAAAAGAATTTCGAACAGAATTATGAAGAAACTTTTGAAGACAATCTTGAGGAAAAATTTGAAGAAAAGTTTGAAGAAAACCAAGAAGAAAACTTGGAAGAAAAATTTGAAGAGCCTTATTTTAAAGAACATTTGAAGCGTAACCGAAAATCTCAAATAAATTCTGGAAAAAACGATAACGATCACGATGATTATAATCGACCACTACCCGAACCTCCTGCTTTAAACTCTCAAATAGAGAAAATTATAACAAGAAAAAATATAGTTGAATGTCACGACCAATTAACTATGCGAAAAGATAATTATGCATATTTTGTTACAACAAATGGAAATCCTCGCGACAACGTATCAAAAACTTTAGAAAAACGTGAAACATTACCAACATTCAAAAATTTACAAAAAGGGATCGCAAAAGAAACTAAGAAAGGAAACTACTACCATTTTGCACATCCAATTGAAGAAGAAACTAAAAAAATTCATCCGAAACTTTAAATAATATAAAATTATCAATCTATAGATTGATAATTTTATATTTTATTTTATATTTTATATTATTCGTGTAATGAGTATACGCATTACATGAATTATCTCAAAATCTGAAATTACGATCAATTAGTATTTCTAAAACTTCCAGAATTAATCATATAGGGTAGATTGGCCAGCGAATGACCACGTACCAATGAATGACCACTTTATAATAATATCAATTTTTAAAATATAAATAATACTTCAAATTAATTAGTTGAGTTTGAAATTTTCCATGTTTTTAAAAAATTCTATCAGATTCCTTAGTTATTAATATAACCAATTCAATTTATTTGCTATAAAGGAAATAAAGAAATGTAATATCAATTCATAAAATTTATTAATTAGAAACATTTAATATATAGATTAAGAATAATTAATTAAATTCATTTGATGTATTGGCGTTGAATTCTACTTGTAATTTCGAATGATGTTAAATTATATTTATATAACTTTATAAATGTGTTCATTAATGTTTTAGAAAAAAATTAATGAATATAAATTATCAATGTTCTTTCATGAATAATTTTTCTATAATTATTTACCCCACATAATCATTCAATAAATAATTACTTTATTTTTCATTTTGCATTTTAAAATAACCACATAACCATGAATAACGTTTGCGTCAAAAAGCACTGGTCATTCACTGGGTAGGCATCGGTCATTCATTGGGTGTCAGTGGTCATTCACTAGGCAAACTAGTAATTATTAAAAGAAAATTCATTTAAAAATATTCAATAGAAATGTTAACAAATTAATGTATTTTCTCATTAAATTTATGTGTAAAGCAACACATTGATCCATACAACATACTCTTATTCCTTATAATAATTTTAATATAGTGCATTGAACATGGCAAAAATATAAACCGGTCATTCACTGGCCAATCTTCCCTACCTTGGGAAGAAGTGAAATTAATTCTCGATTAAATTTTTTCAAATTCAACTACAAAAATTATAGTTTGTATTGGAATAACGCAATATCCAACAAAAGAAAACCAAACTCATTTAATTAAAGAAGCTCATGCTTCGGCGTCACAAAAACTTATAGTCGAATTCGCCAAAATTCTTTTTGGGAAAATATGAAAGTAGACATTCAAAAATATATTCAAGGCTGTTTACAATGTCAACTGAAAAAATTAATCAGAGTAAAAACAAAAAATCCTATGGTAATCACTGACACACCCACTACTGCTTTTGAAAAAATATCAATGGACATTGTTGGTCCACTACCTGAAACAAAATCTGGTAACTTATATATTCTAACCATACAAGACAATTTTACAAAATATTCTTTAGCAATACCTCTTCCTAATCACCAAGCTAGTACGATAGCAGATGCTTTCGTGAAAAAATTTATTTGCATATTTGGATAACCGAAAGGAATACTTACTGACAAGGCAGAAATTTTTTAAGTAATTTATTAAAAAGATTGGCAAAACGTTTTAGAATTAAACAATTTCGTACCACAGCTTTTCACCCTCAATCAAACGGGTCATTAGAACGTTCACATGATGTTTTAGGAGAATATCTCAAACAATTTGTTGCAAAAAATTCAGAATGGGATGATTGGCTTGAACTAGCAATGTTTTCATATAATACTAGTGTACATAAAGGCACAAAATGCACACCCTATGAATTGGTTTTTGGTAAACTAAATCGTGAACCTTCCAGTGAACCTTTATCACAACAAGAAAAATTATAAACATATGACGATTATTAAATTAATTGCATAATATAACCACATGATATGCGATATATGCATATATGCATGCAATAGTATTCCTGGAACCACCTCAATCCATTAAATCACTATTCGTATTATTTATTATACCTAAAGCTTGAGTAGCTGAAAAATTGTCGGACAGTGAGTAATACATTACCAAAAGAATCTGAACCAACGTTTTTCTGAAAATATAAAAAATCGAAAAGGTGTCAGATTCCAAAACATTCTAAAGGTCAATCCAAAATCCTGATATCGACCTACGACTTGTTAAAATTCTGGAATAATCCAAAAATTATCATTAACTAATAAAATGCCAAGTCAACAAACATTCTCACTTGGCAATAGACATGAAGAGTTTCAAAACTACCAAGTATTTAGGTCTTCAATATTTCCAAATTCTTTCTCAGCAAATATTCCTCTTCACAGAAATCACGCCACATAGAAATAATTCCAAGTCATCACTATTCCCCACCTGAATGACATCGATACAATTCTATAAAAAGCAATCAATTTGAAATCAAAAACGCAGTCTGACGAGCTTCTTACTTCGGGTAAGAACTAATGAGCAAGACACGGTTCTTTGCATTCGCCCGTCCGCGGTTCGGAACAAGTAAGTCCTATCACCTGGATAGTTGACCTAGATTCGTGAAAAGACCTAGCCAGGGCCGCAAATTGCTATCCATTTCTTTCTCACCTTAAAGCTATAAGGTTGAAGCAAAGAAAAAGGGTATGTGCGCGAGTGAGTCGCGTAAGGACAAGGGTGGTTCCTTTTTGGAACCACGACAATCTCAAATCGAATTTCGCCCGGATCTCCAGGACTTCAGCAGCCAGAACGTATTCTCCTTCTTTGCTTTTGCTCCCAGAACATCCGGTAGGATTAAGAAACTAGAAAAAAACCCAAGAAGGTGGTAACGTATACTTTGTGTCGTTCTAATTTACTTTTTCCTTTTTAACTCATGTAAAAATGTTCACATCGGTTTGGTTGTTTTATTTTCCTTAAGGGAGTTACTCAGGATGAAGAATTGACGAACAGAAAAATCTTAAACTTTGCAGAGCGTTAGAATATAATTAAAAAATTTTCCGTACGAAATTTCAAGGTCTGAGGTGAGTTTTTTGGTGAGATATTCACATTTCTACTTTGCGCCTCTCTAGTTGATTCAACATGGGCTGTTATGAGAAATCGCGGAGTTTATCGTGTATTATCATTGATATCTTTTCAACTGACGAACAGATCATAACGGGATTTGAACAGTAGAAAAATAAGATGTTCAGGAATAGTTATTAACTTTAATAACATTCAAAGGTGGGTTCTAAAATTAATAACAAATACGATGAAGATTGGAAATTGCTGTGATTTTGGTCTTTGGTTAGGTATGTGGCAACGTCGCATTCGTAGGTTATGTGCGCGAAATTTGAAATGTATGCGTTATATCTGTTTAGCAGCTCGTACCAACTAGTGATTAAAATTTGTTATGAAAATCATGTTTTTAATAAATGAAATATAACATATTAATTATTCGTATGATAAATAAACGAATTAAGTACATACAAACAACTTTATTTACATGCATATCATAATACGTAGTACGTAAAATCTTTCTCAATGACATACTAAATTTGTCTTATTTTCACAGTCTTGAATCGATATAACAATTTTTCAATACATATCTATTATCGTCACAATCGATCATTAATTGTTATTTAGAATATTTGATACATATACAATAAATATATACCAACTAAACTAAAGTAAATTAGTATTTTGTTTCCAGATAATCACAGATTTGATTTTTAACCTTCTTATTATTTGTCACACGAATTTTCCCGCTTTTATCAGCACCAAACAAACGAGATAATCCATCAAAACCATGTTCTTTGTATGCATCGATAACCATAGCTACCGTGATGTCAGAGGCAGTCATTTTTTTCCTCATTTGGACGGATGTGCAGATTTTTAATTCATTGTATAATTTAATGTCTGAGAGACTTTTCTTAGGTACTGACGTGACCATATGTGCGACTGTACACCTGTGCGCACACGAATAAACAAGATGCGACGTTGCCAGATCAAGTACTACTGTAGTAAACCTGCGTGTTTAACCCTGTTTTGACTAGGCGGGTAGGTGAGTAACTCCCTTAAAAATAAATTCTCTCTTTTTATGTATATGAATTTTAGCAGCTTGATTCAAACTTATTTGAAGCACCTTTCCCCTTTTCTTTCGATCAAAATTAAAAGTGATAAGCGTAGGCGTGTAGAATACACTCTCAGTCCGAGAGTAGAAGACCAGCGACCCCACATAATAATAAACGAATTTAGCTAATATTTATATTAACTAAATTCGGCAGTTTGGATGACCTCCGCGTACTCATTATACTAATGAATAAAATATATTAAGGGTAATTGTTTTTTTTTTACTTTTTATCCATTTTATTTAAATTAATAATAGCCGTACGTAACTAACTGATGGTGGCAGCGTTGGGATATCGGTCTTTCGCGCTATTCTCCACCGGCTACGTTTACTAGTAACTCTCTGTTACTAGCAAACTTTTACTTTTCCAAATTTTCTTATAATTTTCTTATCCATCTCAGCTTCAAGAAAAAGACAAAATTACAATTGTTCTGAAATTTTAAATTCAATTAGTTCTGACATTTTTCAAGTTTGGAACTTTAAAACTTTTCTTAAAGTTTAATTTTTACATGATTTCATATATTAATGTGATATTATAATATAATACATATATTATATTATTGATTATTCAAACTCCACTACCCTTAATCCAGTCCTGATAAGATCCTTAAATTGAGCGAAATAGGTGAACCGCCGCAATAATCCCGCAGTGGGTGCCAATTTCGACAGTTTCAATTCTATTCTCGCGATACTCCGCCGAAGGAATTGAAATCACACAAAACACTCTAGCAACCCCAATTCCACCCTGAGTTAGCTAGGCTAGTAAGGAGTTTGTGCTTGAGTCTAGCTTTACTAATCTGACTGCTTTAATTGTGTCAAGATTCAATCCTTGACTGGTTTTCGTCTCGGGACAATTATTTGAACTCAGGTTATTTCCTTTTTCTTTTACGCGTTTAGGGTAATCAAAAAAATTTATTTAAAACCCAGTCTGATATACAACCTTCGGTTACATTTCTATTAGTAAGGAAAAGAGAGAAAAATTTCCTTCGCCTTTTCCTACTAACTTCATGTCGCATCTACCGGTGGCCATTGACATCTCTCGCCGAAAACGCCCTAGAGGAGGAAGGGACTTGTGCCAAAGAAAGCACTTCGCAGAATTTCAGGAGCAGGTAACGCAGTCAATTATAACTGACAATCCGGATCAAATTTGCGAAATTAAAAATTGCGACGAATTTTCAAATCTGTTCGAATCCCTTCTGGAACGAGCAGAAAGTACAATTCAGAAGAAAACGACTAAAAAGGTAGACTCGTTACAGATTCCGGCCACGTCTCTCAAATTCAAACAAGTGTACGAACACAAACCTGTCATAGACCTAGCTTCAGAGTCCGAGTCGTCCATAATAAACTTATCCTCAGATTCGGAAACAGAAGTACCAAGTGACGTGGAAACAGTAGTTCCTGAGAGCTTAGAGTCTATCGACAGGACCATACTGATTAGTGACTGAATTCTAAGACACATTTAAAGAATTAAAAACCTAAAGCCTAACACTAATCTAAGGTTACAACATTGTTTTTGAAACTCGATTACAAGATTTTGCTTCTCGTTTAAGATGTAATAGACGCGCCATATTAGAGTGTGGTACAACCCTGCACAGCTGAGCCAACAACGGCTCTACGAGTTTCACTTATAATCTATAAACTGCCGTGCAATTACCATAGCAATTCCTTCAGGCAAAGCCTTATCAGCACATACGAATAACTCAGATGTGTCTCGGAATTGGCATATGCAACCGGTATAAACTCAGATAAGCCACGCGTAACCTGTGCGGGTTGGCAAACCCTCCCTAATATAGAGCCTAAGTCTATTTTAAAAATTAAGGTATATAACATAAGCTATTGTGTCACATGTCCGTACATATATTTATATATTAAGCGTCACAATATTCCGGGGTGGTCTGCGATACGCGTTGACCTAATAACATTTACCTCTCCTATATCGATCTTGCTAGCATTACAACAACATGCCTAGAAACGTAGATCGGAACCCGCCCCAACATGGGGACGACGACGGTCGAAACAACTTGGATACGGATCCCGAACAGGATACTCAAATATTCTTAAACCAAAGTGTCTCGGATTCATTAACCGGAGACCCTGCGAATATTCCGACCCCCGCGTCCTATCTCAATTTAAATACGAGCGCGGCAATGGCGTCGGTATTGGAATGTATGACTTTGCAGCAGAGTACATACCATATCCCCCAATAGCGCACCTAAAGAAAAGATTCGCGCCGACGAAAAAGTACCAATGGTATTTCGAATCTATCGTTAACCTCCGGATGAAACAATCGGAAACCGTGAGCGATTATAACGATCGTGTTCAAGGCCTTTTGAGTGGCGCAAGACACGCGATTGAAGAAAAATATACAGGCACGTATGGACCCACCAAAGAAAGCGCCATTATGATGAAGCCAGTGATCGACTGTGCTTTAGACGCCTTTATTAGGGGCCTACCAGATGATATATCAATTTTTGTCGACACCCGCAATCCAAAAGATCTCAGCGAGGTGTTTGAACACGCCCTGCATGCCGAAGAACGACAGACGTATACGGAGAAAGCAAAGATTCCGAAAACGACCCTACTTAAAAATAAAAAAAAGGGACACAATAGTGTCCTACAGTTTGTGAAGCCTCCGCGTACACTTTTTCAGCTTTTAAATAAATGTTAATTTATTATTTATAATATTTAATTATTTATTCATCCCTACCACCCGTACGAAACAATATATACATATACAATTTGAATAAAGATATAGAAATTTTATTTTGTCGATAAATAGTAAAAATATAAAAAGTAAATTTTTTTTTATGAAGATATATATAGATAAAACAAAATAAAAATGAAATTTCAGACATAACTCATTATTCCAGATATAATGGAACAAATTCATCGCAAACACATAGATGATCTCATTGAAATAGTTCCCTGTTTTATCGACATGGTAGTTCTCTGGCCATACTCAATTAAAACTGGAATTTTTAACGAAGACGACTGTAATATTCCCACATGGAGCAGAAAACTAAACAAACCAGAAATAATAAAAGATATTTTTTCAACAAACAAAACAAGAGGACCGGGCGCATACAAAAATTTAATTCTCAGTTTACGGCTATCAAATCACATTGTCATAGCTGACATGTTGGATATAATGAACGAGGAACGCAAAATACAAAAAAGATGGGATTACGAGGCTTCCTTTTGGCACTGCTCAATTGCAACTTCAACTATATAACAACAATCTACGCCGTCATAGGATTCGATTGCGGTTCAAATCAATCAAATATTACGACATTATCTTTACTAGAGGTAAGAGAATGTGATCTACCTCGATCTCGAGTGCGTGTTGAAAGAACTTATATACAACTTTTACAATTAACTGGATTTTCAAATACAAAACTAATACAATGCAAAATAGAAATTCGACGCGACATCTCTCATTGTCGTATGCATTCTCACAGTTCCATAGTTGCAAATGGCCACAGTAAATATATACATGATGTTACACGAGATCAATGTAATCAAATGCACACAATAGGAACATTTTTAGTAACACCTTCTCTTCAGATATCAAACTTAAAAGTAAACGAAACTACATTTCATAGCGTTACTTTAGCGAGTTCTGTAACACTTGACGGAGACTGTACTGGTACACAATTTTCTGACCCATATGGAACATGGAATAATGTTGTAGACCAAGCAATATTCAAAATAACTTTACAAGAACATTACGCGACTATTCATTTAAATTTAAATAAAATTCAATTAGGATCTGGAATAATTTGCACACTTTCAGACACATTCTATACAGACCTAGAGTATGGACAAACATTCTGGGCTACATTACCTAATGACGTATGTAATTTTAAGAAATATGAAATTATTTATGAAGGACCAGCAAATAAAACATATGACAACACGACAGACAATTCTGAAACCTTTTATTCTTCAACGACTGAAGATATAAACTTCGTACTGGCTGCAAAAACAAGAAAACCAGTTTGCAGTTACGTTTTAATACAAACTGTACATCCAAAATTATTAATTTTTGAAAACAGACCTGGAAATTCATTTTTAGAAAATAAACATTTAGAAGTTCAAAATGTGGACATTTTTACATACGTTAACTCTAAATTTATATATATGGAACGACACGTACGCACCGAAGTAAATATCCTTTATCACGATGTTCTTACTCAACGATGCGTACTTAAACAGCAAGTTTTTAGAAATATATTAACCTTAGCAACCCAATCACCAGACGAATTTTCATATCATTTAATGAAAGGCCCAGGATATATGTCAGTAATTGCAGGAGAAGTAGTACATATCATAAAATGTATACCGGTTGAAGTAAATTATCGCAGAACTGAAATCAATCCTTTTTCCCTTCTCCATGAACTTATATATTAACAAAATCTGGTATCCACACAAATTGCATTTCTTTCCTTCCACCAATGTACCTTTTTGGAGAAACCTGGTACAAATTACTTCCAAATCCTGTCGAATCCATAGCACCAACTATAGTTAAACCTCTCACAAAAGCAACCTGGAAATACACAAATCCTTCATCCTTAGCAACAAGTGGCATTTATTCTCAATCTGATCTTGATAAACTGCGAGATCATATTATGTTTCCAGCAGAAAAACCAATGACTCTAAATTCTTTAGCTAGAGAAATAACAGGACATCCAACTATTAATCAAGGAATATCATTAACGAATTTATTTAATGAAGATGTCATTGATAAAATTGCTGAATCCGCATGGGGTAGATTTTGGACAATTTTTATAAGTTTTGGAACTACTAGTGCAGGCCTAATTGGATTAATTATAATAATTAGAGGGATTAAATTGATAGCGGATACCATTATTCATGGATATGCACTACACAGATTATTTGGATGGTCTCTCCATCTACCAGGCGCCTTCTGGGATTCGGTCACTAACCTCTTATTACACTTAGGTACCCATCGACCTTCTGGACCTTCTGCTGAGAGCCATCAACTTCTTCTAACAGCTTCAGCGCCACAAAGCTCGAAAGAAGCACCTAAAAGTTCATCGTACAACGCAAATAACACTTCAGGTAAAGATCACAATAATACAAACACAACTCTTTATCCTCACTCTGAACTAAAAGAAGACCTTAGTAGAACACACTGCTCTATCCAAATCTAACATCTTCAGAATGTCGCATGTTCCTTTTACTAATTTATTGAACAAACTCATTCAACAAAGAGGAGATCCACCCCTCAATTACGAAATGCTCATTTAACAAACCATTAATAACGAGTATTTATTTCACGTAAATTTACAATATAAAAATTACATAATTATGAGTAGTGGCAAAGATAAAGATAATGTAAAACAAAGAGTAGCACGGAATTTATATGAAACCTTAATTAATGAATCGGAAAAAACCTATCAAAATGACCAACCAAATTTTATTAGTAAAAATTGCAAGAAATTAAACAAAATTTGTACTCAAAACAAATTTTCATATCCAAAATATACGGTATTACGAGTAGAAACTTAATCAGAAAATTCAGCATACATAGAAATTTGTTTCATTAACAACATTAAACAAATAGGAATAGCAAACTCGATAGAAACAGCTAAGGATTTTGCTGCCATAAAAGTTATTAATTCTCTTTCGCATAAAGACGAAAAATGTGAACTAAGTTTGATAAACTCACTGGAACATTTGCATGTAACAATTCAAGATTCATCTATAAACGATCAAAAATCTCCAATGAGTAGCCAAATATCAAAACCTATTACTTCAAATAACAATCGTGATGAAAATACAAATTCATATAAAATGAAAAAAAATAATCATCATACTACATCATCTTTCTCCACGAAAAGCTTTAAAAAATGTTTTAAATGCGGATATAGACCTCCCAACCAGTACAATAAATTCTAATATAAACATTCCATACTGATTCGGAAATCAACTACAATGGAGCATTACTACGACGAGCCTACCCACGTACGCAGTTATCAAAAAAAGAAATACAGAACAGACTCCATGGGATTTTTAAATCATGTAGAAATTTTAAGAAATTTCACGATAGAATATGGACTGCCGTTACCGCAATATACAGTCTATCTTGATCCGAATTCGAAAAAAAACTCATTTTTTCTTGCATAAATCAATATAAATGAACATTTTGTTATACAAGCAGTCCCTACTAGTGAATTAAAAGAAAACAGAGCAGCTTTAGAATTATTATTACTACTAATACGATCATACGACCTCTGCGACGAAAAATTTTATAATGATGATGATAAAAAATGCAAAAAACCAAAAATCAAAGTATTCAAACCGATCCAAGAGCAAAATTAATACCCTGGAAAAATTCCTGTAGATTTTGTAACACTCAAATGCATGCTACAAAAGAGTGGCGTAGACGAAATAATTTTAAAGTAGACAAATCAACCCAATTTCCCCCTCCAGTTCCACTAAGAAACTCCTTAAAATTTAGTGGACTTTCTTCCCCTTTTCTCCAAAAAACTTCTAGACCTAAATCCAACCGCATGTAAACATCCTATTTTATCCAATATTAATCCTACTTTTCTTTTTCAGCCTTCCGAGAAGCCTTATTAATTTCCTTAATCTACTAGCATCCAGGGTGTATTTCATTTTAATTCCACTCATTTTCTCCAAAGCAGAAAAATACTTTATAGACTCACAATTATCTCATTCTTCAGGGATTTATTTTGAACCAATTTCAAAAGTTCGTCGTTTTTCTGAGAATGTGACAGGAAACCTCCCTTTACTGGCCCAAAGAAAATTCATTTCTACTTCCAAATCCATTTTTCCAAAAAGTTACAAATCATTCTTCAAAACTTGACAACATTATAATCTACAAAAAATGGTATGATTCTCAAAAAGATCCAAATATTCACCTATACCGAATATTAGCAGCAAATTGGCTTAAAGACCTGCATGAAATTTCTCAATCTTTTCTTTTACTCCTTGACCAACTCACAGAAGCCATTACCCATGCCGTAACATGCCGACTTCGATTCCAAGAAAGAAGACCCACACCTTTCAACATCCTTTTTTTCTATGGTCCTTCCATTTTCTAAAATACAATACTTCTTATTCGATAAGTACTTGATTTTTCTTATGACTATACCATTCCCATCTGCTAAACAATTTCAATGATTTAAACCACATCCAATTCCAATACATCTCGATTTTAATAATGACGTAATTTCCTCTATTTACATAAAACATGAAAATTCTTATCTCGCTATTTCTTCAAATAACCAATCATACTCTACATCAAAATGAAAATTTCCTCAATGCATGTTATCAAAATGGATTCCAAACATTTTGTCACCCACCAAGATCTATATCTAATATCGATAACAATCCTGTTTGTGAAACATTAATGTTTCTAATTTCTCAACCATACAAGTGTGAAATATTTATCAGTTTTAGTGAATATCCCTTTCTAACACTATTGCAATTTCATCATGGATGGCTATGCTCAACAATTTTCCCCCGAAAAATTTTCTTATCATGTCTAAAAAACTCTAAGACCTTAATCACACTTCAAGGAATAGGAATTTTGCGAACAAAGTCAGGTTGTAATCTAGATTCATCAACTCCATATTACCATCTCCAAAACCATTTGAACATAATAGATAATTCAATTCCAGTCAGCAAATCAACCACATCACTTGCTATAATTTCACCATTTTTATATAATATTTCTATTCAAGAGCCTCACTCACTAAAAAAGGTATTACTTCTTCTCCAGCAAAAAGAAGACATGCCATTATCAATCTTCGAAAACCATGTCTTTATCCTTACAAAATATGCAAACATTCGAAACATCATTCCATCTATTTTTATTTCTAGTGCACATAAATTAGCATTAGCACTAATTATTATCACTTTACTTATGATTACAATTTTAGGATTAATACTATTAAAAAAATATTATTCAATCTCCTTATTAGACTTTAATAAAATAAATCTATTCTAACAATTTGTAAAAAATTATACCGACTCCAACTGAACCTATTCCCCGATAGCAATGTCGTAGGCAACATTTGTCAATAACACATCCATCGGATTTACCGAAATTTATACATAATTGACCTAAGATGCGACCGCAAAACGCTAAGATTTAGCATGCATTCAAAATGAGCCTACTGACAGAGCAAAATCTGCAGCATAACAGATCATTCGTATTGAGACCTTCCATTCCCTTACTACCTCTCCATTACAGCAGCATAGTATATGCATCAAATGTAGCATTTTGAAAGATGCATTTAGGCTGCTTTTTTGCACCACGCCATTATAAGGCGACACAGCATATGATGCTCAAATAAATGTGTCACTACTCATGACTTTAAAATAACATGTGGGAATATTTGTTGGGTTGGTATAGAATATATTTGGCCAACAAGTTGATCACACCAATGCGAATTTATTTTCAGGCTATTTAGCGAAGTTGAAAATTAACATTGAGTACTGCTTTCACAAAAATTATAAAAATTAATGCAAAATCCTAACCTTCGTTTTTTTTAGTAATAAGGAAACGAACTTCAAGTGCCTCACTGACATCACGAACCAAACAAACAAAAATTCTGGGGTTAACGATTTTCTGATGAAAATGATCGGAACACAGAAAAATGTTGTAAAAACCAAAAGAAGTAGAATAATATTACAAAATAAAAGCAATTTATCCGAATAATACTTGGCACGTGATACAATAAAACCTAACATTCAACGAAATAGAGGTATTCTTTCTGTAATCCCAAAAATGTATTCCGCAATTTTCAGCCATCGATAATATTTTCGAAGAGTTTATGCGTGTAAATATTACGTAAACCCTAAAATTTTTTCGTATTCAACACGTGATTGCGAAAAAAACACGACAAGATGTGACCCCATATTTCTGTGTTATTCCGGCATGAAATTTTAACGCGTTAATCACATGTAAATGCACAATGAATAGTACACTGGAAATACTCAACAAATCTTTTTGTGAATAAACACAAATAAGTATCAATCATTGATACATATAAGTCTCTCATATCAATTGATGAAATGTTGAGCTCAATCTTTTGCTATCGGGGTTGTTAACCATCTTGGACCAGTAGACGGTGTATGTCCGCAAGAATATCCGATAGCATACGCACACTTATACAGAGTTATTGCTTCGAATTGGAACCCTCGACATTGTTTTTATATTATAATCACCAAACCACAAAAAGATATTGTCAATTTTGTTTCGACAAATTAGATCCGGAAATTAAAAATAACTGTGACTTTTTTACTTCGTGACATTCCATTTGTAAATTGGAATGCATACTTATAAATTGTTACGGTTGTTAAGAACTATCAATTAAGCCGTGACAAAGAGCAGCTAATTGTAACGAATGTATCGAAATATATTTAAAGAACAAATTCAAAATTAGTCAAGGAAACGAAGTTCTGGTAGAAAATACCCCTGCATGATCTATACGTATCTACCTTCCACGCATGTATTCATGCATGAAAAATTTTGTAAATTTTAATAGAATCCTTAATACTAAAAAATGGTAAAATTTTGCAAATATTTCAAATTACTTAAATATTGTAAATTTCTCGTTAGAAAAATGCCGTCCCAAGAAATCGAAACAATCGAAGCAGAAGTTCGAGCAAGCAAGCAGGATATTCAGCCGTATTTTGAACATCATTTATGGTCGGAATACGACAGATGGATTACGTAATCAACTTCGAGCGAGACTCTATAGTCGCTCGTTACACTCTCCGATTAAAGTATTCTTTTATATGGAGAAAATTGATAAATAATTAATGTTTTATGATTTTTGAAGAACTAAGATTATCAATTTTATTAAAATGACATTTTTAAATACTAATCAGAACTTGAAATATAAAATAGTTATAACACTCGAAAATTAATCACAAATGTACAAGAAACAAATTTTCTTGCATACAGGATCCTTATGTCACGATTAATTAGAGTAAAATTATTTCTTCATTAATATTTCTTAACTCATATCGATGATGATGAAAATATTAGCAATATATTTATTTATCCATCCCTTTTCTTTATTGATTGCCTTATTTTATGTTGATAATACAAAATATTATGCATTGCATTGAGTAACAAGATCTTATCATTTGATCTAATATAGTTGCTTTAATAAATTATTAGTATTAATTGATGAAGTGAAATAATAAATATAATTAATTCAAGAAATCAATTATTACTGATCTAATAAAAAATTCAATTAATAAATTAATTGAATAAATAAGAATTGTCTATTATTACTTTTTTATGAAACATTAATCATATTCAAATTATTTCAATGAACTAATATGAAACATTAGTGAACGTTAAATTGACAAATAATTAAAATATTTAGTCAGTTGAAATCCATAAGGAATCTTGCACTCAAATAATTCCGCCATAGAGAGAAAAAATCGACCAATAAATTTGTTTCTCCATATTGGAAAGAAATTGTTATAGCACCTATTAAAAGGGTGTTTCATTAAATCAAAGAAACTTCAATACTTCATGCGGAAATTGTCAATATTCTGATCCATTTTTTAAATTACAGAATGGATGAAAAATATACAATCAAACTAATAAATAAATCACTCAGTAGCATTTTTCAAAGACTTTAAATGTATTTATTATCTACGTCTATTTTTATCTATTCTACCACTTCCTAAATTATAATTTTTTCAAATATATTTTGGATACAGACATGTAGTAGGTGGACCACATTCATTACATGAACTTGCTACTTCTGATTTTGTTATGAATATGTTCACCAATTTCTTTTTCACGTACCGAAAACATATATATAATTGAAAATGATAGTATGTATACACTCATGTTTATGATTGAATAAATATGCACTAAAAACTCTAAATTTCAATAATAATAAAAACAATGACTTAAAATTACGAAATATTTCTATTTTTCAGATAATTGTTTAACTTTTTTCATGAACACCATGCAAAACAATACTTTCATAGGAGCGGACAGAGATGGCACTGCCTTCCGGATTAGTATCCATCTGGCATCACTTAGGTAACCAAAATGTATCTAGCCACCGGGGGTGTATGCCAAAATCCCGACGGGTCAAAATTCCGACTAGTGCAGCCCCCGGAATCTCTGGAGTTGAAAATGTCACAGATGTTGACCGTTGGCCACCGTGGCGCTGGCTGTTCATGAGGACGACGTTATACAGATTAGCATTATAGAACATTGAAATTTAACGTTTTTTGTGAAAAATTGGTGTCTGAAGTGCTTTTGTGTGCTTTTTAGGTAAATTGGAATGGTTTTAACAGTCGGTGATATAAAAATTTAAGTGAAAATGCGGAAATTTGTTGCTGTAGGTTGCAAAACAGGCTACACGTAATGCTCTGAAAAAGTGCATTGTTTTGTGGTTTATTTATCATGAGCGCCTTTAACTTATTAAAATTTAATCCATACTACATTTAAAACGCTTTGAATAAAAAAATCAACAAAGCTGACTGACTGAACTTAAGGTATTATAGATAGGGATGGGCAATCTTCAAAAAAAAGAATTGATTCTGAAATTATTGATTCAATTTGATCGATTAATCGGTTAAAAAGATCGATTTTAGAATCGATCTTCAAAAATCGATACCTTTTTCTGAAAATGATAAATTTCTGTAAAATAACCTTTTTTTAAAATGTTTTATAACAATTGGAGATATAATTGTTACTTGCATATTTTGTGAATTTAAATTATCAAAATAAAAAAGTGTTTATATCAATAAAAAAGGAAATTAGACTTAAAAAACACACTATATTTGCGAATTAGCAACGTTTTTTATTTTTTTAAATTGCACAATTTCTAAAGCAATGCGTATTATTAGTGATAAATTTTCTGACATAAATATAAAGTATTACTATAAAGTTTATAATATTAATATACTTTGAACTTTGCATATCACTTAAAGTATTATTTATGATAAAATTTCTGGCATAAATATGAAGTATTACTATAAAGTTTATAATATTAATATACTTTGAACTTTGCATTTCACATAAAGTATTATTTATGATAAAATTTCTGGCATAAATATGAATTATTATTATAAAGTTTATAATATTAATATACTTTGTATATCACATTAAGGATATTCTCGTGGTCGACCCCTTGATCTCACTTTTAAACTATAAAAAACAGTTCATAGGAACAGTTCATAGAAATAGGAAACAGGAAAAAAAAAGGAAAATCGTTCGTAAAGATCGATCTTTTTTACTCGATTAATCGGTTGGATAGATATTTTTTTCGAATCGAATCGAGATCGCCCATCCCTAATTATAGATAAAATACACATAATAAATTATGTGCATATGAGATCTAAATATCCATTATATTATTATGAAATATAGTATATTATGTTGATTATTATTTATTACAAACATCTTTGTTCTTAGTGTTTTCAAATACTTATAAAGGAATTTTATAAATTCTTTATATTTGTTAGTTTTTCAAATGTACGTTCATTCGTTATGTGAAAGTTTTGTTCATAAAAATGTAATTTTTTCAATTACTGAGAAGTTTTAAAATATAAAATACAAAATGTCCTATAATAAAATCTAATTTTTCTAACAAAATCAAGATGATATAATTAATACCCGTATTATAATTCAATTTGATGGAATTTCAATAGCCAATTTTTCTATTATAATATGTAAGACTGATATAATATCAGTAATATTGATAATATAAATAAATATTGTATTTTTTTTAATTAATCACAATGTAAATATTAATGTTAAAACGAAGATAACAGAACTTTGATTTCAATTTCCAGCCAGAATTACAAAGACAATTTTCGCCCAAATTTCAAGCATATTACCCTTTATATCAGTAAAAATTGCTTTAAATAATATTTAAAATTTTCTAGTTTAATGTGTTGTAAAAAAGAATATGATCAAGTAGTTTTTATCCCCAAAAATGTAATTTTTATGCATTTTTCTCATGCATTAAAATGAATTCAGGCCTCATGAACAATCAGCGCCCCTAGCGGCCACGGTTAATTCTTGTGACATTTTCGTTTCGCGGATTACGTGCATTCTGGCTAAGATGCAGGGGGCTGATCCCGACTAGTGTAGTGTGATCGAGTTTTCTATGGAAAATAAAAGCATGACCGAAACAAACAACAGATGGGCGTGTGCTGTGTGTCGAGACAACTGTGGAAGATTGGCTATCCTATCTGCTCGCTAGGTGGTGCTGACCATGAAATAAATCTCATACGCATAAATAAAGAAAATATAATGTATATTTTTTCGTAATAATAAAGACTAGAATATAAAAATACATTTATGATAAAATCAATAACATTCTTTTTAATACAATTCAGAATTAATTAAACCAAACTCGATCTGATTAAAATAGATGGAATTTTTTTTATAAAAAGTGACTAGTTTCAAGGTTATCTGCGAAAAATCCTCATTAATTGGGCATAATTCGATCTTAATTAATCAGATGGTAATGTTTTTATATAAAGTTAGTAAATTTAAGGTTATGTGCGGATAATCATGATTAATTGGACCAAACTCGAACCTAATTAAACTGATGGTAATGTTTTTATATAAAATTAGTAGATTTAACGTTACGTGCGGAAAATCATCATTAATTGGACCAAACTAAAAAAAAAATATTTAAACCTTTTATACTCAAACATTCAGAATTATTATGAATTCAAAATGTTTTAATAAATTTCATTGGCTTTAGGGTCCATAAATGAAGAAGTCTATTATAAATTAAATCAAGGAGCATTACAATTTACTGTTTTAATTGTTTTAATAAAACATTGAATAATTTTAAAACATTAAACATATTAATACGTTCATAGTTACATACTTAAGTTCAAAGAATTTGAAAATCTTTCTGTGGAAAAAAGACGTTTTCGAATGCACCGGGATTCGAGCCCGGGTATTTCGATTGCCGGTCGACTGTATGTACATTCGTGAAAAAATATTAAATATTTTGAAAATGTTTTTTCAAGTATTTTACTTTATAGTAATGATTTTTCGAATTTACTTCACACTGAATAAATCTCAAAGTGCAAGATCGCATGCGAATTCAAATACAATTTATGCTTTTTTTGTAATATTTAAGACCTTTCTTTACACAGACACTTCCATCGGAAATTAGAGGTTCATATGTATATGAAATATACTAAATATACTACAAAAAATCTGCCCGCTTCGTGGGCACATTCTCATGGCGCGCTTCGCTTGCAAGTTTGAGCGCGCCTGGGGCGCGCGATTCGATCGTCGCACTCGGTCTTATATTCTTCGGACCCTAAAGCCAACTAAGAACATGAACAATATTTGAATATTAATACTAAGGGTCGATATAAGTCCTGTTTCATTATTATTTAAATTTATTACTTGTAATTTGATACTTAAGTTCAAGTCAATTTTATAATATTATCGATGTGAATTACATTTTCTCAAAGTTACTAAATTTGATTTGATTTCAAATGAAAAAAGAAATTCAATTTACTTAAAGCTCTATCAGCCTTAAAGAACACATTCTTATCATGAAACTTGCGCTTATTCGCGCTCGATTTTCTGTATACATTTCTGTAACTTTCTAATAATTTACAAGATTACAAAAAATCTATCTTCTTCCAAATATTTAAAAAAGGAGGAGAATTCATAGACTCTTTTAGAGAAAACGATTTTTTGTATTATCGCTTATTTTGTATCACACATATTTTTTTTTGACTCAGGGGATCTCAAAACGTAAAGATTTGACGAAAATTCCGAAAATTATTTTTCACATAAAACCAAAACCTTAATTCTCATATGATGAGAATCTAAAAGACATCAAATTTAGATCTTTCTTAATAATATTAATAACTCTAAAATTAATTAACATTGTCAAAAGTCTGTAGTCTCATTTCAAAGGTAAGTTTTCATAGTATTTTTCTAACTAATTAAGATGTTTTTGGAATTTTTCTGCTAGATTCTGCTCTAGAATCAAAGATGGTAATGAAATATCATCAAATTTCAAATGTTGATTGTACTACATTCATTTTGAAGAATTCAAAAAATCCAAACTATCAATATTTTGATAAAAATTTCCAAATTTATTAAAATATGATATACATCGATTTTTAAAAACTTCTTGAAGAAGCTACATATTTTAAAAATTGCATTACTTTTTTGAATTCTGTTCAACCCCAAGATAGAATCCAGAAAAGAATTTCTAAAAATATTTTGATTAGGTTAAGAAATCACCCCTAGCGGACCCGTGTGAGAGAACGGTCATAGAATACTCTGACCGTTCTCTGACTGTTCTATGACCGTTCTATGACCTCGCATTATTACGGCTAAGATCGGTAAAAAAGACATTAAAAGCTTTGCAATTATGATTCTGTGGCGAAATTTGGATTAGAAGGTGTAGGAATAAATATAATCATTTTATTTTTTAGCGAAAAAAGCTAGGAAAACATCGTATACCTGTCATTGAAGGCAGTGCAGTGGTTCACAATTGGCGGAACGTCTCCACCTATAGTAAACCTTCACGGTGGAGACGTTCCGCCAATTGTGAACCACTGCACTGCCTGCAATGACAGGTATTATGTTTTTCTAGTTTTTATCGCAGAAAAATAAGATAATTGTATTGATTGCTTCACCTTCTAATCCAAATTTCGCCACAGAATCATAGTTACAAAGCTTTTAATGTCTTTTTTACCGATCTTAGCCGTAATAATGCGAGGTCATAGAACGGTCATAGAACAGTCAGAGAACGGTCAGAGTATTCTATGACCGTTCTCTCACACGGGTCCGCTAGGGACTATGAAGACATACTGAAAAAACCTTTTGAAATCTAAATCTAAATTAAAATTTCTTTTGTAATATCTTTCTATAAAATAAAACACTTTGACGAAAGTTGAAACTCCAGGTCAATCTGTAATTTCCGATGGTAGTTTATATATATGTATACATACGAATTGTCATGTAAAAGATGTTAAATTCCAAAAAATTGTATTCAATGTATTTTATTTTTTAGTAACCGTTTGTCGACTTAGCTTCATATCAAGAAAAGTTTGAGGTGTAAATTCACATATAATTTATGTATTTTCTTAAATCAGCAAACACTTCATTTACATTCATCTATTGAAATTGCCATATGTCTTAGGTAAAAAAAGATAATTTTGCTTCCAAAAATAGAAAAATTATTATTGAAGAGATCATTTCAAAGAAAAGAGATTAATTTCCAAGAAAAATATTTGAAGCATAAGAAAAAATAAATTTAACAAATTTTATTTTTACCCCGACTTTTTTTCTTATCGCTTGAAACCAAATTAAAAAAAAAATGATGTGATTTAAATAAATCAAGAATCGTTTTTTCAGGAAAAAGACCTAATACAACCTAGCCGTTTCCATATTTCTAAAATGAATAAGTTTTTACCAAATTCAGTAATTTTTTTACAAGAATTTTGTTTTGGAAATTTTATTTCTAATGCTTTTAGCCATTAAAGAATTTATTATAATTTCCAAAAAATGGAAACGGTTAAGTTGTAGAAAGCCTTTTTCCTAAAAAAATTATCCGTGATTTCACAGAATCACATCATTTTCTAAAATTTGGTATGAAGCGATAAGAAAACAAGTCCGGGTAAACATAAAATTTGTTAAATGCATTATTTTTTAATGTTTTAATTTTTTTTCTTGGAAACTAATCTCTTTTCTTCCAAATGATCTCTTCAATAATAATATTGCTACTCTTGAAAATAATTTATCTATTTTTGCCTGAAGTCTAATTTTTGTGGATGAACTATCTGAAATCAGCAAAAACTTCATTTACATTTATTTATCGAAATTTTCATACCAAAGATGTTACCTATTACAAAAATGTTCAAACCCTTCATTTTTGAAACTTGTATTTCATCTTGAATGATATCTTATTATAAAATATTCTCTACATAATTTAAAAAAAAATGCTGAAATCGATATTTTGTTTCGAATCTTTAAGCATTTATTGACTTTAAATTTCATTAAAAAATTATTTTTCCAGTATTTAAATCATCTTAAAATTTCACAAAATCTTTTAGATACTTATTTCAGATCAATATTTTTCAAAGTATATAGAAAAAAAGTGTAATTTTTCTAATGTTATATTCCGTAATTTTGAATTCTGCGTCTATTTCGCGCCTCCTTTGCATGAAGTCGAGAAAAATACAATTTCTGATTTTAACTCGACAACCGACAGCGTGAAATCGAAGCGAGTTAGGAGGGATACACTGACATGACGCGCTTCATTGTGTGTGCTCCCACATATTATTGTAACAGCAAGGACCTTTAATTTTAGTTCGAAAAAGATCCGAAAAAGCTGTACGCAATTGGGGGCGCTGCAAAAGTGATAAACAATAGCTCTGTTTTACCCTTCAAGTAGTAGCAATAGGGCGCGCTGCGGAAAATCACTCGAAATTAAATACATTACTTTAGCCTCTGCTTTAGCAATCTCCCAACTCATCTCTGGCACCACCTAGCGAGCAGATAGGATAGCCAATCTTCCACAGTTGTCTCGACACACAGCACACGCCCATCTGTTGTTTGTTTCGGTCATGCTTTTATTTTCCATAGAAAACTCGATCACACTACACTAGTCGGGATCAGCCCCCTGCATCTTAGCCAGAATGCACGTAATCCGCGAAACGAAAATGTCACAAGAATTAACCGTGGCCGCTAGGGGCGCTGATTGTTCATGAGGCCTGAATTCATTTTAATGCATGAGAAAAATGCATAAAAATTACATTTTTGGGGATAAAAACTACTTGATCATATTCTTTTTTACAACACATTAAACTAGAAAATTTTAAATATTATTTAAAGCAATTTTTACTGATATAAAGGGTAATATGCTTGAAATTTGGGCGAAAATTGTCTTTGTAATTCTGGCTGGAAATTGAAATCAAAGTTCTGTTATCTTCGTTTTAACATTAATATTTACATTGTGATTAATTAAAAAAAATACAATATTTATTTATATTATCAATATTACTGATATTATATCAGTCTTACATATTATAATAGAAAAATTGGCTATTGAAATTCCATCAAATTGAATTATAATACGGGTATTAATTATATCATCTTGATTTTGTTAGAAAAATTAGATTTTATTATAGGACATTTTGTATTTTATATTTTAAAACTTCTCAGTAATTGAAAAAATTACATTTTTATGAACAAAACTTTCACATAACGAATGAACGTACATTTGAAAAACTAACAAATATAAAGAATTTATAAAATTCCTTTATAAGTATTTGAAAACACTAAGAACAAAGATGTTTGTAATAAATAATAATCAACATAATATACTATATTTCATAATAATATAATGGATATTTAGATCTCATATGCACATAATTTATTATGTGTATTTTATCTATAATTAGGGATGGGCGATCTCGATTCGATTCTACGGAGATCGATCTTTTTTACTCGATTAATCGGTTGGATAGATATTTTTTTTCGATCTTGACGAACGATTTTCCTTTTTTTGTCCTGTTTCCTATTTCTATGAACTGTTCCTATGAACTGTTTTTTATAGTTTAAAAGTGAGATCAAGGGGTCGACCACGAGAATATCCTTAATGTGATATACAAAGTATATTAATATTATAAACTTTATAATAATAATTCATATTTATGCCAGAAATTTTATCATAAATAATACTTTAAGTGATATGCAAAGTTCAAAGTATATTAATATTATAAACTTTATAGTAATACTTCATATTTATGCCAGAAATTTTATCATAAATAATACTTTAAGTGATATGCAAAGTTCAAAGTATATTAATATTATAAACTTTATAGTAATACTTCATATTTATGCCAGAAATTTTATCATAAATAATACTTTAAGTGATATGCAAAGTTCAAAGTATATTAATATTATAAACTTTATAGTAATACTTTATATTTATGTCAGAAAATTTATCACTAATAATACGCATTGCTTTAGAAATTGTGCAATTTAAAAAAATAAAAAACGTTGCTAATTCGCAAATATAGTGTGTTTTTTAAGTCTAATTTCCTTTTTTATTGATATAAACACTTTTTTATTTTGATAATTTAAATTCACAAAATATGCAAGTAACAATTATATCTCCAATTGTTATAAAACATTTTAAAAAAAGGTTATTTTACAGAAATTTATCATTTTCAGAAAAAGGTATCGATTTTTGAAGATCGATTCTAAAATCGATCTTTTTAACCGATTAATCGATCAAATTGAATCAATAATTTCAGAATCAATTCTTTTTTTTGAAGATTGCCCATCCCTATCTATAATACCTTAAGTTCAGTCAGTCAGCTTTGTTGATTTTTTTATTCAAAGCGTTTTAAATGTAGTATGGATTAAATTTTAATAAGTTAAAGGCGCTCATGATAAATAAACCACAAAACAATGCACTTTTTCAGAGCATTACGTGTAGCCTGTTTTGCAACCTACAGCAACAAATTTCCGCATTTTCACTTAAATTTTTATATCACCGACTGTTAAAACCATTCCAATTTACCTAAAAAGCACACAAAAGCACTTCAGACACCAATTTTTCACAAAAAACGTTAAATTTCAATGTTCTATAATGCTAATCTGTATAACGTCGTCCTCATGAACAGCCAGCGCCACGGTGGCCAACGGTCAACATCTGTGACATTTTCAACTCCAGAGATTCCGGGGGCTGCACTAGTCGGAATTTTGACCCGTCGGGATTTTGGCATACACCCCCGGTGGCTAGATACATTTTGGTTACCTTAGTGATGCCAGATGGATACTAATCCGGAAGGCAGTGCCATCTCTGTCCGCTCCTATGAAAGTATTGTTTTGCATGGTGTTCATGAAAAAAGTTAAACAATTATCTGAAAAATAGAAATATTTCGTAATTTTAAGTCATTGTTTTTATTATTATTGAAATTTAGAGTTTTTAGTGCATATTTATTCAATCATAAACATGAGTGTATCCAGTGTATTGAAATACACATCTGTAAAATGTAAACTGGAGAGGCTCGAAACAGACCACAAAATCCCTCAAATTAAACCTGTCAAACTTTCTCAAGTAATGAAGTAACTCGAGAAGCTTTTTGTAAATTCGAACTCCTTTCTAGTTCGCCTCAAATTTCAACCTTTGATTTTAATAGCTTTGCTATAAACTCTGTCCTGACATTTACGACCATGGACATAGGAATGAGGCGGGTACTAGGCACATGCTCATAACTTAGACGCGGGAACTGAAGCTGAAAGGGTGCGGTCGAAGCACTAGCGAACGCTTACGATAGTTCCTGCCTAATAGGGGCACAAGCATCACCACTTCTTTCCTCCCCTCTCAGCTTCAACCCCCGCACAAAATGCCCAGTCCCCTCCTTATTCCTATGTCCATGTTTACGACCAATCATAAATTTCTACTACATGTGTTTCGGCTCAATTCACCGAAGGGCCTGGATCTCACCGCTCGGACTCATCAGTTGAACATAAAAAAGGGGGCGGGGGGAAGGGGTGTCCTGCTTCGAACAGACATCGAGAAATTGTATAATTACTTGAAATCTTATTTCATATGCAGAGAAGGTTTAGCTTCTTGAATTAAAGCTTCAATCACAAATTTGAAATACTTAAAAAGATTTTAAAAATGTTTATACAATCATTAAAATTTCAATCACAAAATTAGGAGCAAAATTTTTCTTAGTGAAAAAAGATAAAGAAGTCAAGGAAGTTAATTTGAAGCGATATTAAGCAAATATTTTTCAATAAAACTTTTACTTATGACGTAAAATGTTTTCTATTTAGGCAAATACAATTTGTTTGATTATGGTGGGGATTTGACGAATGAGAACTTTTTTTTAGGGAAAAATATTCTCCAAAATTTTACCACATCCAATTGGTAACCAAATAAGTGTTTTACTTTCTTAAAGTAATGAAAAAATTAATTTAAAAAATATGATATAATTACTACTGGAAAGGTACACTATCTTCTATGCTTAAATTTTGTTTCAAATCTTTTTTCATAAAATCGCTTTTTCACCAAAATAGCATTATTCTCTCAATTTAAGGAGGTTCGACCATGACTAGGAAGCCCTTGGAAAACGACTAATTCCCAGTTTAAAAAATCTGAATGCTGTTATCCTATGCATAATATTAGAGAAAAATGTTCGCTTTACCGAGACAAAATTAGAAAATATAAAAAATGTCCTTTCTAGTACCAATTACGGTAGGTTGAGCCTCCTCAAATTTGTACATTTTTCACTAATTTAATTAGCACATCGAATTTGATAGACACATCAGCAATTTTCAAAAATTTACTTACGTCAACAGTAATAGAAACTATTAATTAAACTATGAAAGGGAGACATCTCAATGTAAAATTTTGAATCAATTTAATCATAATTTTTTAACGAGCAGTCGATCGGCAATCGAAAGACCTGGGCTCGAAATCCAGCGCAGTCGAAAGCGTCTTTTTTCCTCAGAAAGTTTTTCAAATTATTTCATATATAAAATATTAATATTTGATTGATCTAAAAATTAATAATGAACAGAACTTATATCGATCCTTAGTATTAATATTCAAAAATTGTTGATGTCCTTAGTTGGCTTTAGGGTCCAGAAAAAATGTAACTCAAAGTTTCATACTTTCAAACGTTTCGACTCAGATTGAAGTCCTCATGAGTGAGAATTTATTTCTATAAAAAGAATAAAGGAAGAAAATTAAAAATTGCCCCTGTGACGGATAAACATTTTGGTGCTAACGCTGTAGGAAGAAGAAGTGAGAAGAAGAAGAAGAATAAGACAAAGATTGTATTCCGCTGTAAGACTATATGCGCATGCGCAGTTCAATTTTTACATTGTATTCCTCTGTAACGGAATACACAACATTCCGTTACTCTCAGCTGTAACGGAAAATCGAGTTTCCGTGCCTGAGGCACATAAAAGAATTTATTTCACTAAATTCTTTATACAATTTAGAAATAAGAAATTAATTTCAGAATTATTGAACAGGTCTCCAAGAAATACTCTCTACAAATCATATACTTTTTATAAACTAATTTAGATTTTAGTGGAAAAGGGATCGAAACCAGGTCATGAAACTGTAGACTTTTATTGAATGATAAATTATAAAACAAATAGGACTCTAATTCACATAGAACCAATTTATTAGCACTACTTCAATAAAGCTTTTCTCCAAGAAAAGCTATATATTTCGAGACCACTTAAAAACAGTCGATTCTAAATAATAAATCTATTTTATATTAAACAGAACTCTTTTGAACCAATGTAAGGAATAATAATTATTCCAATTCTGGAAAGTCCCTAAAAACCAGAACACTCTATTTTATTACCTTAAACAACATAAAGTTTGATGTGAAATTAGAATTTTGAATGCATTTCTTTATTCTCATAAAGAAATTCAAAGGTCTCTTTCAGAACATGAGAGCAATATGTAAATTATTCGATTATGAATATGTAACATTAAAATACAGAAAACCATAAAATATTTTGGTAACAACTTTGGACCAAAAACTCCAAAACAAGAGAACAGTTCAAGATCTATATATATATTGGCATAAAGACTATAAAAATCATGCATACTTGGTCACTGTAAACACACTCATTGTTTAAAGATTATCCCCAACTTTTTCTAATTTTTATTCTTTAGAGTGGGGTTTCAATCCTGAGGTTTCGAGATTGCGCCTCCACGTATGGTTAAGTCAGTTGGTATGAAGTTTTCAGTAAAATAACTTTCTTCTTCTCGTAGAAAAAATTAGCGCCGGTCACTGAAAACTTTAACAATTATCTTATAAAATAATACGTTTAGTTCCTGGTCAATTGTATCAACTAAAGTGTATTTTGTAATTTAAATAAATGTCAAATGATATTAATTCAATAATAAATTAACAGTGTATTAATTTTTATAATATATATACTATAAAACCCGAAACCTATCTTTATAGACGACCAAATACCGCCGCGCGATTTTAAATCAAAGCCATCATCACGTCAGTCAATCATACAGGAGCAGAGGTCCCCTGCATTCGGAGAACCAGGAGGAAGGAGATCCTCCTGGTCCTCAAAAAGGGGGGTGACGTCTCGGCCTTTGAGAAGGCGTTCGAGCAGATAGACGGGGGGATGGCCGAAGTGAAATCTTTGGTCTCGAAGAGGTCCCTTGAAGTTAGAGACCTCGACGATACCGTCACAAGGGAAGATTTTGTTGCTTCCAGGCAGGAAGGATGCCTGCTAGAGGTGTAGGGGCGCGTCGCACGTGGCCAAGGAGTGCAAGGCTCCCCCTCGGTGTCTGAATTGCGCTGATAGGGGCGAAAAAGGTGTCGCCCATGCTTCGGGGAGCGGTTTTTGCCCAATATTCAAAGCGGAGCTCCGGAGGTTGAGAGGTGGAAGGTGAAGTTCCTGCAGCTCAACCACCAGTACAAAATCAGCTCTGAGGCAAGGCATTAAGAAAAGCCGACTTCAGTGCTGGGAAGACTTGATCGGTGAGGACGAGAAGGACCCATGGGGTCTCGCCTTCAAAATAGACACCAAGAGATTGGTGACTAGAAGAAAGATCCCGGGACTGGATAATCCTGATCGAGTCAACTACATCGTGCGAAGCTTTTTTCCGCATGTAGAGCCGTTCCAAACACAGGATCGAAGCTCCTGCGTGGTCCGGCGCGAAGAACTTTTCACTCTCAAAGAATTAAAGAGAGCTGGTGGAAGGCTCAAGGCAAACACAGCGCCGGGGATCGACGGGTTGCCGAACGTGATCCTCAAAGAGGTGATCGGGGTATACCCAGAGATCCTCCTAGAAGTCTTAAACTCCTGTCTTCGGGAGGGGAAGTTCTTCGCAGACTGGAAGAAGCAGAGGTTGGTCCTGCTGAGGAAGGGCAACAAACCTCTAGGGGAAGCCTCATCGTATAGACCAATATGTCTATTGGATACGATGGGGAAACTTCTGGAGCAAATGATCCTACAAAGACTACAGGGTCACATGGTCCGCGGGAATGGTCTCTCGGAAAACCAGTTCGGCTTCGGGAAAGGCAGGTCTACAGTTGACGCCATCCAGGCAGTGGTGGACATTGCCACTAAGGCAAGAAGAGGAACTGATAAGCGTAAGGGATTCTGCGCGTTGATCAGCATTGACATACGCAACGCTTTCAATACCGCAAGATGGAACATCTGCATCGAGGCGATGGTGCGGAAAAAGGTTCCAGACTACCTATTGCAAATGATAGATAACTATCTGAGCGACGGGTGGGTGATATACGAGGGCGACAAATGGTCTCTCAAGGAAGAGATGACATGTGGCACCCCTCAAGGATCGCGGGTGGCTCGACTCGTTTGGAACGTCATGTACGACGATTTCATGCGCAAGGACCTGCCTGCTGGAAAGAGCATCATCGGCTTCGTGGATGACGCACTTGTCGTGTGCGCCGCCTACGACGTCAAAATCCTGGAGCTGAGGATCAGTGATAGTCTTTGGTGGGCAAAGCGTAACTTGGATAGCAGATTCTTGAAAATGGCCCCTGACAAGACCGAGGCTTTGCTGGTCACAGACAGGAGATCCTTCAAATACCCGAGGATCGTTCTCGGCGAGCATGAAATCGAGTGGAAAAAGAGCATTAAGTACCTGGGTGTGCAGTTGGATTGAAGGCTTAGCTTTGGCGAACACCTGCAGATCGCGACTGCCAAAGCCATTCAATGTGGAGCCGCCCTGACTCTGCTCGTGCCCAACATTGGTGGACCCAGGGAATCTAAGAGAAGGCTGGTGGCGAGCGTGGTAAATTTAAAGCTGCTTTATGCAGCTCCGATCTGGACTAGTGCCCTTAACAACCATGCTATCCTGAAGAAGCTTTTCTCGGCACAGAGAGGTGTGGTGATAAGAATTGTCTCAGCATACCGAACTGTGTCGACGAGCGCTGTGTTGGTCCTGGCGAGCGTCCCACCAATAGATTTATTGGTGGCGGATAGGAAGGAGACCTTTCAGCTCCTGACACGATGGTCTCTCTCATGCTCCAGTCTGAACAGATATGGATGCTTATCGAGTTATTCGGCACCCTGGTGATGAAGACGAGGAAGCTCGCTGGGCGTGCAGAGCGCGGCAACAACGGGGGCCAGTAGAAATCGCATCAGGCCCTGCGCCCGCGGTCCTGCGCCTTGGGCGGACTTGGCTGTCCGCGTCTTTCGGGAAAGGAATCGCTTTATTCCTCCCCTGGCTGGCGCGGCTAGTCGGTCTGCCTAACGGGCGTTCCGCCGCGGATGGGAGTCCCGGGCAAACGGATGACGGAAGATTCGTACGCGACTTTAAGCTGGAACCAACCACCCGCGAAGTTTACAGCCGAATGGCGGTTCCGAGGGCGATGTATTGGTTCGAGAGAGGGGTTTTTTTGGTTTTAACATGTATGCCTAGTCCTGTACAACGTCTATAAAAGATTTCGACATTTTTCCTCCTCACCAAATAAAAAATGAAAAAAAAAGGATGGGAATTGCTCTGATTCGCTCGGAATGAATTTGAATTTTCTCAAATTCACTAAATTTCTTTTTCAGTTTAAGTGTAACAGGAAATTCAATTTACTTAAGGCTCTATCGGCCTTAAGGAACACATTCTCATCATGAGACTCATGCTTCGCGCTCGATTTTCTGTATACATTTCAGTAACTTATTAATAAATTACATGATTAGAATAATTTATTTATTTTCTTCCAAATATCTCAAAAGGAAAAACAATCGTAGACTTCATTTAAGGAAACGATTTTAATATTAAAAATCAAAACACAAAATATACATCCTGCCAAAAATTTCTCAATAAGAATGTGTAGACCTAATTTAGGCAAATAATTTTTCATCTAAACGTTTTTTATTTATTTTGTTTGTTTTATTTTATTTCATTTATATTTATATTTTATTTTATTTATTTTTTTTGTTTTTTTTAAATTTTTTATGTTTTTTACGTATCTATACGTTTTATTTTTTGTCTAAAAAATGGAATTTTTAATTTTAATCGTATTTTTTGGAATTAAAACAAAAAATACATGTTTTTTCAGAAACTGTGTGAGACAAAATTTGTAGATTTTTTTAAGGGGGGCGCCCTATCCAGCACGTCAAAAAGTGGTCATTTTTTGGGATTTTTTTCACTCGGAAAATAAAAACACACACGAATAATTTTTTGCATATATTTAAAGACATGTTTGAACTACAAAAAAAGCATTTTTTCAAGAACTAAAATTAGAAAATGGCGGACTTATTGATGATCGCGTGTGGCGTGTCGCGGCGGACGGATTTTTCGCGGTACATCGTGGAGCCCAAAGTTTTCATCTGAAACATGCAACCCAATTTTTTTATTATTCAGCAGGCTTCCCCCGAGTGCATGAATGTCAGCAACTCTAAAAAATTTGATTTCAAAATATTGAAATCACGTCTTGAAAAAAAGTCATAATATTCAGAGCTGTCATAATATTTTGAGAATATACTTTCAAGACATGACCCAATCGATTAATGAAAAAAAAAATCGATTTTTTGAAAATGCTGGATAGGGCGCCCCCCTTAGACGAACAACTTTGTATTCCTTACGTTTGTTTGTATTTCACATATTATTGTTAAAAAATCTATCGAGAGTTATACCACACACTACATACTACAAACAGACAGACAGACAGACACTTTCGTAAAAACTGTTTTTTCTGACTCAGGGGGTCTCAAAACGTAAAGATTTGATGAAAATTTCGAAAGTCATTTTTCACATAAAACCAATACCTTCTCATATGATAAGAATGTAATAATTGAGGGCATGTGATACTTGAGAAATGTAGCAAGTTCATGTTTGCATGTTTGTGTCCAAAATACATAAAACTTTTATTTTTTAAAATTCCTGAAATGGTAGAGAAGATAAAAACCGACGTAGATAGACTACTTTTGGTTTTAAAAATGAAAAAAATTTCCGATATATTGTGATAAAATTGAACTTTTTTTCCATTTCGAAACCAAATCTAGTCTATATCCTCACTAATTAAATCCTTGACACTCCCCCATCTCACATTCATCCAATTACCGCCTTACATTAAGTTTACGTTAACATACGTCACTCATACGTCCAAATAATAAGAAGGTCTTAATTCTTTGTAGAAAAACCACCCTAAGTTCACAAGCTAGTTTAATAGCTTTCTAGTAAACCTTTTAAATCTCGAGTACGATTCAAATTTCTCAAAGATCTCAGTACTCGCTGTCGAGATAAATTCTAATAAAAATATCGTTAACATATGAAAAATTATACCTTGGAAAGTTCTTTCCAAGGTTAATAATTTATTTAATAATTAAATTCTTTCATAAGTCTGATAACTTATTCGGTTTCTCGCTTACAAACGCTTCCTTATATCTAAGTTTACATTTTGCAAAACCTCGTGCTCGTCTAGGGTTCTCTGAAGCCCTTGCCACAAGACTCAAATTCTATTTAGCTGTAATTACTCCATAATTTTTTCGTCGTTCTCAAACTAAATATTATGATTTATAATATTAATCATTCCTAATCTAACTACGCACCGAGTCCAACCACTTTTCAGAATTTATGTTATTAGCTTTCTTTGTATGCTTCTTCTTTATATTTTGTTTTCAGTAAGGAAATTTCAAATATTAATTTGTTGCAAATGTTAAATATTCAAATATTTTCGCGCAAATTTGTACCGATAAGTGCTTCCCTCGTGCGCAGACACGAGGGAGAGATGGTCGCTCGTCACAGACTTATTTCAATGTTCTAATTTCTTTCGGTTGGCAGCAGTGTTTAGCCGTGAGATTAACGTCAGTCGATCAGCTGCCGGAGATCAGTTAAGGATGTTTGGCAGTTGATCTGGCACTATAGTTTTTGTCCGTTTGTGCTTCTTGAATCCGATTTTTTTATCCTAGTATCTTCAAGTCAGAAATTGAGTTAAAAAGTTATCTTCAACTACGAAAATTAAAAGCCTTTTCGTGTCGTTTTCGTGATAGTACATGCATTAACCAACCAGAACGTGAACTAGAACGAGTGTGACGTCACACGTCCGAAGAAACAAAGCCAACAGACTGCGTTCTTAAGGCTTGAATTGCATTTCGTGATAAGGAAACTATAGTGTTGATACAGGTGCGTCGAGTCCTTCTCGATAACTCTTTCTTAAAGGATACAAAAAGGTTGAAAAGTTATGAAATATTTAATGTCCCGAGTTTCGAATTGCGACCTTCATTGAAGCACACAACATATCAGTCAGAGGTGCTTTCCGATGATCGTCAGTCGTCCATGAAAATCTGTGACTTCATAAACTTGTTCTACTGAGAAAGGTTCTTTTTCCCTGTATGCCAAGATTTTATTATTCTTTAATGCATGTTCATTCTATTCATTCTATTAACCTCAAAAATGTGTGGCGAGAAAAAAACGTCGGATACAAGAAATAACAAGCGTTTATTTAGTTTACTTCGTCGGAAAAATATTAAGAGTTCAAGATGGCAATCGTCGTCTGCTTGTTGTTTTGAAAATGGCTTGGAAGTGGAAAGTTAGGGAAAGTAAAGAAATTATAAAGGAAATAAGTTATTCAAGTTTTTGGCTATTGCGACTCCAAAATGCTATAATTTGTTCCATTAGCGTAAATTGGATTCTTGATGGCTTGATCGTTAAATTTTCGTTCATCAGTAAAATTTTACAAGTCTTCCTTTTTTACCTGATTTTGAATAATTTGATGTTATTGGCAGGATAATATTTATAATATGTAGTAAATAAAGTTCTTTGTTATCAAAACTTAACCATGAAGAGCTATTAAAAATTGTCTTTAAAACTTTATTTTAGAATACAGAAAAAATCTATTTTTAAGATGATATTAAGACGTATGAAAATTAAGTCAGAGCTCGCTACTGAAAAGTTATGAAATAAGTCTCGGAAATGGTACATGTTTCTATAATTTATTATAAGTTTTTGATCAATAACCGAATGTAGTAATTGAATTAATATAGTTTTTAGTTGAGTTAGGAAATTTCAAGCATTTTTATTCGAAAATGTAAAACTAAAATATATTTACAATGTTTGCTCGGTAATCGTTCTCCAACTACAAATTCGCAAACTAAAATTTATTATCAATCACTAGAATTTTATGAATTTTGAATTTTCTCACGAATTATTTAAATTGAATTGAAGTTTTTCTGCATGTTATCTTAATAATTCCCATAGTTTGGGTTACAGTTCCAAGAAAATCACTTAAAAATCCTAAGAAAAATAAAAATTTGCTGATTTTTTTACTAAATATTTATTTATACAAATGGAAGAGTATAAATTATTAGTTCCAAAGTACTCTTAACACTTATAAATTTTCTAAAGAACCTCTGCCACTGAATTGGGTCTCCATTTGTGGCCAATACGTTTGTATTTTCTACTTTTTATAATCTTAATGTTTATTATGATTTTTATCGCCTAAAAATGACGAAGAAGTTTACATACAGGGACAAATATGGGGATGCAAATGTCAACAAATTGTTATAAAATTATGTGGTTGTTCAGTTAAAAATAAGTTATCTTAGTGCATGTGATACTTAAGAAATTAGCAAATTTTATTGATTCTAGTTTTCTACATGCTTGTATCTAAAGTACATAAAATTTTCTGTTTGAAATTTGGGAAATGGCAGAGAAGATAAAAACGGACGTAGATAGACTACTTTTGTTTTTAAAATTGAAAACAGTTCAGTTTTAGTAAAATATATCAGAAAATTTGTTTTCACTGTCAAAACCAAAAATAGTCTATCTACGTCTGTTTTTATCTTCTTTACTCTACCATTTCCCAAATTTTATGTATTTTAGACACGAGCATTTAGAAACTGGACCAAATTGTTCACATGAACTTGCTACTTTTCTCAATTATCACATACCCTTAATTCTAATTACACTCATCAGAGGGTAGTAGAAAGATTTTTAAAGACATTTTCCAAGTAGAGTATATGTAAGATGAAAATGGGTTTTCGTTAAAAATATTTTTTCTTCAATTAATTTAACCAATTCCGATTTCAGAGAGTTATTGAAGGGGACACGTCTGTAGTTGAAAATCCAATCTTAGGCTCATTCACAAAGAAGAACGATGGACTCTGAAGAGGAAACATACGAAGACGTGGACTCTGGTAACGGAGATGACGACAGTGGAGACGATAATATGGAATTCGCGATGGAAATCGAGGCCGCAAATCCAAGAGAAAGAGCTAGCGATGTCGACGATTATCCCTTCGAAGTTCTTTCTACGGAAGAAATCGTCCAACACATGGTGGACTCCATTAAAGAAGTCAACACAGTTGTAGAGGTAAAAGACTTTTCATTTTCTTTTCATTAAAGATCATTAATTTCAAATCATTAGAAGATATCATTTTCGCTATCGGTTGTTCGATTTATTTTTTGTTATTTCCACCAGGAAAAAATTCTCATACTCTCATTGCGCGAAGCTCGCAAGTTAGAGCGCGCCTACGGCGCACGATTTGGTCATTGCGTACGGTGTTCTATGTCCTTTAAGTAGAAATTTATAAATTTTTTTGTCTTTAAATGGAAAAGGAAATTTCATTTACTCAAGGCTGTATCGACCTTAAAGTACACAATCTCATCATGAAACTCGATCTCAATTTTCTGTATACATTTCTGTAACTTTCTAATAAATTATATGATTAAAATAATTAACTTTCTTCTAAACATCTTAAAACGGAAAAACAATCGTAGATCTTTTGGAAGCGAACAATTTTGCATTCTTACGGTTTTTTCGTATCTAACGTATTTTGATTGAAAAATTGAATTTTTGATTTTCAATAACTACATTCTCATCATCAATATAACTGGCGCATATTTAATAAAAGTGAAGACTTACTTAGATCGGAAAATAATAAATATTTTTGAGCGCGCGACATGTTTAATCATGTCCGAGTCGACCAAAAGCACATTATGTCTCGAGGAAGGCTAGTTGCGGCTCGACTCGGAAATCATTAAACACGTCGCGCGCTCAAAAATATTTAATATCTTCCGATCTAATTGAGTCTCCACTTTTATTAAATATGCGCTAGTTATATTGAGACATAGCGCATATGATAGTATTTTTTCCAAATTTTTCTACTGAGGGGGGAAACATGCAAAAATTGTTTAAACAATTAAATTTCTCATATCTGTAGTTAATTAACAAAATAAAAATTATAAAAATATTTACCTGAAAACCTAATGTAATAAGCTCGAAAATGAAACAAACCCCAAATCGATTTGATTATTGGGTAAAAATTTCCCAAGTGAGCCCATGATTTTCGATGCTGTGACAAAAATAAAAAATAAATATAATCTACTCAGTACTTGATAATTGCCACGTGAAAATTTTTCAAAAAGCCTTATTTGTTTATTGACAATAAAAGTTTGAAAATTTTTGTACCCTTTGAATAAAAAATAATTTTCTCCTTATCTATTCATGGAAAATTGATGAAAATTTGAAAGGATAGTTAGAAACGAATGCAACGAACAATGAAATTCCCAAAATTGTCGTACTGTTATTTGTTCCTCATTTTTTACATTCTCATCATGGATGAGAAGGTATTGGTTTTATGTGAAAAATGACTTTCGAAATTTTCATCAAATCTTTACGTTTTGAGACCCCCTGAGTCAGAAAAAAGGGTTTTTACGAAAGTGTCTGTCTGTCTGTAGTAGGTCGTGTGCGGCATAACTCTCGATAGAATTATCAGATTCAGTTGAGCTTTGGTACACTTTATCGGAGCCGAAAAAGTAAGGACAAGTTCGTTAACCAGCCACATCCAATCAAAATTGAGGGGTTGAGCACTACTTTTGTGTTTTTGAAAATAATGTTTTGTAAAAATCAAAAATTTCAACACTGGTTTTTGATAGTGCTCATAAATCTCTACAAATTATTCTGATAACATTTTTGGATTAAATCAAAATTAGAAATGTTACAGCATATTCAAATTCGAAAAAAGTCAATATCAAAATTCCATTTTCCAGTTAAATTATACGAGATACGAAAAAAAGTTATGATACAATATTATTTTCTACATAAAGTCCTACAAATTTGAATTGTAACATTTTTTCATAAGATGCATATTTTACTTTTTAATTCCCAAAAAAAATATTGAAAATCCAAAATTCAATTTTTTAACAATAATATTCGAAATACGAAAAAAACGTAAGAATACAAAGTTTGTCGTTTCAAAAAGATCTACAAATTTTGTCTCACACAGTTTCTGATCAAACATATATTTTTCGTTTCAATTCCAAAAAATCTGCCCGCTTCGCGGGCACATTCTCATTGCGCGCAGCTCGCTTCGCTCACAAGTTTGAGCGCGCCTAGGGCGCGCGATTCGATCGTCGCGCTTCGCGCTCCGTTCTTTCTAGACCTCGCGCTTCGCGCTCGGTCTTGTGCTCTTCGCATACGTTTAAGTTTATTTCTTATAATTTAATACTGAAGCTCAAACCAATTTTATAATATTAAAGATGATGTGAATTACTCATTTTCTCAAATTCACTCAATTTCTTTTTGAATTTAAGTGAAACAGGAAATTCAATTTACTTAAGGCTCTATCGGCCTTCAGGAACACATTCTCATCATGACACTCGCGCTTCGCGCTCGATTTTCTGTATGCATTTTTGTAACTTTTTAATAAATTACATGATTATTGATAAATTTATTTTCTTCCAAATCTTTTAAAAGGGAAAAACAATCGTAGACTTTATTTAAGGAAATGATTTTGCAGAACAACGCTTATTTCGTATCACATATTTTGGTGAAAAAAATCGAATTTATTTAATATTAAAAATCAAAACATAAAATATACATCCTGTCGAGAAATTTATCGATAAGAATGAGTAGACCTTATTTAGCCAAACAATTTTCATCTCAAAGTTTTTTTTGAATCTCACATATTTTGTCTAAGAAATGGAATTTTTGATTTAATCGTATTTTTTGCAATTGAATCGAAAAATATATGTTTTATCAGAAACTGTGTGAGACAAAACTTGTAGATCTTTTTGAAACTAACAACTTTGTATTCTTACGTTTTTTTCTTATTTTACATATTATTGTTAAAAAATTGAATTTTGGATTTTCAATAGTTTTTTTTTTAATTAAAAAGAAAAATATGCATCTTATGAAAAAATGTTACAATTCAAATTTGTAGGACTTTATTTATTCAATAATATTGTATCATAACGTTTTTTCGTATCTCGTATAATTTAACTGGAAAATGGAATTTTTATATTGACTTTTTTCGAATTTGAATATGCTGTAATATTTCTAATTTTGATTTAATCAAAAAATGTTATCAGGATAATTTTTAGAGATTTATGAGCACTATCTAAAACCAGTATTGAAATTTTTGATTTTTTCAAAAAATTATTTTCAAAAACACAAAAGTGGTGCTCAACCCCTCAATTTTGATTGGATATGGCTGGTTAACGAATTTGTCCTTACTTTTTCGGTTCCGATAAAGTGTACCAAAGCTCAATTCAATCTGATAATTCTATCGAGAGTTATGCCGCACACGACCTACTACAGACAGACAGACATTTTTACTTTCGTAAAAATCATTTTTTCTGACTCAGGGGGTCTCAAAACGTAAAGATTTGATGAAAATTTCGAAAGTCATTTTTCACATAAAACCAATACCTTCTCATCCATGATGAGAATGTAAAAATTCGATTTTTTTTCACCAAAATATGTGAGATACGAAATTAGCGTTGTTCTGCAAAATCGTTTCCGTAAATAAAGTCTACGACTGTTTTTTCTTTTTGAGAGATTTGGAAGAAAATAAATTATTTTAATCATGTAATTTATTAAAAAGTTACTGAAATGTATATAGAAAATCGAGCGCGAGGCGCGAGCGCCATGATGAGAATGTGTTCCTTAAGGCTGATAGAGTCTTAAGTAAATTGAATTTCCTGTTTCACTTAAATTCAAAAAGAAATTGAGTGACTTTGAGAAAATGTGTAATTCACATCATCTGTAATATTATTATAAAATTGGTTTGAGCTTCAGTATCAAATTATAATAAATAAACTTGAATGTATGTGAAGAGCACAAGAACGAGCGCGAAGCGCGAGGTCCAGAAAGAACGGAGCGCGAAGCGCGACGATCAAATCGCGCGCCTTAGGCGCGCTCAAACTTGCGAGCGAAGCGAGCTGCGCGCGAGGAGAATGTGCCCGCTAAGCGGGCAGATTTTTTTTTCTTTTTTTTATAAACAAATGCTGATTTGACCCTGTTCTACACACGACGAATCAAAATTTTGTACATCAAAAAAAGCTCTAAACGTTGAAGATTCTTAAACCGTTTAAAAATTTTTGTGGTCGTTCTTTGGGTTGATAATAAACAATATTGTTCAGAGCTGCGCAGCGCGAGCTGCGGCGTTCGCTCGACGGCTCGAGCGACTCGTTTACAGGCGTATCTTTGCGTTTCATTAAGGGACGGTATAATTATTCAAATGTCAAAAAGAGGTTATGTAAAAAGGTTTTATTGTCGGTTATTTTCTTATCTTGAGGCATCAAAATATCTCAAGGAATAAGTATTGCACAAATAAAATATCAGTAATGAAAATTTTGTATTTTCGAGGGGGAAAAGCGACTCCGCAAAAATGTACCCCACGTCCTGGGGATGGAAGGGTGGGTAACTTTTAAATTTCAAATGGAAACTTCTATTTTTTATTGCAGATCTGAGTTCTCCATTAAAAAATACATGTCTTATGAGATTTTTGTATACAATTTTTATAAATGTGAACATTTTTTTCGCACGATGCATATTTCTTAAAATATCTCAATGTTCTTTTTGGTTAGGTTCGTTCTCGTTGTTATAATACTGTTATAAAAATAAAAACCAATATCACTGACAGAAAGGTAATTATGTTCTTTACTGTCTCATTTGGAATTATTCGATGAAAAATTGTCAAAGTATATATTAGTGTACTGCAAAGAAAAACATTATACATTTTCAACAACTCCTATCCTTTTTGAGGGACAGTAACTGTCTCGTGAAATAGAAGAACTGTTACTTTTAGTGAATGTTCAGAAGCTAGACTAAAAGAGGCCCCACAATTGTGCTTTTATGTGGTGGTGCATCGTCAGTAGGGCCAATGCAGCAGCGGTACCAAATTCATTTCAGTGTAGTTCCTCTTTTTCTCGTTTACGTTTTTTCACGTTTTTTCTTGATTATCTTGTGCTTTACTTACGTCTTCAAACTACTAATTATGATTTTTTTTAAGATTCCGGCGACAACAACTCGAATTTTACTGAATCATTTTAAATGGGATAAAGAGAAGCTAATGGAACGATTTTACGATGGAGATCAGGAAAAGCTATTCGCTGAAGCTCGAGTTATTAATCCGTTTAGGCAGGGCCCAATTATCAATCGAAATCGTGCTTCTCAAAGTTCTTTGGTAAGAACGTGAGGAAATTTTAACTATAATATTTATAAAATTCATTCCAAACTGCAACAATAACATTAAGACAATGTACTAGTACTATATCGATCATGTGACTGTCTAGAAATAATTGATCGTGTTTCAGTTCCCGCAACCTTTTTTGTCCACACCGAAAAAAATCTCTTATGCATTTCGTATCACGTGCCGTTACAATTTTCGTAAACGACTTTTTATGTGATATTGGTATAAAAGAATACGAAGAAAGCACACCACTCTGCTTGCGAAAAACGCATCACCCGTACTCTCTCGGTATGGCCAAGTTGGTTTGACAATGCATTGCAATACATTAGATTCCGCAACTTCAATGTATTGCAATACATTGTCAAACCAACTTGGCCATACCGAGAGAGTACGGGTTCCGAGCGTTTTTCGCAAGCAGAGTGGTGTGCTTTCTTCGTATATCGGCTTTGCTACTTTGGCATACTTATGTCCATACGAAATTCGCTTAAATTTGTGCAATAAAGGTAAAACGAATGTGTTGCGATTTTATTAAATTAAGATTTGTGTGAAATTCGGAAGAGATTTTTTTCGGTTCAATAATACAGAATTTCAAGAATTCAAAACTATTCAAACCCTCAAAATATAAAAACGACCAAATTTGGACCAAAACAAATCCTTAAAATAAACGCGATTATATGAAACCCGCAAAAAAGAAGGCAGCCTTCCAAAACTCCTTCCTTTTTTTCTTTCTTTCGTCCTCTTTTGTCTTCATTCCCCACGACTGCTCTTTCAGCACCCTCTTTAGAGCTAAAAAAATTTTAATTGAATGAAAATAATTAAAATATTAATATTCTTTGCCAGGTCAGGAACATTAATATTTTTATCATTTATTTCAAGGAAATTTTTTGGCTGAAATTTGGTTGTTTTTATATTTTGTGGGTTCGAATTCTTGTAATGCTGAATTATAGTTTTGTTTGGATTATTGTTTTATAGTTTTGTATTTCTTTTTAGTATTGTTTTTGTTTTGGAGTAAGTATGTAGTGATACGGGTTTGAATTTAGTTTTATACAATAATAACTTTTTTTATTGAATTTCAGAATTTGATAAATAACTTTATGAGAAAAGTCCTATGACTTCTCTTTAGATTGGTTAATTATTTGATTTTCAATTGAAATTGAAACTTCATTAATTAATTTTTTTTACTATCTTACAGTCAAGACGTACATCGACAAACGGGACAGAAGAATGTGGAATTTGTTTCATCAGTCTGCCGACACCTGTACGTTGCATTAAATTTTTTGTAATCAATCCTACGCTAAGTGTAAGCATACGCGTGCATTATCGTCTATCATTATTAATAAATTAATTCGGTTTATTATATCGGTATTTATAGATGATGACTGGATTAGAGTGTGGACATCGATTTTGTACTGGTTGTTGGGGCGAATACTTGACGACAAAAATTATGGAAGAGGGTGTTGGTCAGACAATTGCTTGTGCAGCACACGCTTGTGATATTTTGGTCGACGATGCAAGCGTCATGCGACTCATTAAAGACTCCAAAGTTAAGCTGAAATACCAACATCTCATTACAAACAGCTTCGTTGAAGTAAGACTTTTATTTGAGATTTATTTAAATTTATATTTACTTAAAGTTTTATGTAATCAGACGTTTGGACTCCGATTGTAGTCCTCGTTGTTGTTATTGTTGTTATAGTCAGCAATTCTGGTACTGATTTGATGCAGTTTTCCATCCGTTCCTATCCTGTGCGAGTCTTTTCATGTCGTGTAAATGATATATACATTATAAATGAACCATTTCATAAGATACAATTTTATCATTCAAAATTTTGATATTTTACAATATCAAAACAATCATTTAATAAAAACATTATGCATAGAAAAACTACACGAGAAACCACACAGTGGTGATGAATATGATTCAGTATTTTCTGGGCTCAAATTACAATATAGCCTCCCGTATGGTTCTCAATGTAGCTTCCCACATAGCTTTGATTTTGACTTTGGTTGTAAAGCAGAGAACTGTATTTCCTCGGCTAAAGTTGGTTGCTCACAACAGCGGTGGTTTGTCATTGCCTTCCGCTGATCGATATGATGTTACTAGCGGAGCAAAGCTGAAAATAATGGCTGAAAGTAATTTTTAAGGGGTGGGAAAAGCTACGGTAGTCAGAGGGAAGTAATAGAGTATTTGGGAAGTCTGGCTTGTAGTTGGTGTGTGTCTTGAAACCGGTTGAAAAATGCTGATTTCACGAGTGGACGAAAACGTTTATTTTTTAAAAAACAAAAATTTTAATTCATAATACTTGGTACGTTTGCATTGACTTTAGGGCCCATAAATGAAAAAGTCAATTTAATCAGACGTTTCGGCTCTGATCGGAGCCCTCATCAGTGATATTTATTAAAATCTAGAAAATACAAAAAAGATGCTGTCACTAATTTCACATATTTTCTCGGAATAACTAGAGTATATAACGTATTATACAAAAAAGAGTACTTGATATATTAAATGAAAAAGGAAGGTTTGGATATATTCTTTGGTGCGAGGCTGAATGTGAATAGCTTGGTCTAGACCATTAAGGCTATCTTTTGAATATTTTTTCTGAAACTATTTTAAAACTATTTATAAACTATATATAAGAAATATTCACATTTTTGCATGTCTAGTTCATATTTTGACTGAATAACCCATTTTCAAACTATTTCTAAAGAATTAATATTAATCATATGATTCTCGGATGTTAAAAGTACATTGAATAATTCTAAAGAATTATTTATATTTGTGAATATCTTATCCTATACTTTATCCACAATAGGTTCTTTGGTGTGAAGCTGAATTGCTTGAGACTATTAGGGCTTCGTTTGAACTATTTTACCTAACTATTCTAAAACTATGTTGAAATATATATCTCAATATTTTGGTATGTCCTATCCATAAACGTATCTACAGTGGATTCTTTGGTGTAGAGCTGAACGGGAATAGTTTGATCTAGACCAATAAGGCTGTTTTTGTACTCTTTTTTCTGAATACTATTTTGAACTATTTGTAAACTATTTCTCGGACAATGTTAAAATTTTTGGAAGTTTTATCTATAATGGTATCTACAATAAATACTTTAGTAACAAATTGAACGGAATGAGCCTGATTCAGATCATTAATGCCATTCTTGGACTATTTTGCCTAAAAATGCCATTTTTAACCTATTTCTAAGACTATCTGTGTATTTAATGTTATAGCCAATGCAAACGTACCAAGTATTAGGAATTAAATCAAGGGTCAATACAATCTACCATTTTAATTAAAAATTTTAATACTTGGAAAGTTAATTTGTTGTTGTTATTGTCAACAGTCCTGGATCTGGTTTGACAAATTTACAAGCAACATTCACCTTTTGTAATATTCCATCAAGAAAAGTAATTTTTCAAAATTGATTTAAAAGACTATATTTTAACTTAGAATGTTTTAGGAAAAAAATTATTGATAATTTAGAATTATTTCGAATTATTTAGTTGAGTTCGAAATTTTTGCCAATGCTCACATTATTGGAGGATCATTAGTCGCTTATCAGATACGATACGTTGTCGATAGGTGTCCTCGTAGACAGGCAGTGACAAAAATTTCAAACTTAACTAATTAATTTGAAATCATTTACAGCCGCAAGGCTGAGCCACTAGGCGATATAAGGAGATCTTCGTGTGGAGAAGCAGATGTCGGACGCCTGTGTAGCTTAGGCGTAGAGCAGTCGACCGGCAATCGAAAAACCTGGGCTCGAATTCCAGCGCAGTCGAAGGCGTCTTTTTTTCCACAGAAAGATTTTTAAATTCTTTAAATATTGAATTCATTTGCATTATTGCGATATAAGAGTTTAAAATTGTCTACGAGGACACCTGTCGACAACGTATCCTATCTAATATGCGACTAGTGATCCTCCGATAATGTAGGCAGTGACAAAAATTTCAAATTCAACTAATTAATTTGATATAATTATAATATAAAATTAAGGATTTTGAAACTTATCTTAATGCTTGCAGTCCAAATAAAGCTATCCATAGGAGCCCTCATCAGTAATTTATCTCAAATCTACAAAATATATAAAATAATTTTGCTAACTTAGGATTTTCTTGATGCAGAAGTTTGTAATTTACTTTTTTACATATGAGTCGATAAAAGAATTTGAAATTACTTCAGAATAAAATACTTTGAGACAAGAGGTTCAAAGAATTTGACAAATTTTAGCACAATAAATTAGAAAACTTAATGATAAATGCGAATTTCGAATTCTCAAAATACTAAAACGACCTAATTTGAACCGAAACAATCATGCAAGCCACCCAATTAACAAATATGAGGACCTGATGAAAAAAGAAGGCGAGCTTCCAAAACCTTTTTCTTTTTTTCTTCTTTTGGTCCTTTCTTATCTTTATTTCCATTAATAATCAAATAAATGCTGAATATTTCCCCTATTATTATTATCATCAATATTATGACGTTCCAATAAAATCACAGAATAATACTTGGCTCTTTAAAGACGAGGATACTCCAGTAAAAGTACGAAAATCATGATTTTTAGAGTAAAGAATTATGTCAGCATGTGTGCGACAGACAACAGATGATCGTTTGAACACAAAAACTCTTATGCCATCCTGTGTTAAGCTCACTCGCACTTATGCTTTCTCTAAAGCTAATTGACTTGTGTCTTTACTATGTATATGTGATCGTCCGCGAAGAAAGGGACCTAACGCCTGAAAACTAAATTTTACAGAGCAGGCGATCATAAAGGAGTCCAGTAGCGGTTTCGCGCTCATGCCTACATTGAAAAAATTTAAATGAAAGAAAATTTACTTGTTTTGAATAAATGATCGTATTGAATACATCTTAATAAATATTTCTTTGATGCAAAGAAATGGCTTACATTGTACAAAAAAATGAGGTTATTGACGAAAATAAATCATTATTTCAGATAGGGAATTATTAACTAAACGAATAAAGGATGTATTCAATTGAAATGAATCATTAATTTTCATTTAAAAAGCAGGTAGTTGATATGAAATAATATTATTTTTCTACTAGCGAGTCATAATGTGGATTTTATTGCCCCGTGCGGGGCAAACAAATACATTTTTTGACCCCCTTGTAGAAAAAAATCGTGCGCAGCTAAGGAAAAAAAAATTATTTTGCGAGTGTAAAGTTTGATGCCTGAGCAAAGCGAGGGTAACAACCACACGAGTAAAATTAATTTTGTTTTCCCTAGTTGTACAATATACTATTCTGATCAAAAAAATACTTTGTCCTTAAAAAAATATGCAATTGACTGCAACGCACGTTTCTTAAATTGAAATCTGTAATTCATTGTTCCAAAAATATAATTTTTTCACTCGAATGAAACATACGCTCATTTCTTTGTAGAAAAGAAATGTTGATTAAAGGGAACCCAGGAATCAAATACACACGCATGCACCTGCACTCTGTCAGACTGAAATTCACAGTTTTTTCTTTATATCTAAATGGCAATTGCACATATCAGAAATTATATTTATATTAATCTTACAACTAGACATTGAATTATATTCTTAGCTAAACAGAAAAAATTACATCAGAATAAAACAAATCTAGCGGAAATCAAACATGATACCTATGGCTCTCACATAGTATCTCCGTACAGATCTCTCAGTTCCTAAACGGGCGTTTTGTCTTATTCTCTTTCTGGTGAAAAAAAGAGAGGAAGAGCGTTCTCTTCTTCAGTTTACGGACTGAACACCCTCCATGTAGATGCGGTGTCAGAGACCAGCCTTCAAACGCTGATCGTTTTATATTTAAACGGGCCCGTTTTAAGTTTAAATGGAAATGCGATAAAAATGAAATGTTTTTCCTTTTTAGTTTGGAAATGTGCCTTTTTAAGCTTAAACATTTCGTTTTGTTTTCAAACGATTTCTTTTGAAATAAAAATCGTTATAACGTAGGGCTAGATTTTCTCTAAGTGTAGAGATTATGAGAACAGAGAAGTTAACCGTATATATGAAGTCAATACTAGTACACTGGTGCTCGGGTAATATCGGAAGAGTTCGGATAATACAAAGTCATTCGCCAAGAAAGAAATATTTCATTGATTTTATTACTATTAGATTAGGTATTCAGGCAACAATATCTTCCATTGAATTTTATAATTATTCAATTTAAAAACATATTTTTAAATCTAAATGATAATTTCTTTGCGATAATTGCGAGAATCGTTAGTCTATAATACTTTTTTTTGAGATATAATAATACTCACGTATTTTTAGGAAAAACACGAAGAAACCTAAATTTCTAAAATTTCTAAATTCACATACGTGTTTATCACTTTAAAGAATCTATTTTATAAAACTGGAGAAATATATTTTTAGACGCGAAAAAATATTCAAAGAAACTACATAGATTCTTAGATTCCAATATTCATCTTTTACCTTAATACGCAAATGACTTGAAAATTTTCTGATTTTTGCCAACGGAAGAGTGACTTATAAACTATCAATTGGTGTAAAAAACACAAAATCGTTCGCTTTATACTGTTTCTAGAAACCGTGATATTTGCCATGTCCAAGTTGGAAAGTGAACTCTGCATCTGCAATGTAAGGTATAACAGGCCCGGCCTAGCAGCGCAATGTGTTGCTTAAACCGACCACACTATCCCGCGGAGTGCAAAGAAACTCAGAGCCTTTTTCTTTCTGCTTGTGGCTACTTGCTGGTCTACAAATAGCCATAACTAAAAATTCAATAAGAACAGATGTTAGGAACTGCATGTGCCAAAAATTCTGTATGGAGCAAAAAGCGTCGTAGAAACAATTCAAGCGAAATCTAGTCAAAGCAGCAGTCAAAGCAGTTGAGTCGTCTTACACAGATAGCCCACACTTACCCGCCTGTAGGGAAGGGAAATGGCCATATAGGTGAGGCCACTTGTGAAGCTATATACAGGGTGAGCCATCTAACATTTAGAATTTGCATCGGCTATAAAAAAAAACTTGTGGATATTTTTTCGAAAGTATGGTTTTATTAGAAAGATTGAACCTTTCCATTTAAGAATGAAACACAACATCATTCAAATGACTGTCACGGCTGGCCTTACAGTACGCCATTCGAACAACCCAATTTTTCAGTACATTTTCGATTGTTTGGGCTCCAATCCCATAAATGGCTGTGTGGCAAGTGGCCCCGTCCTGTTGAAACCAAATTTAGTCCATGTCATCCTCTTCAATTTTTGGAAACAAAAATTCGTTGAGCATGGCACGCTAACGCTCGCCATTGGCCGTAACGGCGGCTCCTTGCTCATTTTCGAAGAAAAATGGCCCAATGATGCGACCGTACCAAAATCCGCACCAAGCAGTCACTCGTTGTGGGTGCATCGGCTTCTCGATGATGACGTTTGGATTTTCTGATTGACCTTTTGCCCAAACAATAGAAAGTGTACTGAAAAATGTGGTTGATCGAATGGGGCACTGTAAGGCCAGCCATGGCAGTCATTTGAATGTTGCTTTTTTTATAGCCGATTCAAATTCCAAATGTTAGATGGCCCATCCTGTATATACATATACCGTATAAATCAAGTCTAGCCTGTGGAAGAAGAGGGCAATCGTTAAATAAGTGGGAAAGGTTCTTCAGTTCGGCGCCACAGTCGCACCCACGTTCTAGATCCCAGCCTTGCCAAGTGATTACGAGTGCAGACATGGGAAGATCTTATGGCTGGTGACTAAGTTAGTAGCAAAACGAAAAAAAGCCTTCTCCTCACAGGCCTGATTGGCAATATAGTTCTTCAACGCCTCTCTCCTCGTCTCCGCCGCTGCTTCACACGTGGTAGCCCACCAAAGAAGATGAGTTTTTCTTCTCACCAGGAGAGAGGAGAGTCAGAATGCCCCACAGAAGAGCAAACTCCCAGAAATCTTTTTTATGAACTCGACGTAGACAGCACAGAGGCGGGTTCCCATCTCAATAGCATTCATATGCGGTGGATAAGTTTCTACAATTATAAAACTAATTTACCCCAAATAATAACTTCAAAAAAATTTTTTTACGAAAGTTATAAACAAATTAAAAAAAAATAAAATTCGATTCTCTTAAAATTGAGTGAACCGATTTTCATGCGTCAAATATATATTGTAGAGGGTATTAAGGCAATCAAAAAGAGAAATTGACACTTAATTCTTTCAACAGGAAGGGGACGAAAATAATTATTGTAGTTTTGAAACAATTTTTTTGAATCAAAGTTTTTGTTGCAACACCGCTATTTTTGTGCTATAATATACTCATATCCCAAGTAACAACATATATTTCTTGGGATACGATCAGAAGATTACTTTGAGACGGGATTTTATTTTGGACGAATTTTATTTTAATTTTAACTTAATTAACTTTTATCTTCGTCGAAATTTTCCCTCACCTGGCGCGGCCTGGGTCAAGAGCTGCCAGGGCTCGATTTATTATTTGACGATTACTATTTTGATGGCTTGAGCGCCAGTTAGTTTGTTGAAACTAACAAAAGGAAATTTTAATTTTCATAAACAAATTCGGCTAGCGACATGCAGAAATGAGGCGAGGTTCGATTGGGAGGACTCAATAAATCTAGAGAACTACTAGGAGAAGTTTATTTAGACAAAAGCAAAACCTGATGAAAGGAGACTTACAACTTGTCGATAATCTCAGCTATCCAATTTATCGAAGGCAATTGCGCACTGAACACATTAATTAATTTCTAATTTCTAACGTCCGTTCGGGAACCGATTCTTAGTTTCTACGTTACAACGACGAAAGAGAGTCAAAAAAAAGAATGCTGTATCGCGTCGTCAAGTGCCGCGCTTTCCTTACCCGTCGGTAATACAGCGCCCGACTTGATTGACAAATTAGTCTCCCAATCAGCGCTAGTCAATTTTCGTCTAAGGTTCCCGCGACGGCGAATCCTAGCCTTGACGTCTACGGATATCCCCTTAGACTGTGATTGGTTGACAGGTAGCGCAATAATTTTCCTGTCACATTCTCCCCCTTCGAACCGTAACGTCAAGGAGAGGATGAGACAATCAGACCTGTAACAAATTAGATTAATATAACAGTTCAAAACTATTTATACATTGTCTACCCTTCATCTGGAATGTGGAAAATGACTGAAATTAATGACAATGGTGTCCAGTTTTAATTTTAGGTGTAATAAATGATCGATTATGTAAAAACTTGTTCCTGGTAGTTCTCTCAAAAACTCTACTCTCAGTTTAGCGTATTACCTGAGTTTTATTGTATTGACATTGTGAAAATGCATACAGTTCTAATAACATAAGAAATAATACATGAAGTAGTTTGACGATAAAATAACTTGATGAAAGAAGGAAGAAAAGTCGAAATTCTCGAGTGTCGAACTGGAGACAGTTATTTCGCCGATCCCTTTTTGTATTTCGCCGGGACGATTACTTTGAGCTCCTCGCCGTCCGCGAGCTCTGGTCTCTCCTCCATTATTTCGTCGAGGCTCTTTTTGACGAATGGTGCGGTCAAGGCTTTGACCGCTAGTCTTCTTTTGGCTTCCGAGAGCTGGATTGCGCTCGGAGCCTCCGGGTTCGCTGGAACAACTCCCTTACCCAGGGCATTCTCCCGGATGAGGAATCTTCGTAGTCGATTAGGGTAATCGTCGCTGTCGGTGAATTTGTCCTTCACCTTTCTCTTCAGCTCCTGCTCTCCTTCTCCAACCAGGTATTGATGGTCGGTGGGGATCATCCAAGTTGGCCAGGTAGCATAATTTAGCCTGAGCCAGTCGAATAACCCCCGATATCTGATATTACAATCAGGGCATTCGGGGCAATAAAGGGAAAGATCCCGCGAACAGCCTGGGCACCCCCCCCCCCCCCCCAAGGCTTGTTTGTGTTCAATGCCGTGTGGGTAGATGCAATCGCCGGTGTCGAATCCGTCTGCTCCGCAGACTCGGCAAAGTCCTGGGCGGTACGGAAGGGAGCAATTTTTGAAGTGCTCTCTAGATTTGCAATTTACGCAACCGGCGACGTGTTGCTTCCCCACATATTTTACAAAGGTCTGAGTGCCCCTGTCGACCTTAGTGGACTCTTTTCTGGTAACTAAGATCTTAGCCCTCTTTGTTATGAGATCCTTTAACAGAGTCTGGCTGACGATCCTGCAGTCAGCCATGTAGAGGGGTTGCTCTTGTCCCTTTGGATTTGTCAAATGTGGTACCCCGAGTTCTTGGAGAACGTCGTCGAAGCTTTGCATTTTCTCGATGGGTAGCGGGTAGACAGCTACCGACGGTGCAACAAGTGCTGTTGGAATATCCGTCGAACAGTGCTCCTTGCCCGAACCGGTCTTGATTGACGAATGGCCAGAAGCAGGCAGACGGTTTCGTCGAATATTCTCTGCCTGGAGTTGAGCAGCAGAAACCCTCGTTGGTTTAGTAAGTTTCAGCTCAGGCGGGGGTAGGTTCTTGATTTCTTCCAACAACCTGTCCGCGTCCCTGCCGATCTCCCGCCTATTGCGTGCCGAGGCGGTCCTAATTTTGTCGACTGAATCTGACGAGGGTGCAGCCGCTGAGTGCAGGCTGCCTTCCAGGAAAATCCGTTTTGCTTTCTGAAGGACCTTTGCCAACGATGATGCTGGCAGGTCTACAAGATCCTCTCGATTATCTTGGCTGGTGTCAACCCTTTTCACAGTGTCGCACTCGTCGAAATTGGACTCCTCGGATTTAGGAAATCGAGTCCGCTCGACCTCCAGTTCAAGTTTCAGGCTCAGCATTTTCTTCTCCAGCTCGGCCTGTTGTTTTCTGAGCTCCAATATCCTTTCGGAGACTGGTACTGGGGTAGAAAGACCAGAGCTAGGGGTTGATGGTCCCGACATCGTTAACAGGGGGAATTCTAGACGATCTTGAAGAGTGGCACAGAAGTCCTGTCGGCGGTTGGCTTGTCTTGAGCTGAAAATACATATTACTTAACACGCAACGTTCGACGTGGAATTTTTAAATCAGAAATGCTGTGTTTTCCTACTACTTTCCCGCGCTCGTCTGTCAGTTCCACCGTAACCGGTCCACACACTCTGTGAACGAAAGCCGGTCCTGTAAATTTATGTGCCAGCTTCAAGGAATATGTCTCGGCCCTATTACTCAGCTTTTTACTGGGATAGTAAACTTCGGTTCCCACCTTGATTTCCACTGATTCAACCCTATCCGAATTGATCTTGGCTAGGCGTTTGTCCGAGTTTTTCTTTATTTGATTTTCGATTTTATGACGAAATTCGTCAATTTTACTCATACGCGCAGTCCATTCGTCAATTGAGTCTTTAATGGTGGGGTTATCGACAGTTTCGGGGAGCTTTGTTACGTGTTTGACTACTGCTTCACGTCCGTGATTCAGAAAAAATGGCGATACTCTACTGCCTGAATGTGGGACGGTGTTATAAGCTAGCTGGATTTTCGACAAGTTTTCATCCCATTCCCTGTGGTTCTCGTTTATGAACGCGGAAATCATCGGCTTGATGGTTCGATCGCGTTTGAGAGACGACGGTGTCAACAGATAATTGGGCCCAAGGTGATTGCAAGGGCCTGGTAGTTAGTTGTCTTTTTAATGGCCTTTGGTTGTATTTAACCTTGACGCAAACTTCGCAGTTTTCGACGAACGACTTAATGTCTTGGGTCAAACCCGGCCAGTAATAATTCTGGCGGATTCTATCTAGTGTTATGTCGCGACCTAAATGTCCTGCTTGCGGAAGGTCGTGGTTTTCATGAAGAATGGTCATAATGTCGTCGGTTTTGACCACCTTTTTCCACGGGTGTTCGTCGTCGATCAGTGCCTTTTCATAGTCGGGACGATAATAGAATAGTTCGTCGTTTTCGATCTTCCATTCAGAGAATTTGTCAGGTTGAGTTTTGACAAGGTTGAATTTGGTCTGATACAAATCCTGATCACAGATCGTGTTCAACTGAATTCGCTCTTGGATGGTTTCTTCAATGACCTTTTCCCACCCATTTGGGTCTACGTCGATATCGAACATACGTGAGAGTGCGTTAGGAGCTTCATTTGTGGTTCCCCGCCGGTGTTCAACTGTAATATCATGTTGGTATAGGTAGATTGCCCATCTAGCAAGACGACCTATGGGATTTTTCAACCCGTGAAGCCATTGCAATGCTTGATGATCAGTAACGACCTTAAAAGGCATACCCTCCAAATAGCATCTTAGTTTTTCGACGGACCAGACCACGGCAAGGCACTCCTTTTCAGTGGTTGTATAATACAGCTCTTCGCCTCTCAATGGTCGACTCAAAACCTCGATCAGGTTTTCAATTCCTGTTTCTGGATCCCTTTGAACCAGAATTGCACCCAACCCAAAATCGCTGGCGTCAGTGTACAGAATAAAGGGTTGTCCGGGGATTGGAACGTATAATCGAGGAGCCTCGACCAGAGCTCTTTTGACGTTGTCGAATGATTCCTGTTCGATCTTAGTCCACTTCCAAGGGACCTTTGGACTTGTCAGTTTATTCAACGGGCCCTGAATTCTGGCTACATTTTTCAAATGCCTATGGTACCAATTCACAAGACCGTTGAACTGTCGCAATTGAGTTCGGTCCTTTGGGACTGGGAAGTCAATTATAGGCTGGATTTTCTCTGGATTTGGCCTCATGCCGAACTCGTCGACAAGATAACCGAGAAATTTAACCTCCTTACAGGCGAAACTGCTTTTTTCACGGTTCAAGATCAATTTAGCCTCCCTAAATACTTCAAACACCAATGACAAAATGGCAATGTGTTCATCTAAGTCCTGGCTAACAATGATCCAATCGTCCAGATATGTGAAAACCCGATCACGCCACTTATTCGGCGACTTTCTCTCGGAGATCAACTTTTGATATCTTCTCTTCAAGAGATCCATTAGTTTCTGGAATGTGGAAGGTGCTCCAGCCAGACCGTAGGGCATCCTATTCCATTCCAGCAATCCTTTTCCCTCGACTGGGTACGCGGTATACTTTCGACTGTTTTTATCCATAGGAATTTGATGAAAAGCTTCGCTCATGTCAAATGTCGATATTATTTTGGCTTGATGGAGCTGAGACAAGATAGACCTCATGTTGTGAAGAGGATATGCTGGCTTGACCGTCTTTTGATTAAGGGGTCGGTAATTTATGCAAAACCGGAACCCTCCATTTGCCTTTGGGGCGACTACTTGTGGACAGGCCCATTCACTATTGCTCCACGAAACATAACCCTTTTCCAACAGGCGATCAACCTCCTCGCTAATAAATTTTCGTATTATCTCACTTCGACGATATGGCTTTTGACGGTGAGGTGTTGTGTCATTCAACTCGATCACATGCTTGATTAGATGAGTTTCACCGGTCGACTCTTTGTCGAATTTATCGAACTGTTCGTCTAAGAATTTTCTTAACCGCTCGGTTTCGTCGACTGAGAGTGTTTGGAGTTCGTTTAACACTGTCGAACCATGTGATAGCGGGTAGTGATGTTTGCTACCGCTTAAGGTTCAAGTTTGTGAGAATGGATCCACTAGCACCTTGAAATTAAGCCAGAAGTCCATTCCGAGAATTAAGTCCCCTGACAATTTTGGCATGACGCTGAACCACTGGGGTCCATAGACATCGGCTATGTCAATTATGAATCCCGCTCCACCCAGTCCTTTGACAACCGACTTATCTCCGAGGCGAACACCTGCACGAGATGTCAGATCGGTTGTCAACTCCTGGATCTGGAATTGTTTGATGCGATTATATGCAGACTCGCTAAGGAATGATCTTCCGCTGCCGCTGTCTATTATACCAATAACTTTCTCACCAAAAATATTAATTTCGACAGGTATTTTAATTGACCTTTTCGGTTCGTGAGCCGCGGTACCGGGACGATATATTTTCCTGTGTGCTATTCGATGGTTGACGTATGGAGGAAGTTGAGCCGGGACCCAAGTTCTAAAAGAAGCTTGCTTTTCGTTCAGATTGTCAACGTCAGAGACGTCCTCTTCAGAATCCTCATCCGAAAATGAAAGTGAGGCAATAGTCTCTTCGATCGGTATCTCTTGTCCGGCGTGTAAAACATACTCCACTTCGTCGTCAGAATCTTCCGAATCGCTAGGAACTTCGTCTAATACGCGTAGCTCTAGTGGGCCGGGGCCACTGAACCCCGCTTTATTCGTGTCATTGTCAGCATCATCCAAGTTTTTCGATTGATCAATGTTAATTACATTTTTTACACTGGCAATCTCTTTGGACGAAGACGGATTTTGTATGTCCTCACGTATGCCCTCGGTTTCAGTAATCTGAGGCAGAATTACTGAGGGCTTTTGGCGTTTCCCGGATATTTTGGGCAACTCGTGTTGAAATGTCCTGTCTGGCGACAAAGTGGCTCTGACGTACAGTAGCGTATGGTGTGCCCTAGTTTCGCGCAATTGAAACAGAACAGTTTAGACCGGTCGAAAAGGGGTTTTGTTCCTTCCGGCTTTGTTCGCTCGTCGACAGGGATTTTCGCAGAAATCTTGCTTGTTATATCTGCTGGGTTTAATTTTCCCTGAAATTTGTCCAAATTTTGGTCAAGTCTTTGACGGGTCAAGGATTTTGAATTCGAAACCTTGAACTCTTTTTTTGAGTTCACGGTACGTTTCGGTTGAAAGGCGTTAAAGTCTGCGACCTGTTCGCTTTCAATATCCTCATCGCTCGATTTTAATTCGTCATGGGCCGAATATCCGTCAGGTTCCTCAGCCGAGTCGAATTGGCCTTGTACATAATTTAGGTCTGCTCGATTAGACCTCGGTCGCGTCCGTTGCGATTCAACCGATCTCTGGTAGAGATAACTTCGTTCGTTGACGTAGTGTAATAACTCGGTATATCTTCTGAGAGACAGGTTCAAAATCTCAAAAGTCAGTCGAGGATTAAATTTTGTCAAAATTTGTTTCAGTTGTTCTCTGAATTCGGGCGGGTACTGCAAACGTTCGAATATGAGTCTAGCTCTACACGCGAACTCCGCGAGGGTTTCATTTTTCTCGAGTTTTAATTCATGAACCTCGAGAAGAAGATCGGCGTCGTCCTTCTTCACGCCCCACTCGTACCGGAAAGCGCGTGAGAAATCTCTCCACGTATGCCATGAGTTTTTGTTTACTAGGTACCATGACCTGTACGGACCCTCAAAAATTTTTGACAAACACGGAACGAATAAGTCTCTATGTATTCCGCTGATGCTCAGGCAATCTTTAAGAATCAGCAGAAACTGTTCAGGATTCCGTTCAGTCTTTGGAAAAGAAACTTTCCAAGAACTGACTATGCGACCGATTTTCATCGGCATGTCGTTATCGAAGCCCGAAAAATTCCTACCCGGTCCACGAATTGACGATAAGCCATGAGTCGGACTCGAATTTATTCGAGAAGGATTGTCGCTTTCGCTCGAGTCATCCTCACGCCAGGAGAATAACGAACCCGTTCTTCGTGTAGTTGACGCGCTAGAGTTCCGACCTGACAACGGTGAGCCACGAAATTCATTTGAACGAACCGAGACGCGACTTACGCTCCTTCTATTTTTTGAAACATCACGAGAGCAGTGCCCTTCATTATACGTCATTTCGCGATAACGCTGTTCGGTAACGAAGATTTCTCTGTCGATTATTTGCCCACTAGCGTTCGGTTCGCCAACCACAATCCTGATTAGTCGCGGAACCGTGTTTTGACTTCTTGAATCGGAATTGTTTACGTTTATTTCTTGTAAATGGTTGTCGTTGCGACGGAGTCGTGAATCCATATTTTGAACTCCTGGGCGAAACGCCGTGTCATGACTCTCAAAACGTACGTGCCTGAGTTCCCTTTCCACCGAGCCCATCTCGTTTCTTTCCGTTGATAGATCGACAATCGGCCTGAGTCTCGAAGTCTCAGTTACATCTCGACCACCACTGAAGTGGGCAAAAGCTCCCGAGTCGAACGAGGGGTTTACCGGAAGGGAATTTAAATTATGACGGCGACGATCCCGAACTGCGTCAAAATTCGATTCACTGCCGGCGGAATAATCTCCATAATCTTTATCACCATGAACATTCGACGAAAATTCTCCCCCTTCGGACCTTTGACCGTGTGAAAAACGCGAGGGGGGGTCACCACGACTGCTGGTGTGGACCTGTTCGATTTTGTCCCTACCCGATGACAACAATCTTTCCAATAAACTATTTTGTTGGGAGATCATATTGTCGAATCGTGTTGTTAATAATTCTATTTTGCGTTCTAAAACACTGTAGTCTTGATCTGTACCGGAAATAACTGACCCGGGTCGGTTGGGAGTAGGTGTTCGTGAAATCCTTCCCCTTCCTCTTCCTGTACCACAGAGAATTCCGGGATTAATTGTCATATTTATTTCGGCGTTAGTCGAAGTTTGAGTTTCAATGTCGGTCTCACTCATGTTACTGTCAGTCGCTGTCTTGTTCGTATGTTCTAGTGAAAGCGTTTGATCTAATGGTACCGACGTGTTGTCTTCAGTAACTTTTCGAGATTGAGCTTTGTTCGGTTTCCTCCTCGGAGGCGAATAAAACATTGCCGAACAAGAACAATCTATAATTTGAGCCAAGACCAATTTAATATTAACGAATATCAAATTCAATAATTGATCACTCGGTCAAATAACAGACGAAAGCACGAATGTTGGTAATTCAAGTACTAATTTATTCGTTTCAAATTTAAATTTTAACAGAGGAAGGTCTGAAGAAAGTTGACAAGGAAAGTTTCAAAATTAATATGTCGATAATTCAGGGCAAGACCTGTTATAATCAACTTCGCGGAAAATTCTATTAATTTAATCAAAGCAAGATCCAATATCAATCAATTGGAAAATCAAAATAAGATCCGATAAGTTTTATAATATTATTGACTCTGTCGATAATCAGGGCAAGACCTAATGTCGACAATATCTCAGAATAATCTAACAAAAGTTTTAAATGACGGAGCAAGATCCTGACATTCAATTCAAAATCGTAACAAGATGTATTTTTTATAAAGCCTAACAAAGGCGTCGGGATAAGATCTGATAACAATTTCTCTAATTTTGTCGATAGTCAGGGCAAGACTTAACGTCGACAATTTCTGAAAATAATTTCAAATATTTAATCGTTGAATGACGGAACAATTTCATGTTTACGTTTGAGCTACTTAAGCATGTAACTCAAATTAATTTGATTACACTTGTTTCCTACAATGTAATCACTTCAAAATTTTCAAGTCTATATGTAACTTGAAATTCGTACGTTTGAACCGTATACATTTCCGGTTCAAATTGTTTTTGCTTCCATCAAACGACAAGAGCAAGATCTATATCGTTCGACTTTGGCCAAAATTATTGTTTAAGGTTCCCGATTGCGACAGAATTGACAGACGATTTTCAATATATTCAATAAAATTTTCGTAATAATATTATATCAATAATCAATAATCATTAATCATTTAACATCAATAATCAATAATCATTAGTCACTTAACATCAATAATCAATATACAGTATTTCTAATTTAATTTTAACAATTTCAAATTCATGCTCTACTTAGCGGCGAGAGAGAGTAAGCAAGAGTTACGCATAGAGATAGAGATATAATCTAGCTGAGTCGAGTCTATGTTACGCAGGACGCTAAGTAAAAGAAGAGACGCTTAACCTTCGTCGAGTCGAGTCTTGCGAATGTTTATTTAGACAAAAGCAAAACCTGATGAAAGGAGACTTACAACTTGTCGATAATCTCAGCTATCCAATTTGTCGAAGGCAATTGCGCACTGAACACATTAATTAATTTCTAATTTCTAACGTCCGTTCGGGAACCGATTCTTAGTTTCTACGTTACAACGACGAAAGAGAGTCAACAAAAAGAATGCTGTATCGCGTCGTCAAGTGCCGCGCTTTCCTTACCCGTCGGTAATACAGCGCCCGACTTGATTGACAAATTAGTCTCCCAATCAGCGCTAGTCAATTTTCCTCTAAGGTTCCCGCGACGGCGAATCCTAACCTTGACGTCTACGGATATCCCCTTAGACTGTGATTGGTTGATAGGTAGCGCAATAATTTTCCTGTCACAACTTCATAGTTTAAACAAAAAAAATATCAATGGTTGCCCCTTACATGTATCTAATTACATTAGAACGGGGAACCATCTTCATTTTTAGCTTATAACTCTACGAAATAAACATTATTTGAACAATGCACCTCACTCTAATATGATAGACACCTAATCTTCGTCACTGTTTTCCTTTATCACGGGATTCATATTGTTTTGTGTAAACAATTTACTGAGAATTTCAGCAGGTCTTACGATTTTCGACAAGTATCTCGCATTGACAGACTTTTCAATTAGGTAGCTGTGTGCTATAAGTTGGTATTCGAATTTAGCTGTTTTGACCCATTTGAGTGTGTGTGAAACCGTCAGTCGCCACCCATCCGTCCGTCCGTCCGACGAATATGGATCGATGTAAGCACAGCATTGCTGCATACCAATGCGGCAGATAATGTAACTCTCAATGTACACATGAATGGAGTTCCTTAGACTTTACTGTCTGCATATTTAGGGCACCTCCACGTTTTATGTCGTCTTAGATGTCTTACTCTCCCGATTTGGATTGAACGCGATTTCTAGACGTGAGCTGATTGATTTTCACACTACTCATGTCTCTAAAATATTGTTCAATTCTACTGACGAGCTAATATTACTTTGTGACGGTACATATGCCCGCCATCAAAAAAGCAGTAACAATGAGTACCAGCGAAAATCTTATATGGGACAAAAAAAAGTTCCCTTATGGAAGCCTTTTACTATCTGTACAACAACCGGACGAGTACTAGACATGGCAGGACCATTTTATGCGAATCATAATGACGCTGGAATTATAAAAAATCTTATTGAAAATTCGCATGGTTCGTGTCAATTATTGAATAAAGGCGACAAACTTTTCCTTGATCGTGTTTTCGAGATGCGAAAGACGTACTGGAGTCAAATGGCTTTACTGTACTAATGCCAGCGTTAAAAGGCCAGCTTCGTGACAAAAATTCGCTGGTCAGTGGAATCTGTCCATGCAATAATTAAACAAAAATATCGATTGCTGGTTTCGTGATAAGGTTATGTTTCGAAGTTTCTCTTCTAACGATCTTTTAGATTTTCCAGAGTTGACAGAGAAGGACCTAAAAATATCATCCATGGGTTCATATCAACTTTCACAAGCAGTTTCGTACCTGGCGGAAATGATGAACGATAATGGGTCCATCAATTTAAAATTTGAGAAAGAACAGGCAAATATTTTAAAGATCCAGGTATAGTCAAGACACATTAGAAATTATATAGATGTTTTATTGGTTACAGACCAAGCAGTATAGGTGTTGCAGGAATTGAAATATATGCTTGTGAATGTGCCAATGGTCGAAAAACAGTTGGCTGCTGTTCTTACATAGCAGCCATTATTTATGACACGCGAGATACTTGAAGATGGCCCCCCGTTCTAATGTAATTAGATACATGTAAGGGGCAAACATTGATATTTTTTTTGTTTAAACTATGAAGTAATCTTCTGATCGTATCCCAAGAAATTTATGTTGTTACTTGGGATATGAGTATATTATAGCACAAAAATAGCGGTGTTGCAACAAAAACTTTGATTAAAAAAAATTTTTTCAAAACTACAATAATTATTTTCGTCCCCTTCCTGTTGAAGGAATTAAGTGTCAAATTCTCTTTTTGATTGCCTTAATACCCTCTACAATATATATTTGACGCATGAAAATCGGTTCACTCAATTTTAAGAGAATCGAATTTTTTTATTTTTCAAAATTTGTTTATAACTTTCGTAAAAAAAATTTTTTGAAGTTATTATTTGGGGTAAATTAGTTTTATAATTGTACAAACTTATCCACCACATATGATGCTTATCCGGCTACGCCCTTTAAGCCAATTTCATTGTTTACTTTTAAAGCTACAGACGATAGAAGCGAACAAATTTTGATTTTTGTATTAAAATGGAAAAAAGTAAATTTCGTCTACTGATTAAATACTGTTTCCTAATGAGAAAAAACACCGTGCAAACAAAACAGTGGCTTGATAAATGTTATAGAGAATCTTCCCCAATGAGGCAAATGGTTGAGGAGTTGATTGATGAATTTAAACGAGGTCGTACCAGTACAACTGATGCTGAACGTTCGGGAAGACCAAGTGCCGTTGCTACTCCAGAAATCATAGAAAAAGTCCATAACATCGTATTAGATGATCCAAAAGTAAAAGTGCGTGAATTAGCTGAGGCCGCAGGCATATCATTTGGATCATTGGTTAAAATTTTACATGAACTAACCGTAAAATGGGGTCCGCGTTTGCTAACAATCGATCAAAAAGGCCATTATTTCGTGATTCAAAGGGTTGTTTCTACCTTTTTGACCGTAATCTAAGCGTTTTTTTGCGCTGATTAGTGAGCATTGATAAAACATGGATCCACCACTACACACCAGAATCGAAACAACAAGCAAAACATTGGGTAGGACCCGGTGGAACTGCATCAAAGCGAGCAAAGACAGAATAATCGGCTGGAAAGGTTAGAGAGCGTTCAAGTATTACGAGTTTCCGAAGATTAATTAGACTTACCAGTTATTCCAAGAATGATTTACTAATGTTGGAGAACACTAAAGCAATTCTGCAGAACACTCTGTGTTTTTGATGTTCAACTGAAATTTTAATTACATTTCTGTGTTGGTAAACAAAAGTTATTGGGAGCAAAAGAAAAGCGAGGAAATACCTCTGATGCATTTCAAATTTCTGCGTTACATAACACAGCGCCCCCCCCCCCCCGCCTCCCCCAACGTGGAGTAAAAAATAGTCTGACTCCCCCTCCCTCGCTTAGGGCATTACGTAATACTTCAACGCTCCCTGGACGGTATCTTGAGAGATGTACAGACTGAAAAAATCCTGATGCAGATCTGCCGTTCTCTGTATGGAAAGACTTGCTGTCTTCACATTGTAACGTTTGCATCTATAATTTCTTCACAGAAAACTTTGCAAAACGCACAATAATTTTATTCAGGTACAAAATGATCAAAAATGTGAATTTCATTTTTATAATGACATAGATTCCAACCTAAATCTATAAAAACCATCAATCCTTTTAAATACTCATACATGATTGGTAGAACGTAACTTCAGAATATAAATCGCGTCTTATTTACTAAGATTCAATATCAGCATTTATAATAATCGACAAATTTCACTTAAAATTATCCAATTTTCTCATCTTCGAATCAAAAAATTTTTAAAACAATTTCATCCGCATCAAAATTACAAAATCGTGAACTAAATTTCATCATTTACAAATCATAAAAGAAAAGATAGTAATAATAAAATAAAACCCTTCTCTGTATTAGCCACGCGGTTCGGGTGCTGGAATCTACTTTTTATTCAAAATCCTTCTCTCCGAATAAACCTTTTCAGCCAGAAGTTCCCATTTCAAATTCTCACATGATCGACTAAGGGAAAGAATATCCAAAAACAAAACCAGTTTCTTAAAAACGATAGCGGGCCCTGAGGTGTGAGAGATTATTTAACCACGCTACGAGAAAATATGTGTCTATACCAGACAAAATCAGATGCACATTTATGCTGCGATAACTCCAATGACACACCCGCTGTAACGAACAAAGTCAAGAACAATCCAAATTATATTTTAATACACTTGAAACGACAAAAAATTTCCCAACTGAAAGAACAAGAAAAAGAACATGACGGAGCCCGCATGAAGGGGGAGGAACGTAATAAATTCGATAGAATCGAATATTGATTCTTTTGTTCAAACATGCGTATTTTTATTTTTTTTGAAATTCCTTCGATGATTATTTCACTTTGCGAGTTAATATCTTTTTGAAAATTGTGTTTGGCTACATGACCCCCCTTGACTTTTTGTGCTGTTGAATCTTGGGTTCATAAATAAGTAACAAGATTCTGTGTTTAAAGTTCTGTAGTTTAATGATCTCTACTAATATAAAATAATGTTGAGAATACAATTTGTCGTCGAAACTGTGCCCGGAGATGTAATTTTCAGTTGACCCTTTCGGTCGCGTAGTCAAGCTGAGACTCCTAGTTTTCGAACATTCGGAAACTGCCGTGGCAAGCACAAAATTACTGAAAATATGTAGGTGGGGTGAGATTTGTTTATGACGAGAATTTTCTCACGCCGACCAGTCTACGTCAACCTTTAGGTCGCATAGCTACGTAGGCCTATCGTCACGTGGACACCAGTTGTGACGGAAGTATATCGCACTAACCCTTTTTACATTCTCATCATGGATGAGAAGGAATTGGTTTTATGTGAAAAATGACTTTCGAAATTCTCATCAAATCTTTACGTTTTGAGACCCCCTGAGTTAGAAAAAACGGTTTTTACGAAAGTGTCTGTCTGTCTGTTTGTAGTAGGTCGTGTGCGCCATAACTCTCGATAGAATTATCAGATTGAATTGAGCTTTGGCACACGTTATCGGAGCCGAAAAAGTAAGGACAAGTTCGTTAACCAGCCACATCCAATCAAAATTGAGGGATGTTTTTTGTGTTTTTGAAAATAACTTTTTCAAAAAATCAAAAATTTTAATACTGGTTTTTGATAGTGCTCATAAATATCTACAAATTATCCCCATAATATTTTTGGATTAAATCAAAATTAGAAATGTTACAGCATATTCAAAATCGAAAAAAGTCAATATCAAAATTGCATTTTCCACTTAAATTATACGAGATACGAAAAAACGTTATGATACAATATTATTTTCTACATAAAGACCTACAAATTTGAATTGTAACATTTTTTCATAAGATGCATATTTTTCTTTTTAATTTAAAAAAAAACTATTGAAAATCCAAAATTCAATTTTTTCACAATAATATGTGAAATACGAAAGAAACGTAAGAATACAAAGTTGTTCGGTTCAAAAAGATCTACAAATTTTGTTTCACACAGTTTCTGAAAAAACATATATTTTTCGTTTCAATTCCAAAAAATACGATTAAAATTCAAAAATTACATTTTTTAGTCAAAATATATGAGATACAATAAAAACGTTTAGATAGAAAATTGTTTGCCTAAATGAGGTCTACAAATTCTCATTAAGTCATTCCGGGACAGGATGTATATTTTATGTTTTGATTTTTAATATTAACAAAATTCGATTTTTTTCACCAAAATATGTGAGATACGAAATAAGCGTTGTTCTGAAAAATCGTTTCCTTAAATAGAGTCTACGATTTTTTTTTCTTTTTGAGAGATTTGGAAGAAAATAAATTATTTTAACCATGTAATTTATTAAAAAGTGACTGAAATGTATACAGAAAATCGAGCGCGAGCGTCATGATGAGAATGTGTTCCTTAAGGCTGATAGAGCCTTAATTAAATTGAATTTCCTGTTTCACTCAAATTCAAAAAGAAATTGAGTGACTTTGAGAAATTGTGTAATTCACATCATCTGTAATATTATTATAAAATTGGTTTGAACTTCAGTATCAAATTATAAGAAATAAACTTAAATGTATGCGAAGAGCACAAGACCGAGCGCGAAGCGCGAGGTCCAGAAAGAACGGAGCGCGAAGCGTGACGATCAAATCGCGCTCCCTAGGCTGTATACTGAGTCCGGTCTTCTTTTGAATCCGCCTTTCAAGCTCAAAATATCCCGTACGCTCATAAATAACATTCGTCACTTAAAGAAAACGATGGATACAAAATTGTCTTGTTCGAAACTCGGAAACTAATACATCAAGTTGCTGGTCGAAACATAACATCTGTGAAGTTTCTAAACTTATACTTAGTTCTGTAGGTACAAAAAATATGTTTTTATTTCTAGTCTTAACATGCGCATATTATCATTTGATGACGAATTGGCAAACAAGTCATTTCAATCAAATGAAATAGTCCATACCATACAAGATCCTAACTTACTTCATACACAAGTTTTTTTACAAATCTATATAAAAGAAGAACTTAGTTTATCAAGTCCTCGATAGCCATTGATTATTGTAAAAATTGTTCCCGGGACTAGAAGAAAGGTTTCAAAACTCTGCAAACATGCTCAGGAGTCTACGTACATATATTCTGTTAGTTCTTATACTAAAAAGTTGTAAAAAATTATTTTTACAAATCTTCAATACTCATAGCGGCCAGTCTAAAGTGGCCAAGTTCTAAATACACACAAAACATTACCTAAACCTTTGACTGTAACCAAAATAATATCTATAAATTCTTTCAATTCAGTTCATAAGTAGCTATCACTGTCTCTTATCACTTCCCACAGCTAAACTGTATAATTTGTCATCTTAAAAAAATTTCAAAAACCCTCACTGATGTTTATGTAATCAAATCCTCGATAACCAACGATTATTGTCAAAATTGTTCCCGGGACTAGAATAAAAGTTTCAAAATTCTGTAAAGTGTCTCAGAAGTCTTAATTCTCGTACTCTATCAGTCCTCGTAGCAAACAGTTGTAAATAATCATTTTTTCAAAACTTCAATACTCATAGCTGCCGTTCTAGAGTGGCCAAGTTCCAAATACACACAAAATATCACGTTAATCCTTGACTGTAATTAAAATAATTGCTTAAAATTCTTCTAATTTGGTTCTCAAGTAGCTATTCCTGTCTCTCATCAGTTGCTACAGCTAAACTTATAATTTGTCATTTGAAAAAAATTATGACAATGCCTACCTAGGATTTGATTACATAAACATCAGTGAGGGTTTTTGAAATTTTTTTAAAATGACAAATTATAAAGTATAGCTTTAGAAACTGATGAGAGACAGGAATAGCTACTTGAGAACCAAATTAGAAGAATTCAGAGCAATTATTTTAATTACAGTCAAGGATTTATGTGATATTTTGTGTGTATTTGGTACTTGGCCACTCTAGTACGGCCGCTATGAGTATTGAAGATTTGTAAAAATAATTTTTTACAACTTTTTAGTATAAGAGCTAACAGAATACATGTACGTAGACTCCTGAGCATGTTTGCAGAATTTTGAAACCTTTCTTCTAGTCCCGGGAACAATTTTTACAATAATCAATGGCTATCGAGGATTTGATTACATAAACATCAGTTAGTGTTTTGATATTTTGTTCAGAATGATAAATTATAAAGTTTAGCTTTAAGATATTTCAAAGTATTATTACATTATTATTTATGTACTTTTGATCATGCAACTTATAAGAAACATAAATACCTACACAATTTTAGTTCATAAATCCTTCATTTTTCCCTCTTGCTTCATTTTTGACTCTTTCTGAAAAAGAAAAAGAACATTTCACAAAGTATAGTCAGTGTCTCTTTTCAAGAAAATCATTGTAAGTGAAATAAAAAATACTTATCTCAATTTCCCGTCAAATTAAATATTTTTAATTTTTTTTTTAACTTCATTTGAAGTGAATAGATATTTTTCTAAAAATTTAAAACATATTATTGTAATTGAAAATTTTACATTAAAAAAATATTCAATGTTTTTTATCATAGAGATTTAAAATCTTACCATTCTCCATGCCATAAATTATTCCTGTTCTCATTTATCAATCTTTTAGAGCAACAAAGCTCTTTATTTGTTTAAAATTTATATTTTTTATCACACACTACAAAGGTGAGCTTCTTGCTGTCACACTTGATTCCAATTTTCAACTATTTACACTTGTGTGTCTGAATAATAAATTCACTCACTGCTGTTTAAAATTCTGCCGCACTTTCGACAATATTTTGAAAACATGACACTTTTAATTTTAATATTTTTACTATTTTTCCAAAAATGACATTTGAAAACCTAACCTGTACCATATTTAAAATTAAATATGGACAGGTTTCACTATTACCGACCTAGAAAAAAGCGAACAGACATGCGCAAGACATGCACGACCTCTTTCAAGCTGGTGCGAATTTAAAAAAAACGCCTGAAAAAGATCTTTTCGAATAGCGAAAGTGCATGTTGGGCGGTATTTCGTATACTAAACTACTCCCAATTACTGAACACAATTAATCCGTTTGAAGAGATCAATAGCCGAAAAACTCCCGGAATATGCGACCAGACACGAGGCAATATTTTTCAATAATGACAGCGCTCGGCCCCATGTTCCTATTCCGGTTAAGAACTATTTGGACAGTGAATGGGAACTTTTACCCGGTCAATGCAGAACGCCCTCACTGGAATACGGTTCACATCAGAACAGGAATTCAAAAATTGGCTTGATTCATTCTTGGCCGCCAAGCCGGCGCAGTTCTTTTGGGATGGAATCCACAAATTGCCAGAAAGATGGGAAAAAGTCATAGCTTCAGATGAGCAATACTTTGAATAATACTATTGTACATGTTTTTCTTAAATAACCATTCAAATTTTGAAAGAAGACCGCACGAATTAAGTTATAGATCCAATAACTGGAATCCACTTTGATCCGAGTTATAAACATTCTCTCTCCCATGTTGAGCGATGTACGGCTTCACTTCATTCACAAAATTCTCCGCATTTACTCTTAACTTTTCCTTATCTTCTAATGTTTTTCTGGTGATGAATTTATTGACTTTTCTGGATGTTATTCGGTGAGTTCGTTTAAACTTCCACACCCACCAGTCAGATGCTTTAAATCGTGTGTCTTCTAAACCAAGGATATTTTTAGCATGTAGACCCAAATTTCTGTAGGTCTACATCGTGAATTATCATACCAGCATCATTTGCACTTTTAAAATTGTTCAATGTGTACTCCGCAATACGATGCAACTTTTCCATGTATGTACCGCCTTTATTTACTTGTCCTGCCTATCGCCTCAATTAACGTACTGATGTTACTTTTCTGAACCGATGTCGAACAGCACTTAACTCACGATTGCTTTTTTTCATTCCGCTTCTCCAAAACTCCACTGCTCTTTGTTTATAATCGAAGTCAACATTGTCATCATCTCTCGTACAAACAGCGTCATCTGATTTAGAATCAAGTTTAGGAGTCCACTCTGCATAGGTGTCTTCCACAGCGGAAGGCTCCCAGTCTTTATAGGGTTCTGAAAAGTCTAATGTATTTTCTTCAACAATCTCAACGCCATTGAACTCATTCATATCCTGAATTAGTATTCCACTGAAATGATCTGCCAGTTGCCGTTTTACATCATTAACTTTACTGTCAGGTATGTTCATGGTTTGGAATGCAACTAACAAAAGTTGTATTACATTTAAGGGATTTATAGGCATGCTTACAAGACTTGATAAACTGTTCACTGATATGTTTCACTGCAGAAACAAAGAAATAGACTTTTAAACTCGAGAACAATGAAAGCAACACTGAACGATTATTCGCAGTCTTCACAAAAGTTCGCATCCTAAAAATAAAACTTGCTCTTGAAAAACAAATACATTAAGCCTCATATACATTTCAATACATTCGTAAAGATACGTGGGTCGAGATAAATAGCAGCTTAATCAGTTCTTCTGCATGAGTCAAACATGTAATTTATGTATTTGTAAAAATATAAACTTATATGTATAATATAGAGTTCATTAATTTTCAGGAGCATAAGAAAATGTTCTTAAAGGTGGTTACCCCTTATGAATTAATTTCTCATGAAAATGCAAATATACTTCAAGTTTATTTTATTATCGCGTGGCATATATATTTTTTTCAGAATTTTCAGCTTCAATTTAACCTATTTGGTAATTTCCTTGTATAATCGTAACTTTTTTTGGGGTAGTTTACGCCCATAAAATGTTTCGACTAAATTAAGCAATTTATATTTTTCAACCCTCTGTGTGAAAGAATTTTTCCTGCTTGGTTTTGTACGCGAAATTTACTTCATTTTGTAGAAATATAATAACATGTACTTAAGGGTGGTTACCCCTTATAAATTAATTTCTCATGAAAATGCAAATATACGTAAAGTTTATTTTATTATCGCGTGCAACATATATTTTTTCCAGATTTTTCGGGTTGAAATAATGTCTGTTTGAAAATTTTTTGTATGATTAAAACTTATTGTAGGGTAGTTTACCCCCCAAAAATCTATTTTATCAAGTTGAAAAAATCACATATTTCATCTCTCATAGTGAGGATATTTTTCGAGTTGGTTTGATTGTGAAAGATTCTGTTATTATATGTGAACCAATTAAATGGGTATTTGGTACCGCACTTTTCGGGGGTGATGTTTACCCCATAAAAACCATTTTGGGCACGTAAAAAAAAATATGTGTTGCTTAGTTTTTCGAGTACTACAACTTATGTCCGAACGAACAAAATCGGAGGGGGACATATACCTAGGGTTCCTTGTTAGCTAATCTTCCTACCTAACAATTGTCTTCCAGCATTTAAAAATTTTGAAAAACATTGAATTTTTGGAAAATTGTAAATTTTTTTCATCATTTTAATTTGTAACCAAATTGTTCAGTATTTCTAAATTTTTTTAAAATATTCTATTTTTCAACTTTTTCCGATTTTTGAAATGTTTAAAATTCCCACTATTTTTGAATTTTAAAAGTTTTTTACAATTTTTTACAATTTTTTTAATTTCTTGACTAACAAGTTTTCACAATTTTGAACTAATCACAACTTTAAAAGTATGTGTTACCCAAAAATGATTGATTCGAGAATAATCCAAAATCCAAGAATAATTTTTTCCCTTTTTATATAGGCTTTTTTATATATTGATTTTATGTTTTCCAGGTTATTCATATTTTATCAGTATATACAACACTGATAAACAACGAACTTTTGTCAGTTGTTTCTCTACTAGAGAGAAACCGCCCATGCGTGGAAGAGGAGCAAAAGATATTAGAAGTAGCGGCAATGTAAAATTGACATCGTTCCAATGTTCCATTGGAGAAGTCGCTACGATCTTAATTTACCGTATCATGCTATGTTTTATAGCAGTGTATGCTATGTTCTTCTCTCCGTCTACTTTGTTTCTTTCCCTCGAATGAATGGCTTAAGTTGGATGTGATGATAAGTACCCTTAACGATTTCTGACTCATCATCTAGAAGCAAAACATACGAACCATTGCCCAAAATTTTGGAAATTTTACAAGGAAATTCATATATTTTACAACATTCGTTAATAATCTTATCCTGTGCATTTGAAAAAGTCGGAACGTCGAGAAGAACAAGATCCCCTTCATGAAAGATAACGTTTGTAATCGTCTTTTGCTACTTCCCCCTTTTTTGATAGCTGTCATACATTTTGGTTTTGGCAAAAATCTTCAACTTATCATGATCTATTGAAGATCCGTCCGGAAATCTCAATAATTTCTGCACATTGTCATTCATCGTTTTTGCAAAATGAAACTCGAATGGTGAACATCCCGTACTGAAATGATTGCAACTATTCAGAACCATTTCAATTTTTGCTACATGAAAGGCCAACCATGTATGATTTTTCTTAGAAATGCTGAGCATTAAATTCTTCAGAAAATTTTTGATTGTGATTTTTGAATTTTTTTTACAGAGCAACAATACATGAACACAGAAAGTGCCAAAATTGGTCATTTCAGCTTTGTGAATTTTTAACTTGAGAAAAAATGCTGAAATATACTAACTATTGACCAGAATTATTGCAATTGCTCTCATAAAACAGAAATAATTCTATTAATATTTGAGTTAATTATTATAAACAATTCTTATAAACAAATTCTTACTTGCGTGTGTTTCTCATCGAAAAAATTATTTTTTTGACTCTAATATCGCTATGATTTTTCATAAGAGTCATAATTTACATCGAAAAATTCATGTAAATTAACAATTACTATTGTTATAAACATTTTTATAAACGAATTCTCATGTTATGAGTTTCAATCACAGATGGATTGATTTTTCGGACTAGAAGTGATTCATTATTGCCTTCGAAGGCATTTTTAAACTACAATCTTAATCAAACATAATTAATATAAATTTTTAATAACAGTTACTATAAACAAATGACCCAATCGGTCGAAAATTATTTTTTGATTCGTAACAAAAGTGCAAATATAATTGTTTATATCGTTTGTTTTCAATGTTTGGACGGTGTAGAGTGATACTAGGGTCAGTGCCTAACGCATTCTTGTCAGGATACGGATTAATCCGTTTTTTCAGACTGGTGGTGGTTTGCGGGACGCATAAAAATCCGTTTCTCATTATCTGCTGGTGGAAGTCGAGTCCCATATTCATATGGTTTTTAAAAAATTTTCAAATTTCTTACGCGGCGGCTAAAATATTGCCTGCGCCAGGCTCAAGGCCGCGCGCGAAATGTCCCGCAAACAATGTGTTCACATACATGGATCAAGAAATCTGAAATGCACCAAACCCAATATTACCTGCAGAATGCTATAGCTTGGGCGGTATTTATCCAATTTTGTCAATTTATTATATAAAAAAAACGTTTTTCGCAATTGTAAGCATTTTGATGTTAACAGACGTTGCTTACTGCTTTCTATTCAATCTCCTAAAGTTTCAACACGATATCTCAGTCCTCGTGAACGTAAGTATGGCGAAAATAAATTAAAATAATTCTGCACATTTATTGTCTTCCGATATGATTTTTTCAAAATTACTATTCAAACTAAGTATGCAGACGTAGTTTATTGTCTTATTTTTTATATCCCACAGTTTCAGAGCGATATGTTATTTCGGTTGGCCATGAGAATGGTGAAAAAAAACTTTATAAGTTTATAAGCGAGGACTAGCTTGTTCACGTGATTCCCTTGGAGCATGCCCTTGGAAGGTCTTGAGTTATAACTCTCAGAGGTTGGCCCTTTTTTACACTTAACCATTCTATTTTGCCTTAATCAAACAACCCGCTTTCAGCACATCTGAAGAAAACAGTATCTGAAAAAATACTACATAAAACGATGTCCAAAAATAGAACGTAAATATACCTTATCTTCAATATTTCTAAGAGCACAGATGTTCAAGTGTTTATTGAAGTATTGTAGGTTGAATCAATTTTGTTTTTATTTGGAATTTAATTTTATGTACTAAATTTGGAGGGTTCGGAGTTTGAGTGAACCAAATCTATGAGATTCAAATGCAAGAAAATGAAATTTAAACTTGAATAAATTATTTTAATTATATAGTGCAATGTTTAAAAAACTATTTTATCAGTTTTTCTTTTGAAAAGCTTACAATTGTTATGTTATTACCTAGGATATTATTGTATTAAGTAATAGACTTGGTTTATTTTACTCCTGGAACATTTTACTTCCTTAATTCATTAACTATAAAAACGCAAAAATTATGATTAGTATGTTTTATTATTTTCTGATAGATAGAGTTCCAGTTATGGACTTGGTTCACTACTGCACTGCAAAATATAGTATTTTTGCTGTGTGATGCCAGCGTTAGTTCAAAATGGTAAAAATTGGACTTGGTTAACTTCAAAACTAGATCTACCAGACAAGTTAAAAAGGGTGGTGGTGTATTTCATTAAAAATTTCGTTAAAACATATTGTATGGCTTTTGAAGCAGCATATGAATGAATGAATAGACAAATGAAATTAAGTGAAATAAAATTAAATAGATAAAATTGATAATAAATTAAAACAAATGGAATAGATACATATAAAATTCTGATAGTTTTAATGTTAACTTTGAACCCTTCATTTATCTCTTAGATACACACTTTTATCTTTGGATGAACTAGAAATAAGTTGTTTGTGAAAAACTGTAACTAAGACAAAATCGAATGATGATAGGGGAAAGGGGGTTATATTCTGAGTTCATAAGTTTAGACATATCCTTTCTCATGCTAAGATAAATGGCGGAGAAAAAAAAGCGATTGAAGTTGTTTGGTAGTAAAATTGCGTGATGACTAAAATAATTCTGTAAATAAAGCAAGTTTTTACTTACTGCGATTGTTTGCATTTTTTTTTGCTCAGAATTAGGTGAACGTTAAGTAGAAAATAAATTGTTGTTTAATTTTAAAATTCTTATTTTTTAACAGTGCAACAGGCTCTTGAGGTGGTGTCCGTCTCCAGATTGCAACAATGCAATAAAGGTGCAGTACGTCGAATCTAAACCCGTGACCTGCAAATGTGGACACACCTTTTGTTTTCACTGTGGTGAAAACTGGCACGATCCTGTAAAATGTCGTCTCCTGCGAAAATGGATAAAAAAGTGTGACGATGACTCAGAAACATCAAACTGGATCGCCGCCAATACCAAGGAGTGTCCCAAGTGTAACGTTACGATCGAGAAAGATGGTGGTTGCAACCACATGATTTGTAAGAACCAGAGCTGTAAGACAGAGTTCTGTTGGGTTTGTTTGGGACCCTGGGAACCACACGGATCAAGTTGGTATAGTTGTAACAGATACGATGAAGAAGATGCCAAAACTGCCAGGGATGCGCAGGAAAAGTCTCGAGCTGCTCTTCAGCGATACCTGTTTTACTGCAATCGCTACATGAATCACATGCAGTCTCTTAAGTTTGAACACAAACTCTACGCTAGCGTTAAGGAGAAAATGGAGGAGATGCAGCAGCATAACATGTCCTGGATTGAAGTAAGATATTAAGACTTTTATTGTAACTTTGTTACCAATTACTAATAGAAAATACCACGGTTTTTAATGTGAACGTGTTTTAATGTAGGTCCAGTTTCTGAAGAAAGCTGTAGATATTCTCTGCTCCTGCAGGCAAACACTGATGTATACATACGTCTTCGCGTATTACTTACGCAAAAATAATCAGTCTGTGATCTTTGAGGACAACCAAAAAGATCTTGAAAGGGCAACAGAATGTTTATCTGAGTATTTAGAACGCGAAATTACAAGCGAGAATCTCGCTGACATCAAACAGAAAGTTCAAGACAAGTACAGGTAAACTTTTTTTTGTTATTATTAAAATTACAAAAAGATACTCAAGGGACGTTTTTTCACCATTTCTTTTATTCTGATTGAACTTTTTCATACTCATAACCCACCTTAAAAATTATTACACGGATACCAAGCCCTAGAGGATTTCCCCTGCGTGTTAGAACATCTGCAGTGTTGCCAAATGTATGTGTACTTGGCTAAACGTGTAACATTAAAATGTGCCAACACCGCACTCAAGAAATCTAGCTATTTCCATTGCACAAAAACCAACCTGTGGAGGGTTTCCTTCAGAATTTCATGTCACCTTTGGTTTTGAGAATTGATTATTGAATGAGTATTCTACTTGAATATTTTTTATTGCTACAAAAAACTTCAGGAATAATTCGTGGAAAGGTATTCAAGCGGACCAGACCTTGTGAAGCGTAAATTAGATGTTATTTTGAAAAAACTGACCCCACTGAGAGAATTCCTCATATGTTTAGTATCGGAGGGTTAATGCACTATGCCCTCTCCTACTTCTTCCATATGTTATTATTTATCATTTCCTAAATTTTGACCGATTTATTTCAATCAAAAATTGTATATATGGAGAAAAAGTCGATAACTAGTGACTGAATTGGTCACGTGACCTGCATGGCCCATGGCCATTATATATATTATATATTATTATATATTTGTACAGGCCATAAAGAAATATGTATGTTGGAAATTCATTTATTTATTCATTCATTTCTTCATAACCGTTTCGAATTTTTCCTTACTGTGTATAACAGGGTTTCTCATTTTCACTTACAAGGAATGATTCCCAGGTGTTTTTTTTTATTTAGTCAGCTGTACTGGTTGATCCATAGCCTTAATGGGGGCCATTAGAGCAAACTATTTCTTGTGACGGTTATTTTCTTGATGTGGTTTTTTGATTTCATCCCAAGGAATTTCATGTAAAGTTTTTTTGTCATATTTTTTATCAGTAATATGTTTGCTAGTGGCATTATGATATTTGGAATTTGGATTGATTCTTTTTACGTATATGTAATGGTCATTTAGTTTAGCCAACATAAGACATGTCACATGTGCAAAAGGTTTTGTTCACAGCATTGCTTCTGTCCATAAGATCTGAGAGATCTTTTCCTAATCCTATAATTCTATTAAGTTTTGAGTTAACTTTTAGAACCGACATATGTTATGTTTCTTTGCAAATATATTAATATTCCCAAAAGTTTGACCATAAAAAAAATTTATATGATATTGTTTTCTTTATATTTTTTTATCTGAAAAATTTATTTATACTTATAAAAAAGGCTGATATAGGTCATATTACTGTATTGCTTAATTAATTTGACTATGAAAAAAAAAGATGAACAAAACAACAAAATAACACTTCTAATTTATTAAACGATTGGAGAACTCAAGGATATTTAGCTCTCGAGTGGGCCTTTGATTAATTTTTTTTGGTTGATTAATTTTCGAAAATTGGGTGACGCGCGCTACTATAGCCAGACTCTACAGTTTTGCGTTGTAACCCAAATGATCCGACGGACAAGCGGATTAAGCGGCCCACTTGGTAACTCTCGAGGTTCTGGTTTCAATTTTTTTTCTTTTGTATTTACTCATTTTTAGCATATCATTCAAAACTTTTATTCACTTATAAAACAACATGAAATTTTTTACACTGAAAATGGTGATGTCACATACTATAATACACGACGCATTTTGTACGCCAATAAACAGAGTATTAAAAATTTTTCTTCCGTTAATTAAAACGTTTATTATTCCTTAATGACAGAAAATGACTTATTACATATAATATACACACATTTATTCAGTCGTCAACAATTTTTCATTGGAAATAAACAGTTTCAAGTTTTATTGTGAAAAATTTGCATTCACAAGCTGCGATTTTTTCTCAGAATAATATTTCTATATAATTTATGCGCTTCACATGTTTGTGGATGGTAATTGTCAAAAAAACATACAAAAAATAAAGTACTCTTACATTATGCGCATTGATCGAACGCTACGAAGATCTTTCGAATCCAAAAGAGTGCATTATAATAAGAACAAATAGCTGTTTTTCAATCGAAAATTACTGGTATGCAGAACTAAATATAAAAGCCACGTCACCTAGGGACAGTCTAATCAACGGCTAGAAATTTCACTGATTTTCAGTGAAAAGTATGCTACTGAAGAATAAGTGAGAATCCAGTGATTCGGATTCAGGAAGTACATTCATGTAAAACAAATGATAACTTGACTTAAGTATCGGATGCAAGGCCTGTAAGTACTCATATTTTGAACCAGAAGTAGTTTTCTTTCGAGAACCTTCTAGCATATTATTCTGGAAAACATTTGTCTTCGAGCACCGTACATATGAATTTATTATACAAGCTTCCAGGAATTTTGGACTTAGCATGAAACAGAACCATTCCTTCAGCTGTAAGGCTATTTCGTGACTTCCCAAGCTTCCAGAAACTTAGCATGGAACAGAACCATTCCTTCTAGAAAATACCTATCCTTCATTGCGTGGAGTCATAATCTCTCGAATGTTGAGAATGAATCTCTTGAATGTTGAATAATTAAAAAAAGAGAGAAGAATCATTATATAATTATATATATATATAATTATCCCATATATCCCAAGTGTGATTCAATGTCGTAAATTTAAGATACCAGATTACTGCAGTCTAACGAGGAGATGCTATATCAATTTTATCACTAAAAACAAAATACCCAAACGCTAAAACGAAGTCATTTCACATACTCCATCCATCCATCCACAAGGAACAATAACATTCTTTTTTTATCTTGATTAATTATTTATCCTTTAAGGCACCTTCGACTCCAGAAGCACTCTCTGAGAAACATTTTTTAAAACAATTTTTATTATTTACATGGCAACAGTAGTATTGTAACGTCCTGGTTACTCGCCTTTTATTATATTATTTATTTTTCCTCGTTTTTTGTTCAGAAAAGAGACCTGAAAACATTTCTTAACCGAAACAAGGGATGAGGATAGCCATCAGTAAAACTTAAGAATGTCACAATTATTAACCCTTTTATTAACTATTTTGAATACAAAAATGATAGAAGTTCCCCTTGAAAATTCCTCCTGGGAAGCAGCTTGAAAATGAAAGGGGGAGAATTTATAGATCTATTCAAGTTAAATTAGGGACTTAATACAAATTTGGTACTTACAGGAAATGTTTTATCTTAGTGATTCGCGTCCACCAAATCCTTGTGTCCCCTGGGTACAATGATGAGGATAATTTAAGTAGATCCAATTTGATATTTAAATCTTCTAGCAGCACTGATAATACAATTAATATTCACAATGATGAATGGACTGATAAACCGATGGAAATGAGTGACGGTTGAAATCGCTTTCTGAGAAAAGTACCGAGTTCCGAACTTGAAGTCACTTGTTACTTTTCTGAGGAGAGATGCGATTCTGAAGATGGTCCGACGGTCACTGAAGATTTTCGGACAGTGATCCCAGACTGCGTAAGATTTTTGCTCCCACCATGGATCCCACCAGCTCATTGCGTCTTCCTCATACAACCAACTTCTGGCAGTGTAGCGACGAAGAAACCATGAGCTGGTGGGATCCATGGTGGGAGCAAAAATCTTACGCAATCTGTGAACACTGTTTTCGGATTTGCAGCTGCTTTTACAGACTGTTTTTTCGGTCAAAACCAAACATGATTCCGCCATTTTTCGATCGATACTGACATGACATTTTAAGATGCTGCCTAAAAGTTTTTCTTCCAGCCAGATGAGACCATAATTGTTTCCACGAAGATTCCAACCCTTTCTTTTATTTGTATCCATAGCGACAAGATTATAATTTTATTCCCACTCGGTAAAAGATCTTCTAAATTTTCCTGTGTGTTCCTCTAGCTTCCCTATTTCCCTTAGGTGAATAGACTTTGCAGGGAGTAGAGGGTTAATGGTTTGTGTACATAACGCATTATAACGCATTCCGATGGGGTTCCCCAATGAGTACAATTACGTTTTGTCTAGACATTTAGGGTTTTTCGACGATCGATATATAGAGATACCTGTTGCTTTTACATGTTTAATACTTTTAAATTATTAATTTTACACATATTTTGTAATTAAATATTGATAGCACGGGACGTGACACCTCCCCCCTTAGTTCGAACACGGGGGTGTAATGACCGTGTTGGAACTTTCGCAACCAAGTTAAACAATCGATTCAAATTAAACTTTTGTTAATATCAAAATTTCTTTTGTCAAAATGAATCAAGAGATATACTTATCATTCGTGATTTACATTGATACGTACTTATTAGGTTAATAATTGTGTTCTTTGCTAATACATTATATTGAATACATTGAATTTAATACATAGAAATATTTTTGCATTTTTAGTAATTAGAATGCATACACTGAAGCTTGTTATGCAATTACAAGATATATCGATACATTATTTTAAATATTTGGACAAACATAATTGTAAATGAATACAATGCAAAATATTGGTTGGAATCTTTCTTAAATCGTTTAAGTTTTTTGAGATTTTGTTTTTGTATAATGTTTTTATTCATTAATTTCAATTAGTATCACAGCGCATTTTACAAAATTGTTGTTCGCAAAACCCTAAAACCTACATATTAATGAATAAATTCCAATTATTTGATAAATACTTCAATATGGCTAAATATAATTTCTTGAAATGCCCTTTATTTTTTAATATAAGAGAAACGTTTATTACACACACATAATTTTTTTTGTAATTTTTTGCTTCATTATTATTTTAATGAATGAATTTGCCTACACACACATACACATTTCGTTCTATTTTTATTTCTTATTTAAACAATTCAGCATATGTTTCGAATAAGCATTATTTGTCTATAAATAAATAACTACATTCATATTGATATAAATGAATTGCGATATTAAATGTTATTCATTACACACATAAATGTTTGTATTTATAAAACGTGGTACGTTTGCATTGGCTTTAGGGTCCATAAATGAAGAAGTCTATTTAATCAGACGTTTCGGCTCTGATCAGAGTCCTCATCAGTGATATTTATTAAAATCTATAAAATACAAAAAAGATGCTGTCGCTAATTTCGCATATTTTTTCGGAATAACTAAAGTACTTAACATATGATACAAAAAAGGAGTACTTGATATGTTAATTTAAATCTGTAATTGAAAATGGAAAGCTTGGATATACGATCAGAAAGGGTTGTTAACTTTGGTTTTCCCTATTGTAAGCTCTCTACATAGATGTGCTTCATTTCCCAAAGTTTGCAGGGATTCCTTGAGAAACCATAAAGTTATGAAATTAAGTTTAAAACCAAAATAAATTGGTGTTCCATAGATTTTTATTCCTTTCTTTTATGTCTTGACGGCGACCACCGATCCGTTTCAGTCTTGTTCGAAGTGTCAGATATTACACAACATTAAGCTATGAGTGCTATCTACGCTAAACCTTACGAAGCGGGTTTTTTGTGCACCCATGCACGCGGACCACATCTTTCATACTCAGCTGCTGCCAAAGTGCTTAAAAAGTCTAAGTACTTCGTGCAAATGTGGGTAGAGCAGTATAGAGACACAAAAACCGTCGATGACCTACCAAGGAAAGGAGAGACGCGAGCAACGTCCAGTAAGGAGGATAAGATGATCGTTGCACTGTTCAAGCAGAACCCAACTCTTCGGCTGCGTGAAGCCAAAGCTAAGCTAGCGGAGAAGGCACTCCACATTAGTATAAACACCATGAGATGCAGATTAGCTCAGGCGAAAGTGTAGTACCGTCCCACGATGCAGAAACCCCTGCTCTCAGATGTTCACATGGAAAAACGCTTTGCATGGGCTACGGAAAATGTTGATCGCGATTGGTCCAATGTACTTTTTTCGGACGAAGCGTCCTTTTGGGCATGGGTTCCCACAAAACGTGCCTGGTCAGTCGCTGGTGAGCGTTTCCTCCAGCGAACTGTTAAACACCCCATAAAGATCCATGTTTGGGGATGCTTTTCACAGCGCGGTTTTGGCTGTTTAGAGCTTTTTACTGAGAACCTCAACGCTCAAAAAATGCTTCAAATCTACGAGCATGGCCTTCTGAGATCTGCAGAGAAGATGTTTAGAGCCAACAAAAAGGATTGGATCCTTCAAGAGGACAACGACCCCAAACATCGCAGTCACCTCTGCACGTCCTGGAAAGCGGAAAATGGCATCAGGACCTTGGACAATTTCCATTTACTTACTTTACTTTCCTTTTATTAATATATTTTCCTCTTATTGACAGTGTCACATCACGTAGTCATAAATTTTGATATTCGCTTTTATTTGTTATTTATTCTATGAACTTTTAATTTCGCTTTTGCGCAGTACAATTCATTGGTTTATGACCTCTTTTCTAGCATCTTTCACATGTGTCGGTCCATTTATATAATATAATTTTTCTGATTCATTTTCCATAGGCTTTACGAATTTAATTTCAGGTTCTTTTTGTTCGCTAAACAAATAGTCCTTATACAAAGATTCTGATAACTTATGTGCTGAACTATGTTTGAATGCTTTTTTTGTTATTGACTTTTCTCCTATACTTACATACGTTCTTGAATATTTTTGAATTTTACATGTTGCTACAAATATTGGGATATTATTTGATGAATTACATTGAACATCTTCAAATATTGGATCGTCAAAGTCATATTCTAAGCTATTTTCGTGTATAGTTTGCACTGAACTGTTGTTTATTGTAATATTTCTACCTTCAACTGTTCCTTTCATTTTCTGAAACAGAATTTGCGTAGTTTTTTTTTAATGTTTCAAATTAACTTTAATTTCTAAATACTATGTTATAAATTATATGCAAATTATTATGTTTGACAGAATTATTTCAAATTACATCATTTCCATTTGATTCGTTTATATATATTTCGTTCGTAATATTCGCAATGATTTTTTACTTTGATTTCATATCGTAAGTTTGTTCTACCAATATGATCCAAATACTGCATTTGTTTATGACGAGAATTTTCTCACGCCGACCAGTCTACGCCAACCTTTAGGTCGCATAGCTACGTAGGCCTATCGTCACGTGGACACCAGTTGTGACGGAAGTATATCGCACTAACCCTTTTTACATTCTCATCATGGATGAGAAGGTATTGATTTTATGTGAAAAATGACTTTCGAAATTTTCATCAAATCTTTACGTTTTGAGACCCCCTGAGTCAGAAAAAACGGTTTTTACGAAAGTAATTCTGAGTACTGATATCGGGATCAGAATTAATTCCAACACTGATGTCTGGAAGATCAGTTTGATCTAAAGCACTCGATTTTTCTGAATATTGCGAGAATTCATCCGTATTTTCTCGGGTTTTCCGTTTTTGTTTAAGCAGACCCTGCGAAGTTTCTTTAATTTCTTTTGCAAAAGCTGGATTTTTCATAGCTTGGCTACGGGTTATAGTACCCTTTTCACTGGTATCTTGTGGTGGAACCGACATTGATATTTTGAATATTTTGTTGTAAAAGAAAAGGTAAATTATTTAATTTTATTTAGTATTAATATTATAACTTTTTTGCGAATGGAGTAATTTTTCTTTCCTTAAAAATTTTTTAATTAATTTAACCTTATTTTTTCCTAAGCTGCAAATATTTGTTATTTTGGCACAACATTTTTATTATGCGCAAACTGGGTTCCTCAATTTCCGTTTCAGATCCTGAATCTGAGGATATGCTGAGAACCTCAATACTTGATATTTTATCCTTATTAGGAACAAAATTACTCAAGTTTGCTTCAGGTTCCGAGTCAGAGGAAATATCAAAGTTTCGATAATTGGGGGTAGATATCCAGAAATTTTATTTTCAGTTAATATTAATTCAGGTTCGGGATTTTTCGATTTAAAATTTTCTGGTACAGATTTGATTCTTGTATCTTTATCCTTTTCTAAAATACGCAAAAGTTTTTTTTTTATATATATTTGCTTCTTTTATTTATCAATTGTTCAAATAAATCGGAAAATTCAACGTCGTTTTTTATTTCTCTTATTTCACAAGTTGGTAATTTCAACTCATCTATATGTTTTCCTGCTCGGGAGCGTTTAAGGGTATATCCAACTGGGGGTGAAGACATATAAAAATACAGTATCGTACAAATTATGACTTATGTATATTTTGATATTGTATATATATATTTATTTATTATACATACAAGGTGCGTTCCAAAATAAACGACTTTTTCAAAATAGCTATTTATAGTGGCGCTATCTTCTGATGGGAGTAGGAGTTGGAAAGGTACATCCTTCACTGACGTTCTGTCAAAATTTCATGACCAACGGTCAATTAGAAGTCGAGTTATTGCTTTATAAGGGACAGTGTCAGTGTCTCCAGAACGTGGGATTTTTCGGCCCCCACCACGTTCCCATCTGGGAGAAACACATGCAACCGTGGCGTGTCAGTGTGTCGGCTCTGCTACACGCTGCGGTCACCAGCTTCGTGTAAAGCCGAAGGTGCACGAAGACGGACTTCGTTACAATGCTTGAGTTTTCAAGTTATTTTTAGATTTCACGCTTTCGTTTATCGAGTCGAAATTATGAATTGTATTTTTCTCGAGTACGTGCAAAAGAGGCGCGAAGCAGACGACGAATTTGAATTTACGAAGTATATAGTTCAAGAAATAACACTTTTCTTCAATTTCTTGAAGAAAGTCTGCATGAAATAAACATCAGTATGATCTTGGAAAATTTCATGAGGATTTCAACACTTCAAAAATAAACTTTCAGTGAAATTTAGTGACAATAAATGTATAAAATTTGAATCAATATATAATTTTCCATTCAAATTTATATACTTCTTACTAATTTTGTACATTTAACAATTTTTCAATTAGAACAATATTTTCTATCAAGATAAAATGAACATAAAATTCAAGTTCATAATTTATATTTTCAGTTATATGTTAGAAATATTTTCATCTCACATTTTTGTAGCCTAAGCACAAACTTTTCATTCCAAAACTTAAAATCTCTACGGAAATGGAAAATTGTCTAATAGCAGTAGATAAGTTAAAAAGCTAAAATATGTGTTTATTGGTATTTCCATATTAACATATAAATATCAATCAACTTTAAATTTTACATAAAAATGTTCGTTCGAAGTGTTCAAATCTTGTTACAATTTGACAAGATTTTATGGAGGAGTGCAATCTTTTGGATGAAATATTTTGTAGTTCTTAATTTGTCTGTCCGTCTGAAATCGTAGTAAGATTTGAACAGTAAACAACAAATTTTCCAATAGAATTCAGGATAAATAATAATTGATTCAGGAAATACTTCAACTCTGTAGAGCATTTTTGTATTTCGAATTCAAAATGTGTGCTTAAGCCACAAAAAAGTAAGCTGAAAATGTAGATATAAAACTAATTATGTCATGTTTATGTCTTCTTAATGGAAAATACTTTGCATATAATTCTCTAATTCGATATTTTTTTTATGTATAAACATTCAAGAAATTGATAAATATTCCATATTTTTATAGGAACTAAAAATTTCCGGATAATGCATTGATTGAGAAAGCTAAAAATTTGTCAAATATTGATATAAATTGCAATTTTACAATTGCATTATTTTTCAAATATTTTAACATCTCTTCAATCTTGATAATTCTTACAGAAGTTTATTTCATGTGAGTGACTTTTTCTTTTTCTAATGAAAGATTTCGTAATTCTAAATTCGGCCCAATTCGTAACATTGTAAAAAGATTTTAAAACTTCATAAAAATTTTTTTTCTGTCTTATTCAAAGTCAATAAATATTCAATGTTTGGAATCGAAATATAAAGTAAATGATTTTTAATTTCTGGGAATAAACTGCTTTAATAAGACAATCTTTCTTCTTTGTGAGAAATCTCAATTTTAAAATTAAAATTCTACGCATAGGATACAAAAACATAATATGAAAATACTTTTATTACAGAATTTTGAAATATACAAGTTGACCAATTTTTTAATCGAGTAAATCGGCTACTTTAAGCAAAAAATTATTTTAAAAATATTTTATCAAAAAAATAAGACACATTAAATTACGGTTTAAAATCCTCATTCATAGATTGATGGTAAAAGCAGTTTAAAATTTTTTAATCTTACGTTTTAGTGACGTATGCACAGACTTTTAATCAGATAAATGAAATGCTTTATAGAAAGTCAAAATTTTCTTATTACTGCACTTAATCAAATTTATAAAGTAAAAATATTTTTTAATTGATGCTTTCACTCAATTCTTTAAACATTCATTAATTGAAAATTGTACTCAAAATTTAATCTTGCAGCGTTCCCATATTCCCACAATGTTACAAAATCTTATTAATCATTATTTTACTCGAATTATTTTCAAAATATTTAAAAAATAAATGTAAATATTTTGATTAAATAATCTGTCAAATTTTGCATTTGACTGATCTTGCAAAATTGTTGAAAGTTTTGAATACCGATAGAAGAAACTTTAAATGAAATTTTATGTCCATAAATGCTTAAAGTTCTATATAGAAATATCAACTACAACATTCTCAAATTTTATAAATAAACTACTAAATTCAAAAAGTTTCGGATTTTTTTAAAAACTGTACAAATTTCAAATATGAATCAGTCAAAATCTACTGATTATCAGTGAAATTGGACTGATTTAAATAACTAAAAACAGGATACTGTGAATCAGTCAAATTTCACTGATTACTTCAGTGAAAAGTAACTGATTTAACAGTGAAAAATATTGTTTCCACTGATGATTCAGTGAAAAGGCAAATCACTGATTCAATCAGTGAAAATTTGACTGATTCAGATTTAGAGAGTATACAAATTTCAAATATAAAGTGTACTCTGTACATTAATCAAACAAATTTAGAAGATGAATATTTTAATAAATATTCCTAAATATTATTGCAATATGAGACATATCGATTTAGAAAAACTTCTTCAAAGTACTCAGACATTTTTCTTATTTTACGACATTTTTGCACCATGTTTGACCTTTGGGTAGGATTCAAGAAAACAATTGTAGACATACTTTCATTACTTAGTAAAATACTATGAAGACTTGCTTTTTAAATTAAAGCGAAAACTTTTAAAACCTTTAACAATCGGTTGCATAGATTCTGCTCTAATCTTGGACGCAATTAGAGAAATAGGTATTTTTGCTTTTTTTAGATCTAGTTTTTGCCTTAAACATAAAAGAAAGAAAACACATTTGAAATATTAAAATAAAAAAGCTGGTTCATTCTTAGAGAATCCCAAATATTTCGAAATAAAACTCCTTTCCACACCACCACGGAGGTAGAGTTTAAGGCTCGTTTTTTTTACGTGGTATCCCCTGTAGGCCTAGTTTACGTCCTACGAAACGAAAAGGGTTTTTGCTTTCAAGCAAAAAAAAAAAAAGGAAAAAAATGAAGCAAAGTGGTAAAAAACGCTACAAATGTAGCCCGTACTTCAGGCTTGCCTCTATCAAATGCCAGTATACGTCGAACAAAAATGTTTTGTTTTGAATCAAATAATGAAGAAGTTTGATTAATTCGGGATGATTTGGGGTGCTTGATTATTGTGAGTCCCCTTGCCTCTCACTTATGCCCAAAGCGTGATATTACTCAATTTCAGTATGTTTTCTTACTCACAAAATAATAATTAAAACTAAACAATTTCCATACTCGAGGCACGCGAAGAAAGGAATAAAGAACGTATCTCTGATATAAGAAATAAAATGTCATTATTTTGTGTGTAAGAAAGGGGTTTGAAATTGATTAACGCCATGCCTTGGCCATTAGAATTAATCCTCTCCTTCGTGAGCGAAGAGCGACAAACCACTTTCCCTATCATTTTCTGCCATCTCATATAGATTTTCGGTCATTAATTGCAAATGCTTCGAAGTGATGCTCGTTGTTCTGGCTGTTTCAGCTCTCGCCTTTAGGGCTGATCGAGTAACACAAATTGCGTTGACCGTCCTGTTTCCTAAGCGATTTCTATTGGGAGTTTTCGCGTCCGTGAGCATGGAAAAACCTCGCTCCGCCTCAGCATTTCAATGAGGAAGACTCCGAACATGATTCAATACTGATGTCAAATTTGGAAAAAGTTTTTCTCCTGTACTCGTCGAAGATACACCGATACTAGACCACATTTCGTCAAAAGATAAATTCGACCACTTTTCTTTGAGTTCCTGTCTGATTTTGAGTAAAGAATCCCACTCTTTTTGTACACCTATTCTATCAAACGACCCTAAATCTTGACAAACTTTCTACACCCTAGGAAAAGTTTCGCTTCGATCAGCATAGAAAGCTACTTGAGGCTGGAAAACAGCAACGCAAGACAAAAAGATGTCATCAAAAGGAAGTCGATTGAGAATTTCTTCGCTTGCTGTGACATACAATTTCAAGCAATTACGAAGAAATAGATCAACTTCTACTATTTGCAATTTCTTGTTTGTAAGTTGCTGCTGTAAATATTCTCGCGTTTCCTTAGCAACGTCAATGTCTTGAAGCGGCTTTTGATTACTAGGATCTGCAAAGTTAACATTTCTAATGATTTGAAAGAATAAATTCGGTTGAAGAAGACCCTCTTTCAAATAACTGCTAAGAATCCATACGAAGAATTTAGCCGAGTTTGGCTGGAGTTCCTGAACCATTGTTTCGCGACTTTGAAATTTCGCATTGTATACGTTGAACCTATTCAAAGTAAATTTCATGAATAGGAAATATGCGAGTGTCAAAGGATTCTGCATTTTTCCTAACAAGTCTTTGGCCTTCTCTACCTTCTCAGATACGAGGACCATAAGATACTGAAGAATAACTTCCCAATTCTTTATTATAATATCTATGCATCGATAGCGGACAAGCCAGCGAGTTTCAGAATGACTAGAAATTTTTTGATAGTCATTTCCTAATTCCAAAACAATCGATCGAAAAATAGCCGTTCGCTTGGAGCTAGCATTAAGAAAAGCTGGCAAATCTTTGATTAAATCCTCTACATCTGGGATTGTGACACAAGCATATTTTGCTACAATTGCTGACGAATGCGAGACACACGGGAAAACAATTAAACGGGGACTTTTTTCCTTTAATTTTGTTTTAAATGAGGACCTATTGCCGACCATCACCTGTGCATTATCACAAGCTAAAGCACAGATATTAGATAAAGGGATTTTCTGCCCGGACAATGCTTTTTCGAACGCATCAAAAATTTTAGAGGCAGAACAATCCGAAGCATTTACATTAGTAAGCTGGAGCAATTCCACCCTGACAGAAAATGTCGTTGGCTCCACATATCGAACCATTAATGACAGCCACTTTTCTAGAGTCCTGTCGGTCGTTTCGTCTTCGTACACTGAAAATGATTGCTTACGCAAAATATTTGCCATGCGATCAGTTTCAGCAGCACATACGACGTTATTTACAACTAGGGCCATTTTAGTGTGGCTCAATCTAACGTCTTTTAAAACCGAAGGTTCCATATCTTGGAAAAGTCCTATCAATTCTGATGAAATCGCGAATGGTAAATTATGCTCTACGAAATATGTACTAATCCTAATCTCTGCTTCTTGTACTTTCTGTTTGAAAGTAACACTTTCCGGAATCGTGGAATTTGTGAATTCTGAAGCAGAAGAACTTGCTACACAAGGTTCAACACTGTAAGAATTGGCAGTTACATTAGAAGAATTTTCACTTACTACTCCATAACATTCTAATTTATTTGGAAACTCTTGCTTCTTTCTGTGTGATAAAGATGCTTCATGCTTTTCAATATCCGATTTGCCACATAGCAACGTTTTATTGCAAATTTTGCAATGAAATCTTGTTTCATCTGCTAATGTAACCACCCACTCTCTCCACGACGGAAATTCCTCAAAGCATCCCAACTGAAAGTTTTTTGCATTTTTCATGACTTTTCTAGCGGGTTGACATTCGTTTGAACCAGAGTTCAAACGGTGGTCAACCTTCGTTTGAACCTGGCTGTCCTGCAAAGCACTCGAATTTGGGTCAACCGGATTACTCATTGTGAACAATAAATTATACGACGAAGGAAAACAGAATTATTTGAAAAGAATTAATAAGATGAAAAGTCGATAAAATTTAGCGAATGTGAATAATTTGTAATCTGCACACAAATTAAGTTTCACAAAATAAACTTACCCACAAGCATCAAACAATAACGTACGTAAGAGCACTCACGTATCACCAAATAATAATATAATATTCTTACTTTTGCCGTTTTCAATAAGGAATTACGATAAAAATATGAAGAATCCACACTCTTGCCTTCTCAAATAACGCATAAAGCGAGAATCAAGTATATCTTAGAAGAAAACAAAAGAAGGTTGCTATTATTATTTGTTTTCGTCTCCAATTTGACCTCTATACCGTTCGTTTGCGATTTAAAACATTGGTAACTTTTTGGCTATTAATCTGATTGAGCTACAAGTTTTCAGAAAACTTTCTTTACTAAAGTATTAAAATTTTTCTCCTGTATATAGTTTCAGAAAATGTAGACACTTAATACAATATTAATAAAATCGTAAAATTCGGAAAATTTGTTAAGCTAGCCCGAGTGGAAATAGAGAAAACAATTTTTTTTTTAAATGTACTTCTCCCAATTACTTGAAAAATTAGAAGTTTTAAAAATTTTTGCAAAAGGAAAAACGATGTGCCTTGAAAGTGTGTACAAGTCCTTGAAATTCAAATTAGAACGATTTTTATAATTAATTATCCTGTACATTTAAAGATACAATTTTTGTATTTGGAATAAGTTTTCTGCAATTACGAAAAAATTTATTTAGAGTACATAAAATTTATTGAACTATTACTAGTAAACTCTACCTCCGTGGTGGTGTGAAAAGGAATTTTATTTCAGAATATTTGGGATTCTCTAAGAATGAACCAGCTTTTTTATTTTAATATTTCAAATGTGTTTTCTTTCTTTTATGTTTAAGGCAAAAACTAGATCTAAAAAAAGCAAAAAAACCTATTTCTCTAATTGCGTCCAAGATTAGAGCAGAATCTATGCAACCGATTGTTAAAGGTTTTAAAAGTTTTCGCTTTAATTTAAAAAGCAAGTCTTCAAAGTATTTTACTAAGTAATGAAAGTATGTCTACAATTGTTTTCTTGAATCCTACCCAAAGGTCAAACATGGTGCAAAAATGTCGTAAAATAAGAAAAATGTCTGAGTACTTTGAAGAAGTTTTTCTAAATCGATATGTATCATATTGCAATAATATTTAGGAATATTTATTAAAATATTCATCTTCTAAATTTGTTTGATTAATGTACAGAGTACACTTTATATTTGAAATTTGTATACTCTCTAAATCTGAATCAGTCAAATTTTCACTGATTGAATCAGTGATTTGCCTTTTCACTGAATCATCAGTGGAAACAATATTTTTCACTGTTAAATCAGTTACTTTTCACTGAAGTAATCAGTGAAATTTGACTGATTCACAGTAACCTGTTTTTAGTTGTTTAAATCAGTCAAATTTCACTGATAATCAGTAGATTTTGACTGATTCATATTTGAAATTTGTACAGTTTTTAAAAAAATCCGAAACTTTTTGAATTTAGTAGTTTATTTATAAAATTTGAGAATGTTGTAGTTGATATTTCTATATAGAACTTTAAGCATTTATGGACATAAAATTTCATTTAAAGTTTCTTCTATCGGTATTCAAAACTTTCAACAATTTTGCAAGATCAGTCTAATGCAAAATTTGACAGACTATTTAATCAAAATATTTACATTTATTTTTTCAATGTTTTGAAAATAATTCGACTAAAATAATGATTAATAAGATTTTGTAACATTGTGGGAATATTGGAACGCTGCAAGATTAAATTTTGAGTACAATTTTCAATTAATGAATGTTTAAAGAATTGAGTGAAAGCATCAATTAAAAAATATTTTTACTTTATAAATTTGATTAAGTGCAGTAATAAGAAAATTTTGACTTTCTATAAAGCATTTCATTTATCTGATTAAAAGTCTGTGCATACGTCACTAAAACGTAAGATTAAAAAACTTTAAACTGCTTTTACCATCAATCTATGAATGTGGATTTTAAACCGTAATTTAATGTGTCTTATTTTTTTTTGATAAAATATTTTTAAAATAATTTTTTGCTTAAAGTAGCCGATTTACTCGATTAAAAATTGGTCAACTTGTATATTTCAAAATTCTGTAATAAAAGTATTTTCATATTATGTTTTTGTATCCTATGCGTAGAATTTTAATTTTAAAATTGAGATTTCTCACAAAGAAGAAAGGTTGTCTTATTAAAGCAGTTTATTCCCAGAAATTAAAAATCATTTACTTAATATTTCGATTCCAAACATTGAATATTTATTGACTTTGAATAAGACAGAAAAAAAATTTTTATGAAGTTTTAAAATCTTTTTACAATATTACGAATTGGGCCGTATTTAGAATTACGAAATCTTTCATTAGAAAAAGAAAAAGTCACTCACATGAAATAAACTTCTGTAAGAATTATCAAGATTGAATAGATGTTAAAATATTTGAAAAATATTGCAATTGTAAAATTGCAATTTATATCAATATTTGACAAAATTTTAGTTTTCTCAATCAAAGCATTATCCGGAAATTTTTAGTTCCTATAAAAAGATGGAATATTTATCAATTTCTTGAATGTTCATACATTAAAAAAATAGCGAATTAGAGAATTATATGCAAAGTATTTTCCATTAAGAAGACATAAACATGACATAATTAGTTTTATATCTACATTTTCAGCTTACTTTTTTGTGGGTTAAGCACACATTTTGAATTCGAAATACAAAAATGCTCTACAGAGTTGAAGTATTTCCTGAATCAATTATTATTGATCCTGAATTCTATTGGAAAATTTGTTGTTTACTGTTCAAATCTTACTACGATTTCAGACGGACAGACAAATTAAGAACTACAAAATATTTCATCCAAAAGATTGCACTCCTCCATAAAATCTTGTCAAATTGTAACAAGATTTGAACACTTCGAACGAACATTTTTATGTAAAATTTAAAGTTGATTGATATTTATATGTTAATATGGAAATACCAATAAACACATATTTTAGCTTTTTAATTTATCTACTGCTATTAGACAATTTTCCATTTCCGTAGAGATTTTAAGTTTTGGAATGAAAAGTTTGTGCTTAGGCTACAAAAATGTGAGATGAAAATATTTCTAACATATAACTGAAAATATAAATTATGAACTTGAATTTTATGTTCATTTTATCTTGATAGAAAATATTGTTCTAATTGAAAAATTGTTAAATGTACAAAATTAGTAAGAAGTATATAAATTTGAATGGAAAATTATATATTGATTCAAATTTTATACATTTATTGTCACTAAATTTCACTGAAATTTTATTTTTGAAGTGTTGAAATCCTCATGAAATTTTCCAAGATCATACTGATGTTTATTTCATGCAGACTTTCTTCAAGAAATTGAAGAAAAGTGTTATTTCTTGAACTATATACTTCGTAAATTCAAATTCGTCGTCTGCTTCGCGCCTCTTTTGCACGTACTCGAGAAAAATACAATTCTTAATTTCGACTCGATAAACGAAAGCGTGAAATCTAAAAATAACTTGAAAACTCAAGCATTGTAACGAAGTCCGTCTTCGTGCACCTTCGGCTTTACACGAAGCTGGTGACCGCAGCGTGTAGCAGAGCCGACACACTGACACGCCACGTTTGCACGTGTTTCTCCCAGATTGGAACGTGGTGGGGGCCGAAAAATCCCACGTTCTGGAGACACTGGACAGTGTGATTATAGCATCGGTCGAAAAATGAACTTCGGACAAAGAGCGAATATTAAGTTTTGTTTGAAATTTGGTAAAACTTTTACTGAAAAGTTTGAATTAATGAAACTAGTGTATGGTGACAATTGTTTATTCCGTGCCAGAGTCCATGAGTGGTTTAAACGATTCAAAGAAGGTCGTGAAGACATCAAGGACGACGAACATCCCGGTCAGGAAAGTTTCGTGATTACACCAAGTAATATTGAAATTGTGCGTGAATTTATAAAAAATGAGCCAAAATCTTCTTTGCGACACATGGCAATAGAATTAAACATGGCAAAAGATTCAATTCATCACATTTTGACCGAAAATTCGCCGTATGAGGCCGCAATACCGTGAAAATGGCAGTTGGCGCCTTTTGCACGATAATGCGCCGGCCCATCGTTCAACGCTTATCACTGATTTTTTTACCAAAAATCACATTTTATCTGTCAACCACTCACCGTATTCGCCTGATATGGCTCCTTGTGACTTCTACCTATTCGGAAAATTGCATTTGGCCATGAAAGGAAAACGTTTTGCGTCCGTAGAGGCCATCCAAAAGGCTTGTACCGACATCCTGAAGGACATTCCGGTTAATGACCTGAAAGACTCTTTCAAAAAGCTTTTGGATCGCGCAAAACAGTGTATCGAGGCCGGAGGGGACTATTTTGAATAAATAAACTTGAATTTATCAGAACAAAGCTCCTGTTGTTTCTATTTTAACTCAGTCTCGTTTATTTTGTAACTCAGCTTGTATATGGGGTATTTCACGGGAGATTTACAGTCATTATTTTTTTTCCGCCGAAACATTTTTTTTTGCCTTTTTACTTCGAAAATAATCGACACGTATTTTTTTTCAATGTGATACTTGAAAATTTCGAGATATAATTTTTTGAAGTTTGGCACTCGGGAAAATTTTTTTTTTCCAACAGCTCACTGTAAAAGCAGTTTTGAATATAAAATGTAACCCTTGCACTTGAAATGCGCGAAAGAGTACAAGCTTTCAAAAAAGTTATAGCACACATTTCGTTGTTTTTTTTGTAATAACAATATAGTACATTTTTATAAAAAATTAAATTTTTTTTAAATTTGGAACTAATTTTTTTCCGATTTTTTTGTTTCTAAATCTTTGTTGAAGTTTTTTCAATATGCAGGCGAAATTTTGGAATGGAAAAATGAAAACTGTAGGTGTAGTTAATTTATAAGATCTGTCCAGCGCGTTGCAACCAGCAAGCTCGCACGCTGCAACTACGCTTAAGCTTGATTAGGCATACTCGGACTCGAAGCACGTGTGGCAGTGAATGCAGTGACCCCTGTTTTAGTTTTCTGTGAATGTTCCTCAAATGTTCACCTATTTCAAATTAATACAGAAATGCCAAGCTCTCGATTTAAGCATGTCTGCTGCAATCCGTTTAATAAAAAAAATCATAGTGGAAAAAAGCAAAAAAAAAAATTTGCGTCGCGTTTCGTCCTCGATACTTGAAAAATTGAAAATTTTCAAACCGGATGATGTTTCTTGTACACAATGCAGAATAGAAGCAAATGAAATAGAGATAGAAGATTTTTGTTATAAGTACATTCAAACTTGAGCGTAGACTATTTCAAAACGAATCATTAGTTTTAATGATGAATTGATGAGTGAAGTTTTACGATAAAATTACTCTAAATGATACACTTAAGATGCAAATTTTTTTGTTGTTTTTTTCCACTATGATTTTTTTTTATTAAACGGATTGCAGCAGACATGTTTAAATCGAGAGCTTGGCATTTCTGTATTAATTTGAAATAGGTGAGCACTTGAGGAATATTCACAGAAAACTAAAACAGCGGTCACCGCATTCACTGCCACACGTGCTTCGAGTCCGAGCATGCCTAATCAAGCTTAAGCGTAGTTGCAGCGTGCGAGCTTGCTCGTTACAACGCGCGGGGCAGATTTTATAAATTAATTACACCTACAGTTTTCATTTTTCCATTCCGAAATTTTGCCTGCACATTGAAAAAACTTCAACAAAGATTTAGAAACAAAAAAAATCGGAAAAAATTAGTTCCAAGTTTGAAAAAAATTCAATTGTTTATAAAAATGTACTATATTGCTATTACAAAAAAAACAACGAAATATGTGCTATAACTTCTTTGAAAGCTTGTACTCTTTCGCGCATTTCAAGTGCAAGGGTTACATTTTATATTCAAAACTGCTTTTACAGTGAGCTGTTGGAGAAAAAAAATTTTCCCGAGTACCAAACTTAAAAAAATTAAATCTCGAAATTTTCAAGTATCACATTGAAAAAAAAATACATGTCGATTATTTTCAAAGTAAAAAGGCAAAAAAAATGTTTCGTCGAAAAAAAAAATGTTGACTGTAAATCTTCCATGAAACACTTAACAAAGAAAAAATAAAAGTTAAAAAAGCAAAATATAAGCACTTCCAGGTTTGCCTCACCCAAATGATGGTGACTGTTCGACGAATCCAAGGAGGACTTATGCTTTCGTGTGCTTATTTCCTTTTCTGTTTAAAACTTGAATTCAATCTTAGTTACCAAGTGATGAATTTTTGTAGTACCGGATTAGACAAGGATGACTCAAGCACAAACGCTGAATAATCTTTGTACTAGCAGAAATTCAAAAATAGAAAATGTTGTGTTGTTATAAGTGTTGAAAAGAAATAAATAAATTTGCGGAAAATTTTAATTAAATATTGCATACAAAATATTTATTTAAAATTCAAGAAAAAATGTTTTTGAAATTTTCGAAAAAGATTTAATTAAAATTTACAAAAAAGTTTTACTTAAAATTTGCGAACAATTTTAATTGAAATTTTGAAAAAAGATTTTATTTAGTTTGTTTCTATTTTTTTATTTTTCATTTATTCAAATTTTAATATTTAGCACTAAACACTTCGTCCACTTCAAATATAAGTCGTATTTTGTTCAGTTTCCTTAATATTTAATTAGAGGGGGAATTTTCATTTCTTCATATAATAAAATGATGACTATCTTATTCTGAAAAAAAAACTTCACTTGAAAAAAGTACTGAATAGTATGTATGTCTAAAATGTAATTTTATCCCATCAAAGGGAACAAACGACACACGTCTAAATTGATCGGAAAATTTTTATAACATTTATTACATCAAGCATCCTGGACGCGTTTAAATAAAGCAAGTCACATTCATATGCCGTTATTTTTCTGGGAAATATCTTTTAACCTTTCGTAGGTACACGTGTCCCAAAAGGGACATGACGAAATTTTCAAGTGAAATATTTTCATCGGAATAAATTTTTATAAATAAACAATCGCTAAACAAATTGCTGCAAAACCTATTGGAACATAAAATAGGATTCCCAAAGAGTATTTCAGAATATTGAGAGATTTTTGAAGACCTTTTTCATGACAAAATAAGTGCCTGGACTTTTTGGGCCACGTGTACCCACGGTGCCAGTAAAAATATCTGTCCTTCACATTCCATACGTACAGAGGCTAAACCAAAAAATTTCATCAAATTTATTACTTTAAACATCCTGGAAGCGTTTACCCAAGAAAATCACAATCATATGGCCTTTGTCATTCCAGGAAATATTTTTTTACCATTTTTTTTTCTATTTTTCTAACATAATCGTCTTAAAAAACATCCAACCCTTGATTCTGAGGTCATCCTTTCACGATTCACCTAAAATCTTTGAAATAAACGTTTCTCTAAAGCGATGACTATGCCTCCAACCCTCCTTCTTCATTCATTAATAAATAATTCATACTATAATCAAAGGTGTAGTGTGACGTCATATGCTTCGAACTCCTTAAAACTTCCAGACATAGCTTGGAACGGAACCAATCGCAGCTTCTCGAGGTCAGTAATTGTCGGTTACAGGAATTTGTATCTAGAATCGGCCCTACGTAACTATTGTCGAAGTCACACGAACGCGAATTGTAGTAGTAAGTGGAGGGGCTCGATATCTCGGGCTGCCAATATCACTGAGAAATTCGCTATTTTCAGGGTACTTTGCAGCTTAACTACGAACAGAGTAAATTAGTTGGAATTTTTTGGATTCGTCCATTGGAAATAATCTCTAAACTATTTATAAATATATATATATTTCATAAATATTTTATATATTTGTGATAGTTAATTTGGCATGTGGTCAGTTCTGTTCCTAATTTTTATATGATGAAAAGCATAAAAATTAGAAAGGCAAACGTTTCAGACACAAAAAGGACTTTTTATTTGCATTAAAATATTCAAGATTAAATATTGACTATAACTAACAACATACAAGACCTAATAATTTTTTTTTCTATTTCTTTTCCTTATTAATTAATTAAAATGAAGTAGAATAAACTATATGAATGGACTTATGGGTAGGCGAGCTCCTAGGTGTACAGGAACCAGGCCGTTCCAACACAATTATTTCCAAGGAAGAGACAACCTCGATGTAAATTTGAGCATGAGCCTTTAATGAAGGACGCACAACACACCACACATATGCACGAACACGAAAAGTGTAAGCTGCTAAAGTTAAAAACGGTCACAATTGAGGCTCCGGATTCCATAACCGACAGAGCGCGTGGCCTAGTAGAGACAAAAGAGGGGATACCACAATGCGCGAACTTTTTTTTTCATTTAAATAAAAAATTCGGAAAAATGATCAAAAAAAGACGTCAGTACATGTTAAATGTCATTCCACATATTTTTTCTTCTATAAATTTTTGTGTCAGAACTATAGTTTTTTTTATAATCATAGAAAACCGTGTTTCTTTGAAGATGGGACATTCTTTTGCAAATCGTACGGATTTCAAAAAAAAAAATTGTTTACATTTTTAAAAGTCCTAAATTTTTTTCTTTGGCATCTTTTTATTAATTTAATCGACACATATTTCGGGATTTTTGAAACAAAAATTTTTTTTGAGAGATATATTAATTTAAACTTTTGATAAAATTCTCTAAATTCTCTTGTACTTAAAAATCATTATCCGGTTTAAATGATCAAATCGATTTCGGGTTTGTTTCATTTTTTATCGTATTACGTTAGGTGTTCAGATAAATATTTTTATAATTTTCATTTTGTTAACTAACTACAGATATTAATAGTTTAATTGTTTAAACAATTTTCGCATGTTTGCCCCCGCAGTGAAAAAATTTGAAAAAAATACTATCATATGCGCTATGTCTCAATGTAACGAGCGCATATTTAATAAAAGTGGTTATTCAATTAGATCGGAAGATATTTAATGTTTTTGAGCGCGCGTCGCGCGTGACGTGCTTAATCATGTCCGAGTCGAGCCGCAACTAGTCTTACTCGAGACATAACTCTCTTCCGCGATTTCATTTCGATTAAGCAAAAACGTATAATTTCAAAAAATGCCAAAATCATCGAAAGCATTGAAAGGGTAAAAAAAAAGGGTTAACAAGGGACAAATGTTTTAATCCCTTCAATTTATCCCCTCATCCGAAGATCTGTAAGACCACCGAGGCCCTCAGAAACGTTACAGAGAAATTTTTATTGTCAGCAAATAAAACTGTAACAAAAAAGACTCTAGAGCAAAAAATTTGCAATACGTGCCGACTTAAGTTGCTTCAATTATCTATGAAAAAAGACAAAGGACGTGAATCACACCAGGAGGTACGTTTATTATTTTACTTCATAGTCACATTCTAAATTGTACTTTTTCTCGGAAAGATTATACGTATAAGAAAATGCGTATTTTTATTGAGAATATAAAAATAAAATCATGTTCATTGAGCAATTAAAAATAGAGAACTATTCACAGTATTTAATCATCGAACAATAAAGATCACTGTTACTCTGAAATCGAAATTATAATCAAAACTAATATTTGATGTTTAAAAGTAAGAAATAGTCGAAACTCTTATTAGTTTTAATGTTTCTTGAATGCCGACCAGAAAATTGCTGCTGGAAAAAATACGTTTTTTGTTATACGAAAATTTTAATCGAATGTTATTGATTTTTTACCTTTAGAATGCATTTATTTGGATAAAATAATTTTAAATTCAGTTCCGTTTTCCTTAGTAAAAAAGAAATATTTTTTTAGCACGAAAAAGCTGCGGAGTTTAACGCTTGAAATGATGAAATTATTATAAAAGATGTTAAGGATATGCATAATGTCGGAGATGATCCTGTATGGTTTGAAAGAGATGAAGAAATCACGTCTGAAGCAATCGATTCAATTAATAAGGGTTTGCGATTAATCGGTGCATCGCCTATTATTATTCACAAGCTCTATTCGGTTGCAAAAATTTTAAAAATATCTAAAGCTCTTTCAGAAAACATCTTTCATACTTCTTTTGATGTAAGTGATCCCTGCGTTGTGGAAGAAGATGGGAATAGTATTATACAAGTCTTGAAAGACGAGTTCAATACAACTAAAGATCATGCAAAACAAATACAAATTTTGACAATTTTCAAAGACTGGTCTTTTCGAAAAATTACGCTTCATTTTCCTTCCGCTACGTTTCACGTAATAACAGTTTCAAAGAAGACTGCTACGAATTTAGGAGTCTTTGCTGTTCCTGGTCCAAAGAAGTATCCGTCTTTAGAAAAAGAAGTAATTGATTTGATTGTCAGCTTTTACGAACTTGATGAGAATAGCCGTATGTTGCCAGGAAAAAAAGATTATATTTCTGTAAAAGTAAATAACGAACGTCTTCACATGCAAAAAAGATTACTCTTGATAAATTTGAAAGAACTCCATCAATTGTTCAACGAAAAGCACCCAGAAGTTAAATGTAGTTTTTCCAAATTCGCAGCTTTACGACCGAAGCATTGTGTTTTAGCAGGTGCAAGTGGCACCCATTCGGTCTGTGTTTGTGCTATCCATGAAAACGTCAAGTTATTAATCGATGGGTCAAATATTAAAAACCTGACAGTTGATTTTCCAGACCCAATAAAAAGTTATCATGACTGTTTGAATCGTATAATTTGTGCTGAAGAAACGACCGATTGTTATTTTGGGACGTGCTCTGAGTGTCCTGGTGCAACACAACTGATAGACGAATTGGAAAACATTTTTGATTGTAATTCGATCAACGGAATCACTCACAGACAATGGATAAACGTTGATAGAACAACTTTGCAAGTTTTGATATCTCCAGTGGATGAGTATTTACAAAAATTAAAGACAGGTCTAGAAAAATTTCTTTTGCATTCATATCTCGTAAGAAATTTCTTACGAGTTCAAAATGAGTTCATGAGCATCACAAGAGAAAAGTTGACAGAAAATGAGTGCATTGTAGTTTGTGATTCTTCTGAGAACTATGCTTTTGTTGTTCAAAATTCTGTACAAGGCATTCATTGGAATAACAACCAGGCCCGTTTACAGCGGTCGATTCTTTGGATCCAATTTTCCACTACTCGGGCACACATTTCGACGGAAACGTTGGCAATTTCGCGTTGGATGTTGTCTTTGAGGTCGTCTAAAGTTGCTGGCTTGTTGGCATAGACCAGTGACTTGATATGGCCCCATAAAAAGAAATCCAATGGCGTTAGATCGCATGAATGAGGCGGCCATTCGACCGGACCATTTCTCCAGATAACACGTTCACCGAATTTGCCTTTCAATAAATCGATCGTGACGCGTGCTATGTGGCTAATGGCACGGTCTTGTTGGAATCACATATTGTTGATGTCAAGATCATCCAATTTTGGCCACAAATAATCTTCCAACATAGCACGATAGCGCTCTCCATTGACGGTAACATGACGGTCGTTTTCATCCACGAAGAAATACGGCCCAATCACACCTCCGGCATGAAAACCGCACCAAACAGTCACTTTTTGCGGATGCAACAGTGTTTCAAAAAGCACATTTGGGTTTTTTGCTGACCAATAACGCATATTTTGTTTATTAACAAAGCCATTGAGCCAGAAATGAGCTTCATCGCTGAAAATGATTTTTCGATTAATTTCTTCATTTTCTTCAAGCTTTGCCAGAGCCCAATTGGAGAAGTTTCGGTGTTTCAAATGATCAAGTGGTTTTAGTTCTTGAATCAATTTAATCTTCAAAGCATGTAGGCCAAGATCTTTTCGCATAATACGCCACAGTGTCGTTTTAGCGATGCCCAATTCTTGAGAACGACGTGGAATCGACTGATTTGGCTCATTTTGAATCGATGCACTTACGACTGCGATTATTTCTTCGCTTCGAGCAATACGACGTCTTTTTGTCACCGGAACGTCCAATAATGTAAATTTTGTCTCGAATTTATCCACTATAGCACGCACAGCCTGTCGGGTGGGACTATTATTACGGCCGAAAATTGGAGTAAGCGCTCTTAAAGTTGCGACCACCGACTCAGAAATTTATTAGTAATTTTTAATAATTTCCATACGTTGCTGGTTCGTGAACTTTACCATGATGAAAATGTTGACTTTAACTAACGTTTTGACATTGACAGTTCATTAAAAAAGTTTAGGGGTGCTTTCATATAAAGATACGAAATTGTTATTTCCCTATTGGAAAACCCTATATAAGTCTAGTTATTAGGTTTATATATGTGAGGTTCTATGTTATGTGCATTTGTGATGAAAAATATGATTGTTTACAACTGACTGGTGTGTATGAATTTGTATGCTGATTATGTATGTGTGTATCGGATGGCTAATGGTAGGTTCGAGGTAAGAATTTTTTTCATTTCAGAGGACCATACTATTGACGTTAAAGTCACACGCCCGATATTCAGTTTATCGAAATATCGTTTAAAGCTCCTCAAGCGTCAGTGATATAATAATACATTTCATGTCAACCTACTAATGCATATTGATGCCTTGTTCTTGACCACGCTTTACTGAGCCCCTCATTATTCCCTATGTAACGTTCATTATCATTTACATTGGGTGAATTAAATTCTTAATAAATTCATTTTACCTGACTAGGATTTGAAAGATTTTGAAATGTCCTTATGTCCGAAGTTTAACCGACAGAGCCGACTAAAATTACTCAAACTATTTTTGTCCGTGTGAATACGCTAACTTCTTAACACTAGCCTTCCTAGATACAACTTTTGTCTAAATCAGTTTTCTTTCTGTCATAAAACAGAGTGGCAGACTACTAACCGTCTGTCGACTCTGTGCTTGAGGGGAGGATAAAAATGTTTTCTTTAAATTCCAAAATTGTGACCGTTTTTAACTTTAGCCGCTTTAACTTTTCGTGTCCGTGCATATGTGTGGTGTGCTGTGCATCCTTCATTAGAGGTTCATGCTCAAATTTACATCAAGGTTGTCTCTTCCTTGGAAATAATTGTGTCTAGAGAGCCTTTGAGGGGGTACGTTCCACGGTTACAACTTCTACGATTCCGACAAGAGAGGATTGTTGACTAAGGAAGTTTTTTTGGAACGGCCTGGTTCCTGTACACCTAGGAGCTCGCCCACCCATAAGTCTATTTATATAGTTTATTCTACTTCATTTTAATTAATTAACCCATTATAACCCAAGCAAAATCCAGGCTAGATAGCACTAAACTAACTATTGGATCACTGTCCAAATGAAAAAAATTTATTAGTGTTTTTTCTTTTTGAGATTCCAATTGTTTATGCGAAATTATTTTAACAAATTAACAAAAATTTTGTAATTTCAAAAAACTAATAATTCCAATCGATTCTACGGGAAAAAACAAGTCGAAAACCTCTATACCATTTTTCTGTCTGATTCTATTGGATCTATGACTTAATTCATGCCGTTTTTTTCAAAATTTGAACGTTTATTTAAGAAAAAAATGAACAATAGTATTATTCAAAGTATTGCCCATCTGAGGCTATGACTTTTTCCCATCTTTCTGGCAATTTATGGATTCCATCCCAAAAGAACTGCGCCGGCTTGGCGGCCAAGAATGAATCAAGCCAATTTTTGATACCCTGTTCTGATGTGAACCGTATTCCAGTGAGGGCGTTCTGCATCGACCTGAACAAATGGTAGTCAGAAGGGGCAAGGTCTGGGCTATAAGGCGGGTGGGTTAAAACTTCCCATCCACTGTTTTCCAAATAGTTCTTAAGCGGAATAGCAACATGGGGCCGAGCGTTGTCATGATGGAAAATTATTGCCTCGTGTCTAGTCGCATATTCCGGGCGTTTTTCGGCTATTGCTCTCTTCAAACGGATTAATTGTGTTCGGTAGCGTTCTCCATTGATGGTTTCACCCGGTTTTAGCAGCTCATAATACATCACACCCTTCTGATCCCACCAAATACTTCGTGCGATGGATATTTGGCTTTGCCGTTGATTTGGCTGGTTGGCCGGGTTTCACATATGATTTTTTTTGCACTTGGGGTTGTCGTAATGGAACCATTTTTCATCACCAGTAACAATCCGATGCAAAAATGACTTCTTTTTGTGGCGTTCCAGCAGCATTTCGGACATGCAAAACCGCCTTTCAACGTCTCTCAGCTTGAGTTCATGTGGAACCCAATTTCCTTGCTTTTGAATGTATCTGGCTGCTTTGAAACGTTTTGAAAAGGCTGCTTGAGTGACTCCCAAAGATTCTGCGAGCTCTTCTTGTGTTTGGCAACAATCTTCATCGAGTAATGCTTCCAGTTCTTCATCTTCAAACTTTTTTGGCTGCCCAGGACGTTCTTCGTCTTCCAAGCCAAAATCACCACTTTTAAATCGTGCAAACCACTTTTGGCACGTTCGCTCAGCTAGAGCAAGTTCACCATAAACTTCCACCAAAATACGATGACTTTCGGCAGCAGTTTTCTTCATATTAAAGTAATGAAGAAGAACTCCCCGCAAAAACACTTTTTCAGGCACAAAGTTCGAGATAATTAAGTGAAAAAAAATTATTGTTGTTTACGCTTCCAATGAATGACATATACTGAAAAAAACGCACAATGACAGTATCTTTCCAACCCATGTTCGGAATATTAGGAACGATAATAATAATCAAGTTACGCCATCTCTTAGCAAACCGCACGAATTGAGTTATAGATCCAATATTTTGTTAGTGTATTATCGTTAGAAAATAAAATACTCAAGTATATCCGGAAATCAAGATTTTTTTCGAACCGATTGCACAAAACATTTAGGCATGATTTTTTTTGTGTTCTTTGCAGAGAGAGATTTTACATAGTGAACAATAACTTTCAGTGTATACAGAGTAGTTTTCTGCTTCACATTTGTGGCGTTTACCAATAATTATCTTGTGTTCGCCGTCCACACCAGCTGAACTAGCAGACCTGTTCTTTTGTTTAGTTCGATCTGCCCTTTCGAATTTCTCAATACAATACTCACAAACCTCTTCTACCATATCCTTTGTACCCTTTCTCTCATCAGGATGAAGCTTGTTATAAATAACAGTAGCGTTGAATAAAGCAGCTTGAATGAGTCTCAGGAAGAGACACCATGTCCACCTTTTACTGCGAATTGTCGGCATGAGTGCATTGCAATGTTGATCATGGAGATCGACTCCGCTCATGTACGTGTTGTACTTAGAAAATGTTCGGCTCATCTCCGTATTCAGTGGCAAGTACTGATACTGTTTTTGAGTCCTTTACAGTTATGTAATTTAATTTTGAATTCCTATCGTGAAGTAAAATAGTTGTTGCTCTAGCTGCTTTTTTTGGCGTATCAATTTTCGCTTTTACGCGATTTTGTCGAACTGTACCGGTTGCCGCTAGCCGCATCTTATATATCACATTCTGTTACGTTATCGGAACCTGAACTTACATCTTCATTTGGAACGAATGCAATGTCGACATATTAATCATCATCGATCTCCTCAGCTTCAATCATATCAGACAAATGTGCAATTTTTTGCCTCAGCATTGTAACACTGTTGTAGTGTAGAGGATAGAAAATATCCGAGCACAAAATATTGTGCTATGCAAAAGAATGCTACTTCTCCAACAAGTAATTTTTATACTCCTGAATAAAATGATATACAGCACCAAAAGTGGAATATGCCTCAGAACTATTTATCCAAGTTACATTTGAAATCTTTTAAATAACTTTTTCATATATTTCTATCGTCTAAAAACCGATCGTTTAGGGTTACTTTTAGGTAACAGACTACACGTGTTCAAAAAATGGTATAGAAGTTTTCGACTTGCTTTTTCCCGTAGAATCGATTGGCATTATTAGTTTTCTGAAATTGCAAAATTTTGTTAATTTGTTTAAATAATTTCGCATAAACAATTGGAATCGCTAAAAGAAAAAACACGGGTAAATTTTTTTTTTTTCGTTTCGACAGTAATACAAAAGTTAGTTTGGTGCTATCTAACGTAGATTCGGTTTGGGGTAGAACGGGGTACAGCATCTCCCCTCGGGATGACATTGTTTATAACGATAATGCACTAACAAAATAGAATCTGACAAAAAAATGGTGTAGAAGTTTTCGACTTGTTTTTTCCCGTAGGATCGATTGGTATTATCAGTTTTTTAAAATTGCAAAATTTTTGTTAATTTGTTTAAATAATTTCGTATAAATATTTGGAATCGCAAAAAGAAAAAAAACAGGTAAATTTTTTTTTTGTTTGGACAGTGATCCAATAGTTATTTTGGTGCTATCTAACCTGGATTTCGCTTGGGTAATAATGTAGGCAGTGACAAAAATTTCAAACTCACCTGATTAATTTGAAATAATGGTTTAATAAGAAAAAGAAAAAAAAAAAAAAAACAAAAAAACAAAATAATTATTAGGGCTTGGACCAACCCCTTTTGACCGCCATCTATTCATTTAATTTTAGTATGTATAAATTATCCAAGTTTTTCATGTAGTTTCGTATTCAGGATTCTATACAGATTCCTTCAACCCCACCCATCTCATCTTCCTAGGGTCATTTTATACCATTTATTTATTTTAAAGAAATATGGTGAGTTATACAAATCTATAGATACACTCTTATGTCTCCCCATGTTTTTCTCGCCCGCACTCGTTTCTCATGACAAATCGCCCAACTAACTCCCTGCTAAAAAGTAGCGACAAGTTCGTAATACACAGTATGTTCTCCTTAGTTAACAGCTATTACTTCATGAGAAACATGAAGCAAGAGTAAAGCATTAGAATCTCTTTTCTTCTTTTCCAGTAATTAAACACTTTTTACTTACTTTTTTTTTTAATTCCCTTACAGCATCCTCAACCTCTTCAGCTTCAGTGCTGAGTTCTAGGTCTTCAATCTCAACCTCAATGCGGGGGATGAGATGGTGGACAGTCCCACTAGCTCAAATTGTTCTTTAAAGGCGGAATCCAACCGCGCTCTGCCTTCTTTGGGGCATCTCAGTTCCACCAGCAGGTCCTTGGGTCGCGTCTCCCTAATTCCCTGGACTGTGGTGCCTAGTTCATCTGGGTTGACGCGCTTCTTCAGATCACGCAGAATGGTTGCATAGCTCATTCCTTCTGCTGGCTTTATGTGCACTGCTTCTGAACGTGCACGTCTAGGCTCCAGATCGGTCTGGTATTCCTCATTCACGAGCTCTGCCTGCCTCTTCATACTCCTAGTCTTCGTCTCCTTCCCCATGTACTTGTCGACCTGTGGGCCGAGGAAATGCTCCAGCGATGAGGGAAAGCTTTCAGGGTTATCATTACCGAAATCCTCCATCCCTTCCAGGATCTGTGTGATCCTCCGAATCGTTTTGGCCTCCTTAGCCGCCTTTATTTGTAGTGTGACCTTGTATAGTCTAGCCTCAGATCTCCCACCCTCAGGCACCTCTGTCACATCAAGATCCCCTCCAAATATCTCCTCACATAAGCTTTAGTTTGAGTCTAAATTCTCCATTGTTATTCCCACGATTAGCTAGGGAAGTATTCGGTACGCCCCTGCAGAGTCCCGCATGCAGGGGTGAGACCTCAATACTCTGGGAGGTGACCCGGTTTCCTAGAGACTCCGTGCAAGACAGCACTCCCTGGTCCCATGCAGCGATCGCCACGGTACTTAACACTTTGGCTTGGGGGTTATTCCTTCGGGACCATCCCTGGAACATTGTCCGCGACTGCTTATTTAGTTTTGTATCCGTATTCAGCAGTAACCCTCGGTACAGGGCCCCTATCCGCAACCCAAGTAAGTACCCGGTCGCCTGTTCTAAGGCCGTCTGGTCGGTTTCCGAGGAAACCAATGCACGACCAGGTACTCGCAAGCTAATAGTTACGAAACTTCCCGAGTATGATGCTAGTGCTTCAGTGTCAGGAAAAGGCCGCCGTTATTGTATAGTCTCACGCTATCCATGCATTATGAACTGCCGAGAGAAAACTGCTTGTTTTCCGTGAAGTCAGTGTACACTACTTTGGTTTCCTTAAGTCTATTCTCCATCCATACGCTAGTGAATCATGCAGCTCGCTCTGTTGGCCCTATAGCGACTCCCTTTCTACTCTGCTGCGTCTACAGCCGATTCTTTAAAGGATTAGGCCAGTCTAGAGTTAGTCAAAAATAGGCATATTTTTGTGATTTTTTCAGCGAAACCATGGAATAAATCGAGATTACCAAATAGGGTTTTTGTTATACATGTAATTAACTGTACAAAATAATTTCTTCAAAGCGATAGATATCAAAATGAAAAATGTGCAGTATTTTGAGATAAACGCGTTTAAACTGTTAAGTAGTCGAAAGTCATGATTATCATAACTGTTTTCTACAGTCAATTACATCTATAATAAAAAACCTATTTTATAATCTCGATTTATTTCATTGTTTCGCTGAAAAAAAATCACAAAATATGCCTATTTTTGTCTGCCTCTAGAGTGACCAAACCCCGTAAAACCACGATATCCAAAGTCGTTGTTCCAGTGTATATTGATGTTCGGTGGTCTACAATAAATAAAACGTATTGAAAAAGGTCTGTTCACTCGCTAGTTTTGATAACGTCAAAAAAACTTTTTATTTTTATTTTTTCCGTAATTATTAAAATTTATAAATTTATAAACTATTTATACTATTTACTATATTTACTATTTATAAACTATAAATTGCTTAGTTTAATAATACATGAAAATTTTACTAAAAAGGCTTGAATTAAAAATATTTTGTTGATTATAGACATTTTGAAGTATTGTTTGCTTTCGAAGACAATATTATAATCGAAGCAGATTAAATTTTTTCGATAATAGTCAATGTACATCAACTGCTTTGACAACAAAAACTACAAAAATTTATATCGAATATTTTTATGATATTATAAAATTTTGTTTTTAGATATTGCGACAGTCGAAGAAAAGTGCTGCTTGAGCACGTGCATGAGGGATACGAGAAAGAATGGTGGGATTACTTTGAATAAATCTGGAACAATTGTAAAAGCCTCCGCAGCTGTGATAAACCCAGAATGCTGAAATATTCGAAAGCAAGACTAAAAGAGAGGGGACTTAGAGAAAGTATTTAAAACTAGCAACAGAGAAATTGGGACAATATTTCTTATCCAAATCCAGATAAAAATTATTGCAGACATCATCTCTCACAGGCTTCGAATCTGGACTCATTACGTTAAAACCCATTTTCTTGTTACTATCATTAAAATGCGACAAACCAACTTAATCAGGATTTCAAACAATAGCCTTTTTCGAATCCTTGCTCAAAAATCTGAACAATGAGAACAAAGATAGAAAATGCCCAAATCAAAGATCGATCTCCTTCGAATGGTAAATTTAGTGATTCTTCCTTCCACATCTATCCCTAACTCTCCGGAATCCGCACACGGCTTACTTAATCGTTTTCTCCAGGCTTTCAACGACGGTAAACTGTTTACAATGAAATCCCCAATCATTAAAGTTGAACGGAAACATTATCCTGAATTAAATAGAAAAACATTCGGGGACGATTTTTCAAATTTGAAAAATCTCTTAATTTATTCAAAAAGCATCATCCCTGAATGAAAGACTTGAGAAATTATTATTTAATTCTTTTATATTGTCACAAAATGAAAAACGGGTTTTAAATATTTTTAGACAAAGTTCATTTGGGGATGCTTAAAAGAAAACTTGTGAAAAGAATCAGATTTTCTGAGAAGGTCTATAAAAGTGAAAAAGATAATAAGGAAGGAAAACCGTCTATATAAGTTTGGAACGCAATCAAGTTCCGCTGTACAGTTATGTAGTTATATATACATAGAATCATATATTATAAATATATGCAAACGCGTATGAAATATAACAGATCTAATGCCACAGATCCTAGTAAAATAATATTATTATTAATAATAGTAGGAATGAAATTTGATTAGTGTTCTTAAGAGTCATAGGAATTGAAATTGTTGATTCTTATTGCATAATTTGAGGAAAAAAAAAGATAAGTCAAAAAGGACAAGGGACACGTCGTTGTGTGTCGATCGTTTTATTCTGACAAAATTCGTAACTAGCCGTAAGCTGAACATGTTTTTTTATAAATATATCGATCTCCATTATCTTGAAATTTTATCTCGAAATTTATCAAAATTCAACCCTTCCAAACTCCATAAAAAATGTTTGCATCTATCCTTACTGTTTGTATTGAATAATTTTTGTGCAAAGTTATTAACGCAGATTGATTACACAGGTCTGCAAATAATGGGTTTGTATTTGTTGTTGGAAAACGAAAGATCATTTCTGGGGTAATTTTTGACGTAGAATCCGAATCCGAAATCAGAATTAGTCTATCACGTCAGGATTTTGAGATATTTGAGGTTATGTGCTCGAAAAATGGGGTTTTTCGCTACTTTTGAGGTTATGTACAGGGCGCAAGAATTTTTTTTGGTTTTTTTATCAAATGTCATCATTTAGCACTACTCTTTCCCTTCAAAATGAGCTATTGAATAGTCACGAGCGATTTTTTTCACAAAGATACGGCCATATCAAGTTTTGACATTTATCCGAATAACCTTATGAGCACTCACATTGACTCTTTGGTGCATACTATTTTGCATTCGAAAATTTATCTTAAAAATTTGTGCTGCGGGTTTTGATGGTCTGTGAATAAGAATTTACAGTCAAAAAATTGACATTTCCATTTCTAAGATCGCGGCTTCAAAATAGCGGATGGAAATTTACGAAATTGAACGATTTCGCTCTCTAAAAACTCTTACTCGGAGGTTTCGGAGTTGCTGATTACGAAAATGAGGTCGCAAGTTTGACATTTCCATTTCCAAGATGGTAGATTCAATGTCAAAATTTAAGTTTATTTATACTAGAACAGTAAATTGACTCATGAAAGTTGACCTTCGTAATACACAGAAAAACTTCGCATATTGTACACATGCATTCGTACTCAGTGACTCAAAAAACTCTCAAGTACAGAATTTTAGAGACCAATATTGTTTTCCCCGTATATTTCAGTTCGCCATTTTAAAACGGCCAGCCATCTTTTAAATTAAAATGTCAATCTTGCGACCCCATTTTCGTAATCAGCAATTTCGAAATCCCCGAGTAAGAGTTTTTACAGAGCGAAATCGTTTAATTTCGTAAATTTCCATCCGCTATTTTGAATCCGCGATTTTAGAAATGGAAATGTCAATTTTTTGACTGTAAATTCTTATTCACAGAACATCAAAACCCGCAGCACAAATTTTTAAGATAAATTTTCGAATGCAAAATGGTATGCACCAAAGTCAATGTGAATGCTCATAAGGTTGTTCGGATGAATGTCAAAACTTGATATGGCCGTATCTTTGTGAAAAAAAATCGCTCGTGACTGTTCAATAGCTCATTTTGAAGGGAAAGAGTAGTGCTAAATGATGACATTTGAGAAAAAAACCAAAAAAATTTCTTGCGCCCTGTACATAACCTCAAAAGTAGCGAAAACCCTCATTTTTCGAACACATAACCTCAAATATCTCAAAATCCTGACGTGATAGACTGATTCTGATTCCCGATTCGGATTCTACGTCAAAATCACCCCGGAAACGACCCACAGCTTTTCAGCATCAAAACCTTGCAGACCTGTGTTATTTTCTAAATTAGAATAAGCGATTCAAAAATATATATACACTTAAACTGATCTGCTTTAAACGCTTTTTATCGACATCGATTTTTCTTCGGTATCTGAAATTGAACAAAAATACTTTTCAAGTTTGTTAAGCTTTTAAAATATTTTTGAACAATTGATTTCCTTTGATTGGCAATAAAATGCGTACAACCGTTTTAAAAATATTGAAATATTGGGTTGACAACAAAGTCATTTCGTTTTTTATCATGATTTTCAAAGCAAGTTTAATACAAATAACAAACCTTAATCAAGTATGTATTGACCATTTTGTTCGATGGCCTTTTGCCATCTTTCAGTCAACTTTATAATTCCGCTTTTATAGAAAGTTTGGTTCTTAGAGGCAAAAAACTGAATCATTTTTGACAGCCTCATTTTATTCGAATGTTTTTCCATTTAAATGGTTCTAAAGTGAACGGAATGAATGATAATCGGATGGTGCAGTGTCAGGACTATACGGTGGATGAGGCATCACTTCCCAGCCTAAGTCCAATAATTTTTTTGCGAGTGACTAAATATGTGTGGTCTGGCGTTATTTTTATGGAAAATGACGCCTTTACGAGTTGCGAGTTCTGGCCGCTTTTCATTGATTTCTTTGTCCAATTTCATTAGCTGGCGACAGTAGATATTAGAATTGATAGTTTGGTTCCTTGGGAGCAGCTCAAAATAAACAATACCTTTGAATTCCTACCAAACATTCAGCATAACCTTCTTTTGATGAACATCTTTTTTTGATGTCGTTTATACAGGCTCATTTCGCTTGCTTCATGATCGTTTTCGCACGACGTTATCGTAAACAACCCATTTTTCATCGCCCGTTATGATTCGCTTTAAAAGTGCATGTAGGTGCATCTTTGAGGTCAAAATTTCCGGAACGATAACGAGCAAACCAATTCTGGCACTGGCGTTCTGTTAATGATTTTTCACCATAAACATCATACAACTTTTTCTGAGCTTGTACTGCGGAAAAAAGCGAAATGACTTTGTTTAGAAAAAAAATTAATTGAAGTAATAGAGAAAAATCCAGGAGGGGTGGTGGCTTAAGAAGGTTATAAAAGAAACGACCTATTAAGATAAATAAATAATAAGCCAGATGGGTTAAAGCGTTAATGAGTACAGAATAGTATGGAACACACAGAGATGACAGTAATGTTCCATGTGTATGAAATTAATATGGGAGCAGGTTAAAAAGCCGACGCAACAGCATATACTCATGGAAACGTACTAGAAAAGTAATTTTACTCAACTACCGTTCAAAGTTAGGACATATGGACAAGTTGGAAATTATTTAGTATTATTGCAATTATTTGTGAGGTACCAAATATTCAAGAATGAATAATAGTTCGGTAAAATCCAGAAGTGTAGAATAAAGTATGAGAGCGTGCATTAGATTTGTAAAAGTATATTATATTATTGCTCGTAGTATAATTATAAAAAACCAATCTGTTATACAATCACAAAAATGCAAGAAACTTTCGTTCATTCTACCCTAGTAAGAGTTCGGTAAACCGTAAGTTACAAGACTCGTTCTACTACCTATCTATTCATGCAGGAACGATTGAAAGTAATCTGCACCTTAGGTACACATAAAACTTTTCTAATTTAAAAAAAGTGTTAAAGTTCTAGCATACTAATTTTCCAAGTCATTATATTCAATAATCGAAACCAATTATAAGAATACAAAATAGTTAGATTTTCATCGAATTTTGAATATAACTAGTCAATGTGAATCTTACGTAGAAGCTGTCATTTAAAGGTGTACGGAATTTTTAAAATTGTCAATGAATTTTTTTATAACTACAGTTCTATCCAAAATTTGATGACAAAAAAAAGTTTCGACAACTAATTTTTTCCTTGTGGTATAAACTATTGTTATTATGTTAGTGGTTTTTTCCTCGTTAGTTAGTGGATTTAGCTGGAAACAAACAAGTGAATGTCAGAAGGTCTTTGAATCAGCTGAAGTAAATATCTTTGACCAATTGAACGGTATCAGTGATATCATTTTTCTTCACTTTCAGCCATCTACAGCTGGACGTAATTTTTCTCATTTAGCAATTTCGTGACAGATCCTAAGCAGGGCTCTGTTCTTTCACAAAAAAATGTTACAATGAAACAAACATTCTCCAAAAAACACTCTATTTCACCAGACTACCCCCTTAAGTTTTTGAAATTGAATTGATTTCATGGAAATTTAAACAGAAAAGTCTTGATATCTATATTACATAAAATATAAAAAATCTACACAGGATGTTATATTTCCAAATTATTATTATGCATAATAAATGTATGTGCATTCATTAGGCATAATGACAATTAGGAATTCACTATCATGAAATACATATTTCGAAAATGTGCAACACAGAAAATAGCACAATCTTTCTATAAATGTTTTTACGTAATATACTTTTTGATAATAATACAATTTTTTAATGTACATTTCAAAATTTAGTGTATTTGTATGCAGTTTATGTATGTATGTATCGGATGACTAATAGTAGGCTCGAGACAACATTCTTTTTTCATAGTCTTGCCGGTTTTAGTCACACGCCTGGTACTCACAGTTTATCGATCTACCGTTTACAGCTTTTCGGGCGTCAGTGATATACATTTCACCTGAAGCCACTCAAGCATATTGATGTCTTGTCCTCGACAACGTTTTACCGAACCATTCCTTATTCTCTACGTAACTTTCACAGGGTGCATAGTCCCCCCCCCCCTTTTTTTTCATAGAAATTCCCCTTTTTCCCCTATTCTCGAAAATCTTCCCCTTTTCTCCCTTTTTTTAAATTAAAAATACAATATTTGAATTACGCGGAAAAATTCTCTTCACATGCGAGCGCGCACAAAGACTAATTACCATAAACTCAGTTTAGGTACTACAAATAAATATATCACCTACACGACTGAGTAGTGCAATGGCACAAATCAATCGTTTTTCGGCAATAACTATTCGTATCAGCCACACGAATGCTGCTACAGTCAAGAGTAGTGCCGTCTGCAGTACTCTGTGGTAATGCTACACATGACACATGACAGTTGTAATTGTGTGTTTTCGATCTTCTTTTTTTTTTAAATCTATACTGATTTTGCATAAAATTTATTTGAAGTTTAATTTTTTTCTAATAGTATTTATTAATTTTTTCTAATTTCCTCTATCCATGATAATTGGCTATTGAATAAGTTCGGGAGATTAACTTATGAATTTGGCTCGAGGATCATCTATAATATGTGCGAATAAAAAAGTGACTAATTATATATAAAATAATATAACAATAAAAAACTTTGCCAGTATTGTACTTAAATTTTAATATTTGGCTATAAGATTTTTTGCAAATGCCGGCATCCATCTGAATCTGGAATTTTTCGAATTTTTTCCATAAATCCGAACCAGTGAAAATCCACTGTTTCAAAATTATAGAATTTCACTGTTATAAGGCTTCTACAAAGAAATCAGTGGAATTTAACTGTCAATCAGAGCATTTTCACTGTTTCGTCAGTAACAATCACTGACCTCCAGTAAAATATTAATGACGAAACAGTGAAACTTTACTGACTACATTTGAAAGACTTATAAAATTCAAAAACAGTGGTTTCTCACTTAGGATAATTCAGTTTACTTAGGATATTTCAGTCGTGTAACATTACTACAGATTAGTCTAGACGGCACTACTCTTGACTGTAGCAGCATTCGTGTGGCTGACACGAATAGTTACTGTCGAAAAACGATTGATTTGTGCCATTGCACTACTTAGTCGTGTAGGTGATGTTTTCTTTTCAGCTACACGAATGAGTCGTGTAGAAAGAAGTAAACAGTAGTGTAGGATTTTCTCCATGTTCAATACTTTTTACAATTATTTATACATAGTATTAAATAAAAGAATGCTCACATGGAGAAAAATAGTTGAAATAATTTTACTCAAATCTGTCGATTAAACTTGGGACATAAGGACATTTAAACATCTATTAAATTCTAGTCGAGTAAAATGAATTTGATAAATATCTAATTTACCCAATGTGAATAACAATAAGCGTTACATAGGAAATAGTAAGGATTTGAGTAAAACGTTGCTATGGTTCTCTTATGTAAATAACAAAAAAATTCTTACCTCGAACCTGCCATTAGTCATCCGATATACGCATATATAAACATACAATTACATTCACACCATTCAGTCGCAGCCAATCATATTTTCTATCACAAATACACTTAAATATACAACTTCGCAGATATAAACCTTATAACTAAAACTTATATATAGGAAATAGTATATTACGTGCCCAGGTGCACAATGAGGGTTATTGCGTGACGAGCTACAATGCTCGCAGGAGATCGAAGCCGAGACGAAGTCGAGGCGCGATCGGTCCTGCGAGCATTGTCGCGAGTCTCGTAATTTCCCGAATTGTGTGCATTGGCACGTATTCTATTTTATGGGACTTCGGTGCGTATACGAGTTTTTATGCGTACACTCGAATCTAATCTAGTATTGTAGTTGTTTGCGGCGCTAGTCATTACACTTAATATGTCAGGACTAGTCCCGGCCATTTCGATTTTATCGATCTTGTGTAGTAGTAATAGATTTTAATAGACGCATGCGCAGTTCAAATGTACAAGGATTTGTCAGTAGGGTGCTAACGCTGTACGAAGAAGAATAAGAAGAAGATTCTGCTCCGCTGTAAGACTATATGCGCATGCGCAGTTCAATTTTTACATTATATTCCTCTGTAACGGAATACACAACATTCCGTGACTCTCAGCTGTAACAGAAAAACGAGTTTCCGCGGCGGAGGCACATAAAACCTTACATATAGCTTTCGTCGAAATACGCACACGCTCGATTACAATCCTGAGACATGAAACTTGGAACTTTCTTATATAGTGACTACAAGAGTTACTCAGAGCTTGTGAGAGTAAGTGTCGTCACTAGAGTTTTTGAGCCTTCATCAAGTAAAAATAAATCAACTTTTTTCATAAATTATTCATAAAATATAATTTTTAATTAATATAATCCATTAAATATTATAATTAGGATTGATATATATTAATATAATTATTTATTAATATTCAGAATGTATTTTTATTATAACTATGTATGAAGTTTAATCAAACTAAAGTTTGAAATGTACATTAAATAATTGCATTATTATCAAACAGTATCTTGTGTAAATACATTTAAAAGAAGGTTCTTTTATTATCTGTGTTGTATATTTTCAAAATATGGATTTTACAACTACGTATTCCAAATTATTATTGTACCTGAGAAATTTATGTGAAATCTAAATCCTGTGTAGATTTTTAAATTTTATGTAATACACTTATCAAGGCCTTTGTTGTTTAAATTTTAATTAAATCAATTGTGATTTTACTACGAGTAATAATATATATTTTTAGAAATCTTTGATGCACGCTTTCATACTTCACCCTACACTTCTGAATTTTACTCAACTTTGATTCATTCTTGAACATTTAATATATCACAAATAATTACAGTGATTCTAAATAACTTCTAACATGTCCATATGTCCCAAATTTGATCGGAAGTTGAGTAATAGTATATTACGTGCCTAGGCGGACAATGAGGGTTATTTTCGCGAGTCTCGTAATTTCCCGAATTGTGTGCATTGGCACGTATTCTATTTTATGTGACTGCGGTGCGGATACGAGTTTTTATGCGTGCACTCGAATCTAATCTAGTATTGTAGTTGTTTGCGGCGCTCGTCATTACACTTGATATTTCGCGACTAGACCCAGCCACTTTGATTTTATCGATCTTGTGTAGTAGTAATGGATTTCAATAGACGCATGCGCAGTTCAAATGTACAAGGATTTGTCAGTAGGGTGCTAACGCTGTACGAAGAAGAAGAAGATTCTGCTCCGCTGTAAGACTATATGCGCATGCGCAGTTCAATTTTTACATTATATTCCTCTGTAACGGAATACACAACATTCCGTTACTCTCAGCTGTAACGGAAAAACGAGTTTCCGCGCCGGAGGCACATAAAATTACTTCAACTATTTTTCTCCGAGCAGAAATGTGTTTACTGGTACATTTTATTAATAAAATAGACCTGTAAGTATTCAAGAATTTTCTATTTATCAAGCAGAAACAGTGCCATTTTGAATTTCAACTATATCTGCGGAATAACTTAAATTATTAGCGAAATTATTAGCGCTGTATCAAAACGTGCGCGGCGTTACGTCGTACATGTTAAGAAATTTGATGCACGGAGAAAAATGTTTAGTGGTTCCCACCCTTGCAAGGGTTAGAGCTACTAAACGAAATAGTAAATTATGGACGGGCCAACTCGACGGTAGAATCTACTGAACACAAGTTTAGTCGATTTCACTAGCCACTGAAGAGTAGCTTCTAGTGTGCACGCAGTCGCACGTACGATTCTTATTTAGTAGAACACATTGAAGTTGAGTGCGTTTTACTAAACAAGAATTGTACGTGCACGTTAATCAACGAAACATGCGACAGTTGCTAACAGCGCGTTGATGACGTCAAATATAGACGAATCTTAGGACACATTATGGGACCAACATCACACATACGTTTATTACGATTATCACGAACACGAGCCGGCTGCCGGTCAGCGGAACAGAGAGGTTAGTCTTATAGTCAGAACTATTGGAAAAAGTCTGAAATTTAAGTCTAATAATGAGATATAATAGCAGTATTCATATCATTTTACTAAATTTTCTGATATAAATATACGTCATCGTAAAGAACAGAGTTTTGGAATCAGCGCGTGTTTGGAAATTGAATCATTGAGGCAAATTTTGTCATCTATGATGGGTACGTTTCACTTTCGAGCATCCTCATATTTTGACTACAGTAGGACTTAGAAAGTCAAATTAATAAAAGTGTATTTTACCATCTCCGATGGTAATAATTCCAAATTGAAGAAACAAAATTTTTTTCATTGTATCATTTTGTAGTGCCACTGTTGATTCTCCTTGTATTGGAAGTCTTCTGTTCGCTGATTGCCGGACTCGCAGACGCTCACCGGGATCCTCCTGCAGTGGGGGAATTCTATTTACGGGCGCTGGCCTGGCCCTAGCCTGGCTAGATGCGAGTATAGAGACTTCTTTTTCCTATTGTAGTTGCATAGTCTGAATTTGAAAAAACTGTATATCAAAATTTTACTTACGGATCGAAACCATAATTAAAAAATGTTGACCAAAGAAAGCCATTTATGGACGAATTTGTCTAATTATCTTTGAATAAATATAGAGTCATGTATAGAGACAACGGCTTCTGATGGTAGTTGCATAGTCGTAATTTGGAAAAAATGTTTATCAAAATTTGCCTTGCGGAGCGAAACTAAAATTAGGAAAGTTCGAGCCAAGCAAGCCATTTATGGACGAATTTGTCAAATCATCTCTGAATAAATATTGGGTCATGTATAGAGACTTCGGTTCCCGATTGTAGATGCATAGTCTTAATGTGAAAAAATTGTATATCAAAATCTGACTTGCCGGAGCAATACAAAAATTAGCAAAGTTTTACCCAAGCATGGCATTTATGTATGAATTTTGGATATTATCTTTTAGCCTATATGGAGACATGTTTAGATGCCTCGGTTTTTGATTGCATAAACATAGGTCTACGCTCAAAAAAAGATGAATTTTAAATTGAGTTTGCGTAGCGAAACCAAAAGTGGCAAGATTTGGCTTAGCCAATCCATGTCTGGACGAATTCATCAAATTATCTTTCAAAAAAATGGGGACATGTATAGGGACTTCGGTTTCTGTTGGTAGTTGCATAATTTTAATTTGAAAAAAATGCATAATAAAATTTGACTTTGCGGAGCGAAACCAAAATTAGCAAGATTTGCCCCAGCTAAGCCATTTATGGACGAATTCGTCGAATTATCTCTAAGCAAAAATAGGTAATAGTATATGAAATTAGCTTTCTGATTGCAGTTACAGAGTGCTACACGAAAAAATATGAATTAAAGTTAAAGTGTTCGGAGCAAAACCAAAATTGCTAAAGTTTTTGACGCTCGTTTTGAGGGCGATTGGGGTCTTCTCATGCATCCTGTCTTGGATAACTTTAAGAGCCAAGTTCAGCTACTTCATTTTTCCACTTCGCTCTTTCACAAGCTGGACGGTTTCTTCCAATTTTGCATACCCTGAAAGAGTCCTACAGTCTTCCTTCCTCATATTTTCTTGTTTTTTATCCATAAGTAATTTTACCAACGCATCATGCGTAGAGGAGCGGGTTGGAATAGTGGGCAACGGGTATACCCTCGGAACCAGTCTTACTGTTACGTCCCGAGCAAAAGGCGACGGTAGTTTAGATTTTTGGGTGTCAGTTAGCTGATAATATCTGGTTGGTAATGAATGATAATCTATTTTTATTTTTGGGTGCGTGTCACTTGTTAGGTCGAAGGTCCCTGAGTTGTTCACAAAGATAATGGAAAACTGAATTTATAATAATTTGCTGGACAGTAAATAAATATTTAGTAGGTTTTACAATAAGGAACTTTCCTTTTCGGTTACCTTTTTGATTAGAGAAAAAAAGAGAGAATTGTCGTATGTTACTCCTATAATTGCAAGCCAATGGCACCAATTCTTGCAGTAGAGTTTGATTTTTTTTGAGTCACCTTGCGGTGTCAAAACAACAATAAATTTCGCAGTAGGTAGTTTGGTGTAAGGGATGCAAGTCCACCGACTGGTAGGATCAATTGTCCGCTTATGTAACTTGCTAAGTACACGAGAAATAAATCTGGCATGCACTTGTTAGCAAGATTAATTTGTTCGTCCCAATTTTTTAATTGAATCACTATTAACCAAAAACAATTGAATACGATGGTTTATCTAATCCAAAGGAACTTGATATGTAATACCAATGTTTTCGGACTTGCGCCATTCAAGGATCGAGGATTTTATTCACCTAATACCGAAGGTAGAATTCTGCTTAGAGAAACTGATGAGACTTATGTTAATCGAAGGGTCTGCTCACGACGTTGACTTATAATGATCCGAAATGAATCGAGCTGACTGTACAACTGATCGGAGCTCAATGACAACTCTACAGAGGTGAGCTTGGGGTATATATATTTTAGGATGTTCCAATAGTGGGGACAGTGGAAATGGATCTCACAAAACTTGTATTAGTCCCGTATCGCGTGAAACTGGTACCAGTCACGTATCGATCTCACAACCTTTCGTTAGCAGACGTCAATCATCGATTACGGACTTCGATTTTGTATTTTATCTCTTTTCTCTATTGCCTATTTTTTTTCTAGTTTTCAAATGAATGTAGTTTTAACTACACGGAAAAACAGTATAGCTGAGAAAACTATACAGAATTTGAGTTCAGCAAAATACCTGTCGTGACTATACGATATTGGTATTGTAGCTAAAATGAATGCGTGACGCACCGAAACGCGTATTTTGCCATTGCACCAATATAATTTCGTTCGTGCAACGATAGAAGTATAACTGTCCGACCTATACCGGTATATAGTGTCTCTGGTATAGGTGAGACAACTATACTGGTTTGCCGCGCTACCTACACCTTGCTTCGCATGCACGCGACTCTAACCTCGAACTGAGAAAGAAGTGTCATTTGTTCTAGGCGTTTGTCGATTTGTTAGAGGCATTTTTTCATTGCTTGAAATATAATTTATGCGTATCGCACATTCTTTTATTAAACGTGAAAATCCACAACTGCTATGGACGAGTGGGTGAAGAGAAAATTAAGAGGTTGGGGATTATCATATCAACGAACTTGTATCCTTCGCGGAGCAATATGACGTTTAGGAATACCAGTATAGCTGTCTCACCTATACTCGTATAGTTCTGAGGACCATACCGTAGCATTGGTCTGATAGCAATATTTTCTGGTTCTGAGAACCAAAATATAGTTCTCTCAGCTATACTGTTTTTTCAGTGTACTCATACATGCATTCATTTATACGTAAGTTGTGTCAAACCGATGTTTCGTCGTGAGGTTATACATTGGTTCACCTCATGCGAACAGTTACTCGGTCCATATGATAATTTATCATCAGAATACTATTATATACGAGTTGTTCATTGTTCGTTCACATTGGTGTATGGCGTGTTGTTCTTACACAGGGGCAATATGAAAATTGTAAGTTACCGGGATGTAACACTACCCCAGTTCCCTGAGGCCCAACCCCCGCTTAGCCGGTACCGGAATACACGGACGGATTGGACTCGCTTGGGATAACACAGACTCCGACGCCTGTTTTCAATAAGCACTTCCTGATCAAGTATCTAAGGGGCTAGCTTCTGATCCCGAATGGCACACCATCTCGGCAGAGCTAAGCTCACATCAGCCTTGCCTCCTGATGGGTCGGGAAAGACACCATTCGGCGCTAGACGGGAACGATCAGTTGGACTGTTCTTAATCGCAGACTACTGAGGTTTCGCAGTGCCCTCCCAGGAGATTCCATTCACCAGTCTATTCTTAGTTCCATTCAGGAGAGAGCCCATTTATAGGGTCTTCTCTCGCGTTCTGAGAACATTCATCACAGTCATGCGGCGTTGTCATTCATCCGTCTCCATTCATAGGGATAAACGTGTCAACAGCATACCTCTCTTTCAGCTTGGGATGAACCCGTTTATAGGGCACCCCTCATTTAACTGGGAAGATGTCCTTTTACAGAGCTCCCTGCATTTTGTCACCTATTCATCAGGATTTTACAACCTGCATGACCCGAAAGCCGTCCGCTAAGCCCCACCGCCCGTTCTTTTTTGGCATAGCCAAGAGAGGTGTCAGTACAACGAAAGGATAGTTGCATGAATTACTGTGGTTTTTCAAGCCGCATTACATAACTTTGAAGCTTACTGAATCTGTAGTGTGTCATATGCCTTTCAGTGTCGGTCTTTCTTGTAGTTTAAATGTTTACACACCTAGCTTAACATCTTAAATTCACGGAAAATGGGTAGAGCTGCTGGGGAAATTGTCAAAAACCAAAAATTATAGAACTGCAATTCCACCCACCTAATGTTTTGCAAGACATTTCAAATTCCAGATATCAAAAATCAAGAAGATCTGTCAAAATATTTTAATCTTGGCCTGAATTGAAACTGACTTAGCTTGAGCTAACATGTTTCTTGATCGTATCGTCACGGAAGAGACTTTAACGATAATCAGCAAGACTATCTCTTCTCAATAGTTGCTATATCTTCGTCAAATTCTGAGTCATGCATAAGCTCACGAATTTGAGGCCCTATGAAAACCCCTTCTTTTATTTTTGCATCGCTAAGTTTTTAGAATTTTGATTTTAAACAGCCAAATGCGTTTCCGTTTCGAAATGTTGCTTTTACGAAGTTTTTAACTATTCCGAGTTTGATATGTAGAGGCAGCAGAATAACATTTTTAGTATCTACCAGAGAATCTTCAGCGACGTTTCTATTCCCTGCACACTGAGCTTCAAGGGTCATAGATATGATGAAAATGACGACAAAAACGAACCTTAATTCTCAATTTGTATACATTTCAAGCTTCCAAAAGTGAAGAGACTGAAATCCTAGCTGCTTGTTTTTCCGAGATAAGCTAAAGTCAAATTTCCTGTTTTTCAATTTTACTGATTTCTTCTTCCATTTCTTTACTTCGGTTCAAAACTGTACAGATATGCATATCTTCTTCTTATCCTTCTTCTTCGTACAGAGTTGGCACCGTGCTGACAAAGCCTTGTACATTTGAACTGTGCATGCTCTATTACAGTCACGAAATATCAAGTGCAATGGACGAGAATCATGATGAATACTAGATTAGATTCGAGTGCACGCATAAAAACTCGCATACGCACCGAAGTCACATAAAATAGAATATGTGCTAGTGCACACAATTCGTGTAATTACGAGACTCGCTTAAAATACTTGCAGGACTGATCGCGCCTCGGCTTCGTCTCGGCTTTATCTCGGCTTCGTCTGGGCTTAGCCTCAGCTACGCCTCACCTAGGCCTTGACTGCCTTGGCTTCAATCTCCTGCGAGCATTGTCGCTCGTCGCGTAATAACCCTCATTATGTGCCTAGGCACATAATATACTATTAAAATATCACTCTTAGCTTGCCCCAAGACCAACGACGTAGACGTGGTGTTATGATGGTCCCATTTACTCGTTTTTTAAATATATTTTTAGGTATTTTTTATTTTCATTTTGTATTTTTTTTTATATTTTATTGAAAATTAAAACGTAGCAAATTCCCTGTCTTCTCAACTTAAATACGCCGTGAGAACTGAAGGACTGCCTTTTTCAACCTCGTCGAATACGTGGGGTCTTCAATCATGTTGATTTTATATCGTCCCCAAAATTTTAAAAATTCTCTGTGGATTTATGCCTCATCTTGTATTGACCATATGCCCAAGCCTTGCTTTCCTAAAAAGTGCAGACAATGTTTGATATCTTTCAAAGCTACGTGAATCTTTAGTGTTTCAGAAACTTCAGTACCTCTAAAAGCTTTATGCAGTTCTTCGAAAAGTTTGTCTAGATCAGGACCAATCTCCCTCGCAGAAAAACAGCAATTTACAAGTTTATGCATGGCCGTAAAGGCAGAAATGAGAAGCAAAAGTTTCAAACGTCCAACTTTCTCGTAGATTTCGGAATCCAAGATTTTGTTCGCTTCTTTGAAGAGTTTTAGACAGGCTTTGTTCTCAAAAATTTCTCCTTGGTAATTTTTTGGGATGACTTTCAATTTTTTCGGCCAGATTAGGACTTTCTCTTGACCAACAAGAGGAACTAAGCTATCCCAAAATAGATGATTGACATATCCCTGTACGACAAGTAGCTCCAGAATTATACACTTTTAAATAATTTAGGTGTCATCATCTTTATCAAAAAGGGAAAGATTTATTGTGCTGTGACATTCCTTGTCATTTTTCTTATTTTTTCTATCAGAAAAAACTTTTGTGGTCTTCTTTTAAATCGCCATAAGTTTAAAATTTCACACATTCCTTTGTAGATCTCAGACACTCTGTATCATTACTGATATCTCCGTGCTCATTCTCTTTTTCCTGGTGACCTCTCAAATTTCTTATTGTCACAAAACAATATGGACAGGGATACATGAATATTGCAGTTTGCATACAGTTAACAATAGGTAAGAGTTTAAAGTCTGAAACAAAGTTAAAGGGAATACTGTTGAGGTTTGTCAATCTGAATAAGAGTTTAACGTCTTCATATGTTTCCTGACTTTGTGGTACTGCGCAAAGCATTATCAGTCTATGAAAACTGGTCAACTTTGCCTTCTTACCAGTACTACCATCTACAGAATACAAAATTCTTCTTTCATAGGCAAATTTCGATCTGCTTCTAGATTCGAATCATTAACCCCACAGTCTAATTCAGGTGAATAATTTTCTGCGAGTACTGTTATGCAGATTTTTAAAAAACCTTGACCACCATCAGCCATAACTTTAAGTGCTTAATTTCCAATTAGATTTCGCTCTTTCACAATAGCTTCCAATAGTTCTTCAGCATCAGTTCAAACAACGGGTTTTTTTTCTATCGCTGCCTTATTTTCAGTTTCGAATTCAAATATGCCATCTTTGTAAACATCTTGTAACTGTTTTGATTCTTCAGAAATATATTTGCTATAATATGTAGGCACAGATTGTTTACCAACAGTACATCTTAGGAAGTTTGTCAATATTTTTATCGCATTAAATGATGCACCAGCAATGACTTAATAATTGTCCAAACGTTCAGCAGAAAAACTACTTTTTATTTCATTTTTGGATTTAGAACGATTTTTGTCTTAGAACTGGAGGTACTCAAAGTGAATTCAATTTTTCGCTGCTTACTACTGTCGCTGGCGTCGGTTTGCGTATTCATTTTTCGTTTCAGAATAGAAGTCACAACCTGCTCTTGACGCTTTTCTGAAAGTTTTTCTACAATTTTCATCACATCTTGCGGAACCTTCACTCCACAAGAATGTTTTATACCTTTTCCAATCTCTTGAAAACACTGTTTTCAAATTCGTTAAATCGAAATGATTGACTCATCATTGAGTTTTTCAGTACTTGGAGACTGAATGATACTCGAAGTACCATGAAATCCATTAAAGGCATCAACGTGGTTTGATACTCCACATTTGCCTTTCTCAATTTTCAGGTGGTCATTAAATCTTCCGGTTAAACATATATAACAGTAACAATCATTGCCATTGGCCCTGGTTTGTTTTGGTAAGATCATGTCTTCATAATTTGGCATGGTTGTGAGAGGTCTTTTACGGTTATTTTTTTCATGTTCGACAAAGGTGAGAAGGCATATATTGCAGTCGCTTAATGGAAACTTGGGAACGAATATTTTGACATCTTCATTTGTAAGCATTTTTCTAAGTTTTTTATATTTCTCAGTCATACGAAAGAAATCTGATTTTTTTTCCAAAGACGATTTTTTTACCGCTTGGTGCACACACCTTTGCTCTATTCTCCTCATGATCACTTTTACGTTCTATTTTTTAACGAAATATGAAAATAACAGGGGGCCAGCAAAAGGAAGTAAGTACAACACGTGTTTAATTTCACCTAAGAAAAAATATTAACATCAGACTCCTTAATTCCACGCTTGTATTTGGAAGTACATAATTGAAAATTGACATTTATAACATAAAATAAATGAAAAATTATTAAACAAATGATGGTGCTACCACATATGTACTTCTTTTGCTTTGCTGGAACAACCGCTCATTTTACGTGATACAAAAAAAATTCCAAGAACAAATTTTTCAATTCGCATGATTTGGAAAAGAATATAATTTGAAGATATCTCGGAAAAACAGGCAGCTAGGATTTCAGTCTCTTCCCTTTTGGAAGCTTGAAATGGATACAAATCAAGAACCTATACTTATAGTCCAGTCAAATTAGAATTTTGGCGGGAAATAAATCCTACAGCTACCAAAAAAATGAGAAACAATCTCGCCGGTGTTAGAAACAATCCGAGTACAAATTGGACAGCGATTTTTGTACGCTTCGATATAAGGGGGAGGGTTTAAGTTAAAAATTCGTGTTTTTTTTCATTTACGCGTGGATTGATGAAAACGAGTGCTTCAGAGAGAAAAAGTTTTCAAACAAAAGTTGTAGAGCGGGAAATTTCCCGTAGGAATGTTCAAACGCCATTAAACCCAATTAATTTGTTCATTTGTTATTCAATTTTTATCTATGAAATCACAAAAAAGTTTGACTAGTCATAAGTTGTTAAAAAATGCAACTCGACTTTTCTGGTTCATTGGAATATATAGTATTTTAGAAGTGCTACAATTGTCTCTTTTACCAATTTTCTCTATCTGTCATCATTCCCGAGTTATTAATTTTGCAACTAAGAAAAAGGCTTTTTGTAAAATGCCAGTAACTTTTCCATCAGAGTCGGAGAAAAATTTAGCGCAGTCAGGATCTCTTCTAAGGGGTACGTTTTATTATAAACAATTGATTTTTTCATTTGTTTATAAAAATTCACAGTTTTATTGCACTTTGCAACTAAGACGCTTTCGACTGCGCTGGGGTCGAGCCCAGGTCTTTCGATTGTCGGTCGACTGCTCTGACCACTGAACTACACAGGAGTCCGACATCTCCTTCTCCACAAGAAAATTTTTTGTTGTAGGTTACGTGGTTGGCCTAAAATCTTGCAGGAAAATTGATATCGAAATTCTGATAAGGGCACGTTCAAGGTCATCCTGCACTCGAATATGTAGAAATATAATTTCAATGACTTTGCCTCTTGAAGATTACGATTAAATAAACAAAAAACAAAACAAAGTGAATGAATATCTTTTTTCGTTCCTTCGTAATAAATTTTTGAAAACAGGCTCGAAAATCAGGCCGCTACGTAGACGACCCCCTTAACAAATGCATGAATTTCAGAAACGAATAAAACGTGATCGTCTTATATTACTTGATTATGAATTTCGTACAGTTCTAAAATATAAGACGATCACTCACATTTCATTCACATCACTCACGATCTGAGCAAAAAATATGTTCGCTTAAGCAAACGTATTTAATATGGATAAATGAAGATCTGATGCTCAGTATAACATTTAGTACAAGTTTTCAGAAATTGAAAAGAAGGGTACACATTTTTCAAGAAATTTCAGAAGCGGATAATCCGAATTTAACTTTTTTTCCAGATAATTATTTTTCATGACAAAAGAAACAAATCGACTTATTGCTCATTAAAAAAAAGTAAATATGTCCTGAATTACAGAACACTGACATTTCAGTACATTTTTAGCACTTTTTTCGAGTTTTTTAGAATATCTCAAAAACCGTTACAGATATAGCTGAAGTAAGACGATATTCGCAAACTGCGTTAGAAAACACATCGTAATGATCTGTGTTGATGGCGGAATTTCACTCTTAAAAAAAATGGTTAAACAATTTTTTATTAACAATTTTAATTGCAAATATTTATAAAACTAGGCGTAATAACAAAACAAAAGCCAGATTCGTGTTTAGCATTGAAAAGTACTTCGGAAATGATGTCGCATTCATCGAGGACATAAATCATTTTTGTTGATTAGTGTTATTAAATCCCAATTTGTTCAAATTACTTCATCATGCCTACCTGCTAAAGTTTCAATTAAATATAATATTGAAATCTTCTAAATTGATTGTAAGCTCGCTTAAAATAATATCCAAGCATTACCCGCGCAGTAATTGGGGTTTCAGTAGTAATTGGTGCGCAGTAATTCATGCAAACCCGCAGTAATACCTTCATGGAACGTTTTTCTTACATTTGCACTTTTCATATAAATTTGGTTTCTTTTAGAGTTCAAAGACTGCACCCTACTCGATTAATACCAAATACTGCATGAAAGGAATCATAATGACAATATCAGAAGCTTTTGAATTTATTGTTCAATGAAACAATATTTCAAACTTATACAAAGCCTTTAATAATTTTAAATATTACTGTTTCTTCTGAACTAGAAAATATTTTACAAAACAATTGTTTTTTTTTACTTTGGTTGGAATGCATGTGTCACTTCCCGCGACTATACCGCCTCGAGTAATAAATAAACTAAGGAACCAATGAAGGGATCAAGATAGCATTAACGCGTGTGTGATTTTATCGACACAAGTTATAGCCAGATCTACAGATCAACGGAAATATCAATATGGAATTAGCATGTATCGTTATGATACCCACACATGATAACAAATTGACTGACCCAGAGAGAAGGTGAATGAAGCCCGACAGTGCCAACGCACTACTTCATGCACTTATCACACACATTACTGTACACACCATGTAACTTGTAATAACATGTAACTTATCATAGCATGTAGCTCATTATAGTTGACCTTTCAAAGTCCTATAAAAAGCGAAAGTTCCAATAGAAGTCAGTCCAGTCTCCTCAGATTTTTCACCGCCAGTTGGTTCAGTTCTAGTTCAGTAAAATCGTCGCCGAGTTCAATGACAGTAAAAGTGAAGGAGAATCGCCTTAGGTAATCTTCTCGACAAATCGGGATCAGAAAATTAACCATCCCAACTGACTGGACCACAAATTTACAGTTTGTTTAAGATCCATCTAAACACCTATGTTTAAAAATCCATTAACTACATAATAATTTTTTTTTAACTTCTCGTTTATTGAAGTGTTTACCCCATCTTCTTGTGTTAGAAATCATAAAGATATTACTATCAATCCGTTTTGTTTACCTTTTTCTTCTACACGCCGTGGCCACATGTTAACAGTAAACAGTGATGGTCTCAGGGAAAACCCCAGCTCAGGCTAGAGACAGGGAGTTCTAACATCTCCTTTCTTCAAATTTTAAACCAGTTTAGTTCTCGTTGGGATTTCAATGAGTCAAGTTCGGTGCTTGTGCTACTACTTCTACCACTATTTCTAATACTACTATTATTACTTCCACTACTATTATTACTACTACTTCTACTACTATTTCTATTACTACTATTATTACTACTACTACTTCTATTACTACTACTAACTACTACTACTACACTACATTTATTACTTATAAGACTTTAAAAGATATTCAAAGTCTTAAAGAAAAATAAAGATAACGAATTTGGGTAAGATAAAGGCTGATTTCATTTATTAAGTTCCTTCACCTCTTTACAAGGCACTCAACAACCTACAATATTCAACCCACTCAAAATTTTCCATTTCCATGGTGCTTACTTGTTACGTCCCGAGCAAAAGGCGAGGGTAGTTTGGATTTTTGGACGTAAAGGAGGTAGTTAGCTGATCATATCAGGTTGGTAAGGCCTGATAATTTATTTTTATTTGTGGGTACGTTGTCACTTGTCAGGTCTATGGGCCCTGAGTTGTTCACAATGATAATAAAACACTGAATTTATAACTGTGTGAGATAATTTATTATAAACAAATAAGTTGTTGGATATATTTACACAAAGAACAATACTTAGGTGGTAACTTACTTGACTACCTCATAAATTAGAGGGTAAAAGAGAGAATTGTCGTTTCTTACTCCTATAGTTGCAAGCCAACGGCACAAAGTCTTGCTAAGTACACGAGAAATGAATATGGCATGTACTTGTTAATAGGGTTGCGAAGGTAAAATACCTAACGTAATTTACATGGTTTTCTACATGTAATTTACTATCTATATTACGTGGAGGTTTTCTACACGTAATTTACGTATATGCTAGACTTAAAGTTTTAGTGGGCGCGCAAGCTAACCTAATTTTTGAGTATCGTTCGCAAATATTGTCATTTGGTTAATAAATGTCAAAATGTGACGCGATCTGAAGAAAGATCCCTAAGAAGTCAAAAATCGATTTTCCGATTTTCGACGTTTTACATAGATTTAAACCTGCTCTTCAAGATGGTGTAGTTGAAAAGATTCTATCATTAATAGTTTGTTCGTTACGAGGCCTGAAACATTGTCATTCGGGAAAGCGCTAGACTTCTCTCTAATCACATACAAATACACGAATGCTGTAAGTGTGGATACTCTGTCTTTCTTTCCGAAGACGGCCGGACCGGCCGAACTGACACAGACTATAAACCTGTACAAGTATGCGTATATCGGAAGAGTTCTATCGGCTCGTCGCTACTTTTCCTGATTCTCCTCGAAACTCTACGCTTGGTTACTTTGGACTCTTTCTTTAGATCGCTCACAAATTATAATTTAACCATCAATAAGGCTGGTTGACCAATGCACGAAAATAACTTTTTCCCAGGGGGAGATGTATTACCATCAGCCCTATCCGACGACGAGCTAAATTTCGGTTTCTTAGTGATGTTAGGTAGAAACTAATACGTAAGGCGTCGCCACCTCCGTCCTCTCATATGAAAGTATTGTTTTGCATGGTGTTTATGAACAAATTTAAACAATTATTAGAAAAATGGAAACATTTCCTAAATCTTAATAATTGTTTTCATTATTAATGAAGTGAATTCTAGTCATAAACATGAACTGAGTAAGTAAATCAGAACTGAGTAAGTGTACTTACATCTCATTAACAAAATTAATTTATAGAATTAATGATATTAAATATTTAAAAGAAAATGTTTAATTTGTTTTTAACGAGTTTATAAAGATTTTTTATTTAAATAATGATTTATACTTATCATGTATTGATATATTTGTCTGTGATTAAAAAGCTAATACACATGTGATAGAAAATTGTTGATAAGTATGTGAAATAAGCACCAAGAGAATCCAAAGGAACTAGATAGAACTGTACTGTTTTCGGAATTGTACCAAGGATTTTATTCACCAAGTACCGAAGGTAGAATTGTGCTCAAAGAAACCGATGAGACTTACGTTCATCGAAGGGTCTGCTCACGACGTTAACTTGTTGGTCTGAAATGAATCGAGTTGACCGTACAACTGATCAGAACTTAATGACAAACCACCATAGGTAAATCTGGGGTATTTATACTATTGATGCTTCCAATACTGGGAACAGATGAACGTAAATCGGTGGCAAGGCACTTACGAATCGCAAATTGGTGGCATGGCACGTACAAATTGTGAATCGGTGGCCAGGCACCATTTCTGCAAGAGTTCATTCATCGATTGGCGATGACCAATTGATCAATCATTCATTTTCATTTTCTATCATAGGTGATTGATTATCGGCAATTAATAAACAGCAATACTAACAATGAATCAATGCTAAATTAACAACTAGGATGTCAATATCAGTTATAAAATAATATTAATATGATAGTAAATAATTATAATAATTATATAAATAATTTATGGCTTTTAAATTTAATGAGACTATGTTGGTAAGTTTTTATTCTCTCATTAGGTTATTAACACAGCATCACTATTTTATGGACACGCAGTGTGAGTTACCGACTCATTACCGTGGGCACAATTACCATATAGATAGAGCGCTGCTCTTCTTTATCACTCATTGCCATGTGTCAAACCGATCTTTCGACGTGAAGTATACATTGGTCTACCTCATGCGAATAGCTACTCAGTCCGTATGATAATTTGTCATCAGAATTGAAATTACATGTGAATAGTTCCTTGCTCGTTCTCCTTGGTGAGTTGTGTGTTACCCTTGCACAGGGACAATGTGAAAATTTAAAGTTACCGGGATGTAACATACTTAACATTAATTTTATGTTAATAAATATATTTTATATAATCAACCCTTCTTGTTTAGTGACTATTCCTCATTCCTTAGAGAGGATCCTTCTGATCCTAAGATGAAAGGAAGAAATCTTTGAAGAAGAGAAGTGTTGCGTTTCTGACGTAAGACGTGGAATATAAATAGGTCCTAATGTGAGCGTCATGCGTTGCGTTATAACGAGAGTGAAATAGACAGGAGTATGCTTTGATCCCTTTCACTCTTGTTATGAAACGTTGCACTTCGCTCACATGGGACTGCGCCCCGAGAGTGCCGTCCCTTGAGAGCGTCAAACCGGGCGTTTGAGACTAAAGTATACTTTTATCTTATTCATTCTCGCTATGACGCCCAGTTTCACACTCTCATGAGACGACAGCCTGAGGGCGCAGTCCCTCTAGGGAAGGATTGGACAATGTTCCCCCACTGAGAACTCCGCCATGATAATTGGATCGGAAGTAACGTCATATGCATTCTTGATCGTCTAGAACAACAACAAAAGGCGGACGTTTCATGGTTAGTTTTAGGAACGAATAAACTTTTCCGTATATTATATGCATCACAGTGTATCACTTATGATGCATAAATCATAATTAGATAATTATTAAACGAATATACGCACATTCGTTATAAATTACTAAACAAAAACATAACCACTTAACACTTAACCGGAACTCTCCAACCAACTCCACTCGACCAATCCGTATTAGGCACGGGGTTTTTCCCATCCTTCCCGAGAGGATCCTTATCGAGGAGAATAGGGTGATAGAAGATCAAGGGAACAGGATTCAACCAATGAAATAATCGCACGGACCCGAGGCGAATGTCTCATTGGTTGAATGGAATCCAAATTTATTCAGGGATATATTTTGTTTAGAAATCAGGATTAAAAGTAAAATTTTAATCAAAACAGCAGCTAAAATAAATTCTATAAAATAAATAACATATATATACTCGCATATTCAGTTACCACTGATATTTTCAATTTTGTAACTAGAAATAAAAAATATAGATATTAATAAAATTATATAATTGGTATACCTATAATCTTATGCCTTGTTTAGGAATTCAATTAATCTAAAAGTGAGTTAATACTATATTGAATGGATTAATTTCTTTTATTATTGGCCACAAATACGTATACAGTTAAAAGAAGGCTTATAAATAAGATAATTGTGCAGTACACAAATTCAAAAAATACACAAATCATATTTTGTAAAACACTGCATTTTTAAATGCCTTTACCATGACTAAGACATACTTTCAAACGCCCACAAGCAAGGAAAATAAATATTTGTAAAAGTTTTCCGACTTAGAGAAATTAAAAGTTATAATGAATTCTCGAATTGCTTGAAAAATTGTTAGAGAAAACAGAAAGATTCTAGGGCAAAAAATGTTCAACCTGAATAAATAAAAAATAAGACTTCTCACAATTTACCCTCAATCATTGAAATATTAAATACTTCATCAGATTCTGAGCGCGAAAGAAATAAAAAAGATTCTAATTCTTTTAAAAATATAGTCTGAACGATCGAAAGTTTAAATATATCGTCAGATTTGGGATCTGAAACGAAAACCAAAGAAACCATTTTGTAATGCATATCTCCTCATTACAATAACAATAGGAAATTACCTGTAAAGAATAACTAAATATCTGCAAGGCAGTTGAGCGTATATAATATTGTCCAAAGTGTTGTGCTTGAGTCTCGTTTGTCCAATCTTACATCACTAAAATTCTGTAACAATAAACAATTTTGTTAAGTGTTAGCAATAAACAAATTTTGTAATTATAAGAATTGTCCAAGCATTTTCATTAAATCTAGCTTGTCCAATCTCATATCGCTGAAAATAACTTTTGTTAATGTTCTTAAACAACTATTAAATTAACAAATATAAAGCTCACTCAAGCGAATATTCAATACGCCTGACCTGACCCCCCTTGCATCACTGAAATCATAATATTCAAAGCTAAGAACATAGAGTACCTGCATATATCGCGACCAAAATCGACAGCGCGTTAAAATTACAGCAGAATTCTTTAGCAAAAGCAAATTAAAATTCTAATTCTAAAATTCTCAATTGTTATACTTAACAAACAAATAAAAAATTGGCTACGTTATATGGCAACTAAACAATCTCAAATAATAATGAAAGATCAAACTAATATTATAATTTTAATATATTCTGACCTATTAAAAAATAAAATAGGAGATTTCTTGTACGATCCAACGACAAATATTAATTTAATCCAAAGGGATAAACTAGTTCCTGAATCCAATATAAACCACTTAAAGATTTACATATTGCATAACGTCAATCTTTCAACAATTGGATCAGTAACAATCTCAATTTTGTGTGATTCAATTGAATTCAACGTAATTATTGTAACAAAGTTACATAAGTGCCCCATGGGAACACAGCCCTGCGACCGGAATTTGGGGGAACGCGGCCCGCCATGCTTCGCGGTCGCGTGCCGTCGCCGGTTTCTTCTTCTTCCCCGGCAGAGTCTCCAGAACGTGGGATTTTTCGGCCCCCACCACGTTCCCATCTGGGAGAAACACATGCAAACGTGGCGTGTCAGTGTGTCGGCTCTGCTACACGCTGCGGTCACCAGCTTCGTGTAAAGCCGAAGGTGCACGAAGACGGACTTCGTTACAATGCTTGAGTTTTCAAGTTATTTTTAGATTTCACGCATTCGTTTATTGAGTCGAAATTAAGAATTGTATTTTTCTCGAGTACGTGCAAAAGAGGCGCGAAGCAGACGACGAATTTGAATTTACGAAGTATATAGTTCAAGAAATAACACTTTTCTTCAATTTCTAGAAGAAAGTCTGCATGAAATAAACATCAGTATGATCTTGGAAAATTTCATGAGGATTTCAACACTTCAAAAATAAACTTTCAGTGAAATTTAGTGACAATAAATGTATAAAATTTGAAACAATATATAATTTTCCATTCAAATTTATATACTTCTTACTAATTTTGTACATTTAACAATTTTTCAATTAGAACAATATTTTCTATCAAGATAAAATGAACATAAAATTCAAGTTCATAATTTATATTTTCAGTTATATGTTAGAAATATTTTCATCTCACATTTTTGTAGCCTAAGCACAAACTTTTCATTCCAAAACTTAAAATCGCTACGGAAATGGAAAATTGTCTAATAGCAGTAGATAAATTAAAAAGCTAAAATATGTGTTTATTGGTATTTCCATATTAACATATAAATATCAATCAACTTTAAATTTTACATAAAAATGTTCGTTCGAAGTGTTCAAATCTTGTTACAATTTGACAAGATTTTATGGAGGAGTGCAATCTTTTGGATGAAATATTTTGTAGTTCTTAATTTGTCTGTCCGTCTGAAATCGTAGTAAGATTTGAACAGTAAACAACAAATTTTCCAATAGAATTCAGGATCAATAATAATTGATTCAGGAAATACTTCAACTCTGTAGAGCATTTTTGTATTTCGAATTCAAAATGTGTGATTAAGCCACAAAAAAGTAAGCTGAAAATGTAGATATAAAACTAATTATGTCATGTTTATGTCTTCTTAATGGAAAATACTTTGCATATAATTCTCTAATTCGATATTTTTTTAATGTATGAACATTCAAGAAATTGATAAATATTCCATCTTTTTATAGGAACTAAAAATTTCCGGATAATGCTTTGATTGAGAAAGCTAAAAATTTGTCAAATATTTATATAAATTGCAATTTTACAATTGCATTATTTTTCAAATATTTTAACATCTCTTCAATCTTGATAATTCTTACAGAAGTTTATTTCATGTGAGTGACTTTTTCTTTTTCTAATAAAAGATTTCGTAATTCTAAATTCGACCCAATTCGTAACATTGTAAAAAGATTTAAAAACTTCATAAAAATTTTTTTTCTGTTTTATTCAAAGTCAATAAATATTCAATGTTTGGAATCGAAATATTAAGTAAATGATTTTTAATTTCTGGGAATAAACTGCTTTGATAAGACAATCTTTCTTCTTTGTGCGAAATCTCAATTTTAAAATTAAAATTCTACGCATAGGATACAAAAACATACTATGAAAATACTTTTATTACAGAATTTTGAAATATACAAGTTGACCAATTTTTAATCTAGTAAATCGGCTACTTTAAGCAAAAAATTATGTTAAGAATATTTTATCAAAAAAAAATAAGGCACATTAAATTACGGTTTAAAATCCACATTCATAGATTGATGGTAAAAGCAGTTTAAAGTTTTTTAATCTTACGTTTTAGTGACGTATGCACAGACTTTTAATCAGATAAATGAAATGCTTTATAGAAAGTCAAAAATTTCTTATTACAGCACTTAATCAAATTTATAAAGTAAAAATATTTTTTAATTGATGCTTTCACTCAATTCTTTAAACATTCATTAATTGAAAATTGTACTCAAAATTTAATCTTGCAGCGTTCCAATATTCCCACAATGTTACAAAATCTTATTAATCATTATTTTAATCGAATTATTTTCAAAATATTTAAAAAATAAATGTAAATATTTTGATTAAATACTCTGTCAAATTTTGCATTTGACTGATCTTGCAAAATTGTTGAAAGTTTTGAATACCGATAGGAGAAACTTTAAATGAAATTTTATGTCCATAAATGCTTAAAGTTCTATATAGAAATATCAACTACAACATTCTCAAATCTTATAAATAAACTACTAAATTCAAAAAGTTTCGGATTTTTTTAAAAACTGTACAAATTTCAAATATGAATCAGTCAAAATCTACTGATTATCAGTGAAATTTGACTGATTTAAATAACTAAAAACAGGTTACTGTGAATCAGTCAAATTTCACTGATTACTTCAGTGAAAATTAACTGATTTAACAGTCACAAATATTGTTTCCACTGATGATTCAGTGAAAAGGCAAATCACTGATTCAATCAGTGAAAATTTGACTGATTCAGATTTAGAGTGTATACAAATTTCAAATATAAAGTGTACTCTGTACATTAATCAAACAAATTTAGAAGATGAATGTTTTAATAAATATTCCTAAATATTATTGGAATATGATACATATCGATTTAGAAAAACTTCTTCAAAGTACTCAGACATTTTTCTTATTTTACGACATTTTTGCACCATGTTTGACCTTTGGGTAGGATTCAAGAAAACAATTGTAGACATACTTTCATTACTTAGTAAAATACTATGAAGACTTGCTTTTTAAATTAAAGCGAAAACTTTTAAAACCTTTAACAATCGGTTGCATAGATTCTGCTCTAATCTTGGACGCAATTAGAGAAATAGGTCTTTTTGCTTTTTTTATATCTAGTTTTTGCCTTAAACATAAAAGAAAGAAAACACATTTGAAATATTAAAATAAAAAAGCTAGTTCATTCTTAGAGAATCCCAAATATTCTGAAATAAAACTCCTTTCCACACCACCACGGAGGTAGAGTTTAAGGCTCGTTTTTTTACGTGGTATCCCCTGTAGGCCTAGTCCACGTCCTACGAAACGAAAAGGGTTTTTGCTTTCAAGCAAAAAGAAAAACGGAAAAAAATGAAGCAAAGTGGTAAAAAACGCTACAAATGTAGCCCGTACTTCAGGCTTGCCTCTATCAAATGCCAGTATACGTCGAACAAAAATGTTTTGTTGTAAATCAAATAATAAAGAAGTTTGATTAATTCGGGATGATTTGTGGTGCTTGATTATTGTGAGTCCCCTTGCCTCTGACTTATGCCCAAAGCGTGATATTACTCAATTTCAGTATGTTTTCTTACTCACAAAATAATAATTAAAACTAAACAATTTCCATACCCGAGGCACGCGAAGAAAGGAATAAAGAACGTATCTCTGATATAAGAAATAAAATGTCATTATTTTGTGAGTAAGAAAGGGGTTTAAAATTGATTAACGCCATGCCTTGGCCATTAGAATTAATCCTCTCTTTCGTGAGCGAAGAGCGACAAACCACTTTCCCTATCACTTTCTGCCATCTCATATAGATTTTCGGTCATTAATTGCAAATGCTTCGAAGTGATGCTCGTTGTTCTGGCTGTTTCAGCTCTCGCCTTTAGGGCTGATCGAGTAACACAAATTGCGTTGACCGTCCTGTTTCCTAAGCGATTTCTATTGGGAGTTTTCGCGTCCGTGAGCATGGAAAAACCTCGCTCCGCCTCAGCATTTCAATGAGGAAGACTCCGAACATGATTCAATACTGATGTCAAATTTGGAAAAAGTTTTTCTCCTGTACTCGTCGAAGATACACCGATACTAGACCACATTTCGTCAAAAGATAAATTCGACCACTTTTCTTTGAGTTCCTGTCTGATTTTGAGTAAAGAATCCCACTCTTTTTGTACACCTATTCTATCAAACGACCCTAAATCTTGACAAACTTTCCAGATCCTAGGAAAAGTTTCGCTTCGATCAGCATAGAAAGCTACTTGAGGCCGGAAAACAGCAACGCAAGACAAAAAGATGTCATCAAAAGGAAGTCGATTGTGAATTTCTTCGCTTGCTGTGACATACAATTTCAAGCAATTATGAAGAAATAGATCAACTTCTACTATTTGCAATTTCTTGTTTGTACGTTGCTGCTGGAAATATTCTCGCGTTTCGTTACCAACGTCAATGTCTTGAAGCGGCTTTTGATTACTAGGATCTGCAAAGTTAACATTTCTAATGATTTGAAAGAATAAATTCGGTTGAAGAAGACCCTCTTTCAAATAACTGCTAAGAATCCATACGAAGAATTTAGCCGAGTTTGGCTGGTGTTCCTGAACCATTGTTTCGCGACTTTGAAATTTCGCATTGTATACGTTGAACCTATTCAAAGTAAATTTCAAGAATAGGAAATATGCGAGTGTCAAAGGATTCTGCATTTTTCCTAACAAGTCTTTGGCCTTCTCTACCTTCTCAGATACGAGGACCATAAGATACTGAAGAATAACTTCCCAATTCTTTATTATAATATCTATGCATCGATAGCGGACAAGCCAGCGAGTTTCAGAATGACTAGGAATTGTTTGGTAGTCATTTCCTAATTCCAAAACAATCGATCGAAAAATAGCCGTTCGCTTGGAGCTAGCATTAAGAAAAGCTGGCAAATCTTTCATTAAATCCTCTACATCTGGGATTGTGGCACAAGCATATTTTGCTACAATTGCTGACGAATGCGAGACACACGCTTCTTGTACTTTCTGTTTGAAAGTAACACTTTCCGGAATCGTGGAATTTGTGAATTCTGAAACAGAAGAACTTGCTACACAAGGTTCAACACTGTAAGAATTGGCAGTTACATTAGAAGAATTTTCACTTACTACTCCATAACATTCTAATTTATTTGAAAACTCTTGCTTCTTTCTGTGTGATAAAGATGCTTCATGCTTTTCAATTTCCGATTTGCCACATAGCAACGTTTTATTGCAAATTTTGCAATGAAATCTTGTTTCATCTGCTAATGTAACCACCCACTCTCTCCACGACGGAAATTCCTCAAACCATCCCAACTGAAAGTTTTTTGCATTTTTCATGACTTTTCTAGCGGGTTGACATTCGTTTGAACCAGAGTTCAAACGGTGGTCAACCTTCGTTTGAACCTGGCTGTCCTTCAAAACACTCGAATTTGGGTCAACCGGATTACTCATTGTGAACAATAAATTATACGACGAAGGAAAACAGAATTATTTGAAAAGAATTAATAAGATGAAAAGTCGATAAAATTGAGCGAATGTGAATAATTTGTAATCTGCACACAAATTAAGTTTCACAAAATAAACTTACCCACAAGCATCAAACAATAACGTACGTAAGAGCACTCACGTATCACCAAATAATAATATAATATTCTTACTTTTGCCGTTTTCAATAAGGAATTACGATAAAAATATGAAGAATCCACACTCTTGCCTTCTCAAATAACGCATAAAACGAGAATCAAGTATATCTTAGAAGAAAACAAAAGAAGGTTGATATTATTATTTGTTTTTGTCTACAATTTTACCTCTATCCATTTCTTTTGAGATTTAATACATTGTTAACTTTTTGGCTATTAATCTGATTGAGCTACAACTTTTCAGAAAACTTTCTTTACTAAAGTATTAAAATTTTTCTCCTGTAGATAGTTTCAGAAAATGTAGACACTTAATACAATATTAATAAAATCGTAAAATTCTGAAAATTTGTTAAGCTAGCGCAAGTGGAAGTAGAGAAAACAATTTTTTTTTAAATGTACTTCTCCCAGTTACTTGAAAAATTAGAAGTTATAAAAATTTTTGCAAAAGGAAAAAAGATGTGCCTTGAAAGTGTGTACAAGTCCTTGAAATTCAAATTCGAACGATTTTTATAATTAATTATCCTGTATATTTAAAGATACAATTTTTGTATTTGGAATAAGTTTTCTGCAATTACGAAAAAATTTATTTAGAGTACATAAAATTTATTGAACTATTACTAGTAAACTCTACCTCCGTGGTGGTGTGGAAAGGAGTTTTATTTCAGAATATTTGGGTCTCTAAGAATGAAACAGATTTTTTATTTTAATATTTCAAATGTGTTTTCTTTCTTTTATGTTTAAGGCAAAAACTAGATCTAAAAAAAGCAAAAAAACCTATTTCTCTAATTGCGTCCAAGATTAGAGCAGAATCTATGCAACCGATTGTTAAAGGTTTTAAAAGTTTTCGCTTTAATTTAAAAAGCAAGTCTTCATAGTATTTTACTAAGTAATGAAAGTATGTCTACAATTGTTTTCTTGAATCCTACCCAAAGGTCAAACATGGTGCAAAAATGTCGTAAAATAAGAAAAATGTCTGAGTACTTTGAAGAAGTTTTTCTAAATCGATATGTATCATATTCCAATAATATTTAGGAATATTTATTAAAATATTCATCTTCTAAATTTGTTTGATTAATGTACAGAGTACACTTTATATTTGAAATTTGTTTTTAGTTATTTAAATCAGTCAAATTTCACTGATAATCAGTAGATTTTGACTGATTCATATTTGAAATTTGTACAGTTTTTAAAAAAATCCGAAACTTTTTGAATTTAGTAGTTTATTTATAAAATTTGAGAATGTTGTAGTTGATATTTCTATATAGAACTTTAAGCATTTATGGACATAAAATTTCATTTAAAGTTTCTCCTATCGGTATTCAAAACTTTCAACAATTTTGCAAGATCAGTCAAATGCAAAATTTGACAGAGTATTTAATCAAAATATTTACATTTATTTTTTAAATATTTTGAAAATAATTCGATTAAAATAATGATTAATAAGATTTTGTAACGTTGTGGGAATATTGGAACGCTGCAAGATTAAATTTTGAGTACAATTTTCAATTAATGAATGTTTAAAGAATTGAGTGAAAGCATCAATTAAAAAATATTTTTACTTTATAAATTTGATTAAGTGCAGTAATAAGAAAATTTTGACTTTCTATAAAGCATTTCATTTATCTGATTAAAAGTCTGTGCATACGTCACTAAAACGTAAGATTAAAAAACTTTAAACTGCTTTTACCATCAATCTATGAATGTGGATTTTAAACCGTAATTTAATGTGTCTTATTTTTTTTTGATAAAATATTTTTAACATAATTTTTTGCTTAAAGTAGCCGATTTACTCCATTAAAAATTGGTCAACTTGTATATTTCAAAATTCTGTAATAAAAGTATTTTCATAGTATGTTTTTGTATCCTATACGTAGAATTTTAATTTTAAAATTGAGATTTCTCACAAAGAAGAAAGATTGTCTTATCAAAGCAGTTTATTCCCAGAAATTAAAAATCATTTACTTAATATTTCGATTCCAAACATTGAATATTTATTGACTTTGAATAAGACAGAAAAAAAATTTTTATGAAGTTTTAAAATCTTTTTACAATGTTACGAATTGGGTCGAATTTAGAATTACGAAATCTTTCATTAGAAAAAGAAAAAGTCACTCACATGAAATAAACTTCTGTAAGAATTATCAAGATTGAAGAGATGTTAAAATATTTGAAAAATAATGCAATTGTAAAATTGCAATTTATATAAATATTTGACAAATTTTTAGCTTTCTCAATCAAAGCATTATCCGGAAATTTTTAGTTCCTATAAAAAGATGGAATATTTATCAATTTCTTGAATGTTCATACATTAAAAAAATATCGAATTAGAGAATTATATGCAAAGTATTTTCCATTAAGAAGACATAAACATGACATAATTAGTTTTATATCTACATTTTCAGCTTACTTTTTTGTGACTTAATCACACATTTTGAATTCGAAATACAAAAATGCTCTACAGAGTTGAAGTATTTCCTGAATCAATTATTATTGATCCTGAATTCTATTGGAAAATTTGTTGTTTACTGTTCAAATCTTACTACGATTTCAGACGGACAGACAAATTAAGAACTACAAAATATTTCATCCAAAAGATTGCACTCCTCCATAAAATCTTGTCAAATTGTAACAAGATTTGAACACTTCGAACGAACATTTTTATGTAAAATTTAAAGTTGATTGATATTTATATGTTAATATGGAAATACCAATAAACACATATTTTAGCTTTTTAATTTATCTACTGCTATTAGACAATTTTCCATTTCCGTAGAGATTTTAAGTTTTGGAATGAAAAGTTTGTGCTTAGGCTACAAAAATGTGAGATGAAAATATTTTTAACATATAACTGAAAATATAAATTATGAACTTGAATTTTATGTTCATTTTATCTTGATAGAAAATATTGTTCTAGTTGAAAAATTGTTAAATGTACAAAATTAGTAAGAAGTATATAAATTTGAATGGAAAATTATATATTGTTTCAAATTTTATACATTTATTGTCACTAAATTTCACTGAAAGTTTATTTTTGAAGTGTTGAAATCCTCATGAAATTTTCCAAGATCATACTGATGTTTATTTCATGCAGACTTTCTTCAAGAAATTGAAGAAAAGTGTTATTTCTTGAACTATATACTTCGTAAATTCAAATTCGTCGTCTGCTGCGCGCCTCTTTTGCACGTACTCGAGAAAAATACAATTCTTAATTTCGACTCGATAAACGAAAGCGTGAAATCTAAAAATAACTTGAAAACTCAAGCTTTGTAACGAAGTCCGTCTTCGTGCACCTTCGGCTTTACACGAAGCTGGTGACCGCAGCGTGTAGCAGAGCCGACACACTGACACGCCACGTTTGCATGTGTTTCTCCCAGATGGGAACGTGGTGGGGGCCGAAAAATCCCACGTTCTGGAGACACTGTTCCCCGGTCTCACGATAGTGATGGTCAGCGCTGTTGAGCGAGTTACGTTTTCCCGCGGCATCGGTTGTTTATTCATGTCTAAGTGTCTTGGTCTACGATCCACGGAGTGTAAATGCGCAATAAACTGATTAGTTGGTAAATGCTGGCTTAATTTTTGTGTATTCCTTTCTCGGCGTCCCTCCTTCCCTTCCGTTAGTGAGCATGCATGCTCTCTCCTAATACGGAAAATACGGTAGGTTATTGGCAGATATTAGAAGAAGAAAGCGTAGATTTAGATAAAATTAAATTGCGGAAAACAGAATTGAATTACTTAAGAACGGAACGTAAAGTAAGAGAAAGAGAAATGGAAAAATTAGAAAAAGAAAGTTTAGAAATCGAAAGAATAATTGAAGAAAAGTTAGAAAGGGATAAATTAGAGCGAAACCTATACGATATAAATCAAAGGGAAGAAGAAGATAGAACATTCGAAATAGACTCGTTTATAGAAACGAATAATGAATTTTGGAAAGAAGTAGAAATACTAATTGAAAACGAAGAACAAAAAAACGATATTTCAAAAATTCAAGAACTAACCCTAGAAATAGAGTCATTAAAAGATAAAATGGAACAAATCTTAAAAAGTACACAAAATAAGATTGTAGAGACGCACAACGCACAGAACATAGTTAGCCCTACAGCAGAAAGCAAAATAAAAATAAATGAAAATAGAATAACAAAAACGGAAAAAAGATCAGAAAACGTAAATACAGAAGAAAACGAACAAGATCGAAATAAGTTTAAGTTGCTAACACCGGTTCCCCGAAAATTAATAAGGAACGAGACATTAACCATTCCAGAAAAGAAACAAAACGAGACGCAAGCTGAAAGACACAATAACCAAAGTAGAGAAAGTAATAATCTAAGCGATGAAGACACACAAGACGACGAAATACAGGCAATGCGAGCATCGCTCTTTCCATTCGGAATGGTCCACACACCTTTCCAGATAATGCTAAACTGGCCGGTTAAATTCAGAAACAATATAGACGATAGCCCAACATATTTTTTAAATAATGTATTAAGATTCAAAAAAGGGTATCGAATCAACAAACAAGATATCCTAGAAAAGTTAGATGCCGTTCTAATAGGAGAAGCCCAAAGTTGGTATAAGGTAAATAAAAGAAATTGACACAGCATAGAAGAGTTTATACAAGAATTTAAACAAGTCTATTTAAATGAAAGATTCCTGGAAATAATTCCCAACAAAATAAAATTTTGCACCCAAAAGAAAAACTAAGAAATCCACACTTTCATAACAGAGATGAAACAATCATTCGAGAAATTAGAACCATTTCCCAGTTTGGAATGGCAATTAAAAAAAGTTTACGAGAATTTAAGACTCGAATATAAAATTTACATTACAAGAAATTCATTTAAAAATTTTGCAGAATTAGAAATGCTAGGACGCGAAAGGGAAGCAGAAATGGCAATATAATATATGTCAACAAATTAAAATATGGGAAAGCAATAGGAATGACAGATTGTATACAAGAGAGCAGGGGAGAAACCACGAGCAACAAAACGATCAAAGCCATGAAAATAATTATGAAAGACAAAATAATAGTAAATACGTATTATACAACATACAAAACAGACCACAATTCCAGCCAAGATATGCCAACAACGAAACGAGATATTTCTATAACAACCAGAGAAGACAAAACACATACCCACAAAATCGATGTATTAACGAATTTCAAACTAGAGTAAGATTTAACTATAACCAAAATTCCAGATACCCAAATCCAAACAATTAGTTTGGGAAAGAGGAAAATCAAATAGCCAGATATAGCAATACAGCACAACAGCTAATAAGATGTTATAATTGTGGAGGCAAAGGACATATGCGACGGGACTGTTGGTACAGTCAGGGAAACGCAAACGAAGGCTATTAGGGGCGAGTAGTAGCCCACGTAAATACCAAACCATATTGCCCGAATATATCGAAGCGGACAGCGACGCCTCAAACGAAACTAGATTTCACATAATAATTAAGTGGAAAGACACAAAATATAAAATATTAGTAGACATAGGGGCAACCCACTCCTATATTGGCAAACAATTTTTCAAACAAATAAAGGAATTAGATTACGAAGTTAAGAAACCAAGTAATGACAAGTTAATAGTAGCAAATGGCCAGCAATTACAAATAATAGGACAAGTATTGAGTCCTACTGAAGTGGGTCATGTAAAAAAATATTTGCTATTTAGACTGGTACCAGAACTAAGATCCATAGGAATCCTAGGAACAGACATGATGGAAAGGCTAGGATTAAAATTATACTTCGAAATGAAAATTTGGTGGCTACCAGGAAAACCACAAATTAGATATAAAATAGAAGCAAACCCAAAGGAAAACAGAGTGATATGGAACGAGGGTGAAAAGGAAAAAGAACCAAGAAAGGATAGTCTAGAAGAAAGAACGAGAGTAAGAAATAAAATAAAGTTGCGAAATCAAGAAGTAAGACCAGCAAGCAACCTACAATGGAGAGAAATACCCACCAGTACCCCAACCACCCATACTCTACCTAAAGTCGGCCAGATAATGGACACAAGATGGTCCAAAATACCAGTGAGACATGGAAGTCTAATCTCACTAGGAAATAAAGAACAGAGGCAAGAAGTCCCTAGTTCTGGTGCCTTAGAGAAAGAAAATGTAATACAAACAGCTGTCAAAGCAAAAGCCAAGTGAGGGACAAACGAATGGTAAATGAAATAGAGGAAGAACCCGAAAAGGAAATACAGAATAAATTTAAACCGAAAAGAGAACGAAACGAAGAAAGCAAGAATGGAAAAGTATCGAGGGAAAGAAAAGAAACAGAAAACGAAAAATGCGAGGGAATAATAGAACTATACGAAAACCAAGGACAGCAATTGAGAAAATTAATCGGAAGAAAGGTTAACAAAACAGGAATAAAACTAGAACTTACACATATGACAAAACACAAAATAGATGTGCAAGGCCACGAACCAATCAAACAAAGATATTACCACGTCTCGCCCAAAGTAAAAGAGTGTATGTACGAGGAAATAGATAAAATGTTGGAAGAAGACGTAATCGAACCCTCGAATAGCGACTGGTCAAACCCGGTAGTTATGATCAAGAAACCAAACGGAAAATATAGATTCTGCTTAGATTTCAGAAAGATAAATAAAATAACGAAAAAAGACTTGTACCCAATACCTATCATAGCAGAAATTTTAGATGCATTGAGGTCAGCAAAATATATATCAAAAATTGATCTTCGCTCAGCATACCACCAAATACCACTAGAAGAAGAATCAAGAAAAATAACAGCATTCACAGTAACAGGAAAAGGAATGTACCAATTTAAAAGAATGCCATTCGGATTAACAAACGCTCCAGCTACATTCCAGCGCTTAATGGATAAAATAATAACACCAGACTTGAAACCCAATGTATTCTGCTACCTGGATGATATAATTATAGTGACAAAGAACTTCGAAGTACATTTAAAAACTTTAGAAATAGTTCTAGAGAAAATTAACCAAGCAAGACTAACGATAAATCTAGAAAAATGCGAATTTGGATGCTCGGAAGTAAAATACTTGGGATTTGTAGTAAACGAGAAAGGACTATTAATGGACGAAGACAAAATAAAACCTATACTAGAATTCCCAACACCAAAAAATGTAAAACAACTGCAAAGAATTATAGGAATGACATCATGGTACAGAAGATTCATACCAAAATTTTCGGAAATAATGGAACCTTTATACACACTATTAAAGAAAGGAATAGAATGGAAATGGGACATAGAACAAGAACAGGCATTAGAAAAAATAAAAATATTACTAACGACAAAACCAATACTGGCATGCCCTAAGTTCATCATCCATTTCAACTCGAAACCGATGCGAGCGATACGTGATTAGGAGCCGTCTTAACCCAAAATATAAATAACGAAAACCATGTAATAGCATTCGCAAGCAGAAGCCTCAACGAAGCGGAAAAAAATATCCAACTTCAGAAAAGGAACGCTTAGCAGTGGTATGGGCAATACGTACACTAGCGCTAATAAAAGAAACAAAAAAGAACAAAACAAGCGAAGTTAAGGATGAATGGTATAGTCACAAACTAAAAAAAGTAAAGGAAAAACCAACGGAAAACCCAAACTGGCGAATAAGAGACGACCAACTTTATTTCTTCAGACCAGACCCGTCAAAATCAAGCTTGAACCTGGATAATAATCCCTGGAAGCTAACAGTACCAAAGGAGCTAAGAGAGCAGGTACTAACAGAAAACCATGATAACAAACAAGCAGGACACTTGGGCATGGAAAAGACATATGCTAGAATCGCGGAAAACTATTTTTGGCCAGGAATGTACTCCGAAACCTTAAAATACGTAAAAGAATGCGACATATGCCAGAGAACAAAACCAAAGGTGAACAATCAAGTAGGACTACTGGGAAAAAGAATAATCGAAGAACCATGGACAGTAGTAGCAGCAGACATAATGGGCCCACTGCCGAGGTCAAAAGCAAAAAACCAATATATACTTGCTTGCGTAGACATGTTCACCAAATGGGTGGAAATAATTCCAGTAAAAAACAAAGTAGCAACAACGATAGAAAAAGAATTCCACAGAAAAATCATATCGAAATGGGGAACACCAAGAATATTGTTTACAGACAACGGCAAAGAATTCGTAAACAGAATCATGGTGAAGTTAACGCAAAACTTCGGAATATGACATTCAAAAACACCACGATACCACCCACAATCAAACCTAACAGAAAGATGTAACAGATCAATGAAAACAGCGGTCAAAGCGTACCTCGAAAAAGACCATAGAGAATGGGATGAAAATTTAGAAGACCTACAATTCGCGCTAAACTTTTGGTCTACGATCCACGGAGTGTAAATGCGCAATAAACTGATTAGTTGGTAAATGCTGGCTTAATTTTTGTGTATTCCTTTCTCGGCGTCCCTCCTTCCCTTAGTGAACGGCCCCGGTCGCATTATAACCTAAATAGATACAGGTATCGCAGGAGTAATTGGAAGATCCTTTATTTCCAAATTGAATCTGCCTTTCCCGGAATTAGTCAATTAGACAAAATTGATACAAGTAAACTTATATTTCATATTGAATTTTGGCCCAAACTTTAAAAAAAATAGAAATTTGAATTGAGCATTAAATACAGACCTCAAGATTATAATAAATCAATCAAAGATAATAATAGCGTCAATTCAGAACACTCATTGATAATTTTCTAAGCGTTTAGAAAACCCACCAACATGCCCAAAGAAAACACCCGTTCAGATAAGACCGGAAAAACAGATTTCACCGGCGACATTTCGCGTACTTTGAACGACGCAATGGTAACAAGGCATAATGAATGATGAAGAAATAATGAATGTCCCGATATTTAATGGTAAAAATATGCCAGTAAGAGACTATTCAGGACGTGATAAACGGAGAAGCCCGCATACCTGCTAACTGTGAAAAACAGTATATCAGAGTCGTCTTATCCCGACTGAAGGGAGCAGCTAGAGATAGCACACATGGAAAAAGTTTTTTTCCATGAAGGACTTGATTGACCACCTCAAGAAACGATTCACTCCACACCAGACATACATGTGGTACCAACACGAAATTTCAAACATCAAAATGACCTGCAACGAAAATGTAAGCGAATTCTGCGATCGCCTTACATCGTTAAAATCTGGTGCATAAGCCGCACTAGAAGATAAATACGATAACGCGAATCTATTACTAGCCCCTCTCAATGACTGTGCGTTAGAGTCTTTTATTCGTGGACTTCCAGATAGTCTCTCAGGAGCAGTGGAAAACCGAAATCCAAATTCTATAGAATCAGCACTAAAATACGCCATAGAATACGAATCAAGACATCAGTTAAGCCCTCAATTCCCGCATAATAACTTTTACGATAGGAATTTTGCTCAACCTGCTTACTCAGGAATGCGTGATCGCAGCCCTAGTCCGCACGTCCGATTTGCGGCTTCTCCAGAAAGAAATAGGCCCAATGAAGATAGGCAAAATTCACCTAGATTAAATAGACGAAACCATTTTCCAACGGAAAAAAACTACCCCAGAAGTTTCCCCCACCCCCATCCATATCCCCCACATCCATCATATCAGCCATATCCTTATTGCCCAAATCACTCTATTCCATATCCAAACCCTAACTAACCCTACAAAAACCCTACCAACTCTCCTCGTACTCCATCCTCATCTTCATCAAACACAGAACATTTAAAATCCAGCCTTGCTTGCCGAGAGGACGCGACGACGAGCAAAGACTAAAAAGAGCGTCAAAGCAGTGTGAGGATTTTAATGCAGCAAAAAAAGTTTTGTGTACAAAATTCAGAAGAGAATCGCCAGTAGTAGAGATCAGATCACCCAGTTTTAAAGAAAGCAAGGCTCAATTATGGTACTAGTCGACACTGGAGCAGACTTAAGCATAATTAAGCTAAGCTCGCTCGACGAAGACATATTAGTATCACAGAATGAAGCAATTGAAATAGCTGAAATAACCCAAAACAAAATGTCAACCCTTGGAACCGTTCAAATAAGAATAAAAAACTCAAAAGTGACCTTTCACGTCACAGAGCCAGATTTTCCTATCAACACTGACGGTATTCTACGAAGAGAATACCTCCGACGAGAAAGTGTAGAGATTTTATTTTGGCACAACACAATCGTTACTCATGCCAACCCAACCAAACCTGTACCATTTATAGACGAAGAATCTAAAATAGCCAAAGAAAATATGGAAGGTTACATAGGGACATCATTAGGACCTATCCAGATCAAAGCCAGAACTAAGCGAGTAATCCCTGTGGAAGGCATAAACAAGGAATTAAAAGAAGGTTATCTACTCTTAATTAAAGTCACAGAAGGAGTATTAGTAGGTGAAGCAGCAGTAACAAACACAAACGGAATTTGTCATGTATTAGCAATCAACACAACTGAAAAAGATTTAAGCATTGAAATACCCCCACAGGAATTAATACCCTTCGAATATTATGATTTACCTGGAGAAGATTCAGACGAATACTTTTTAACCAAAAATTTAAAATTTAAAAGAGAAAAAATAAAAGAAGTAATTGGCAAATTTTAACTAGATCATCTCAGTCAAGAAGAAAAAGAGCACGTTATAGAAATAGTGCGAGAATTTCCAGATAGCTTTTATCTACCTGTGGAACCGCTAACTCAGAAAGAGGGAAGAGAACGTGTCATAACTAAAATGAAAACTGAAGGAGCTATTCAGAATTCGAAATCACCCTATAATTCCTCATTATTAATTATACCTAAAAAATTGGACCGCACTGGAAAAAGAAAATGGAGAATAGTTTTCGTCTTTCGTCATTTCCGAAATTCTTGACCACTTAGGTAGAGCCCAATATTTTCCAGTATTTGACCTTACGAGTGGATATAACCAAATAGAACTAGATCCTGCGGACAGACCTAAGACAGCTTTCTCATCACTGAATGGACATTATGAATATGTCAGAATGCCCATGGGATTAAGAAATTCACCAGCCACATTCCAACGATTAATGGATAAAGTGTGACTAAGATAAGATAAGTGTGATCAAGTGACTACAAGATACAGAAGCATTCGTATAACTAGACGACATACAAGTAGTTGCATACGCTAATGATCTAGAGGAGCACGAAAGAAAGGTAAGGAGACTCTTGAAACGATTAAAGGAAGCAAACCAATCCATAGAGGAAGACTGCAGAAGTAAAGTTAAAGTAGACCTGTTAAATGGGAAAGTCAAACAAATCGAAAACATTCACGAAGAATTCAAGAAAATGTTAGCAGAAATAAAGCAAGATACACCAGAAGTAGAAAACCTACCCCCAAGTATGCAGAAGCGAAGAGCATCCTTATCAGGCTTTATCGGATCAATTATTGGATTAGTGATAAGAGTGATGATTTCCGACGACGCAGAAGAATATGATAACGCTATCAACGAACTACATGACAGACAAAATAATCTTAGCAAAATTTTAAGAAAGCAGACCCACATTGTCAAATCAGAAATCAACAACATTCACCTAGAATTTAATCAAAAATCGCGAGAGAACTACAACACATACAACCAGCAAATATCCATGAAATTCGGGTACAAACAGAAAAAACAAAATTTCCAATCAGAAATATCCGAATTGCTTAAAATACCACCTCCTGTATCATCGAGGACGCTGACAAATCTAAGAAGGGAGGACACGGACAACTACACAAATAAAGTTCATCAAGAAGTAAATAAAATAGAGAGAAACCTACAATACCACTCAGCGACGCCTGTAATTAGATTAAGCTGACAAGCACGCCTACCATTGTCAGCAACAATCACGCTAGTATGTTATCCTGATCAAAAGTTCGTTTGATTTTCAATAAAAAAGTATCAATAAAAGCTTAACTAACAAAATTGTTCCTTTTAAATTAAAAATTATTAATAAGAATTATTTATCAAAAGAAGAAGAGAAAAAAAAGGAAGAGAAATTTATATTGAAATTAACTAAAGAACAACGAACTTTTGATCAAAAACTAAAAATTTTAATAAAAGAGCGAACAATATACATATGTACGCATATATATATGTCATTAAAAAAAAGAAACCCTTAGGGTATAAACATAAATTTTACCCATATATGCCTACATAGATGTATGGATGATACTAAAAATATCCAGTAAAATTAGAAAAGGTCACCTCATTAATTTAAAGCAAATAAACCTGAATACTATTCGTGACAGGAAAAGGAAATGGCTTGGAAGGGTATAACAAAAGAAAGTAGAAGATATTGTTTTAATACATTTGGGACACCCATGAAATAACTTGTTTCTTATTTCTATTAAATCAATACATTTTAACAAGCGATCAGTTTAAATTTCTGATATATAAAGAGTGATCAATTTCGAGGTATAGGATTTTAAATTGAAATAAAACAACGAAAATTTAAATTGATAGGACTATCTTTTTTATTTTTGTGTAGAACCATTCACGTCATTTATTTTTTAAAGATAACCCCTTTCAAATGTTGACCGCAACTGCGCTTTAATTCGTCCATCCGTAAACACCAATTTTGAATGACTCGCTTGAGGACTTCGGTCGGTATCTCGCTAATAACTTCAGTAATGTTGGCTTCCAATGCCTCAATAGTAGCTGGTTTATCCACAAAACATTTAGACTTTACATACCCCCACCAATAAAAGTCCAAAGGTGTGATATCACACGATCTTGGAGGCCAATCCACCGGTCCGAGACAAGAGATAAATTGCTCACCGAAACGACTACGCAGTAAATCCATTTTTTCACGGGCTGTATGACATGTAGCGCCGTAGCGCGACCAAATGGCGTGGAGATTATGGGCTTCAATTTCCGGCATCAAAAATCGCCCAAGTAGTGCCATAAGATAGGTCAAGTTGTTGAGATCGGCACCGAATCGATTCTTCCGGGTCTTCAGGAAAACTCTCATTTACAGCCGCAATATTCTCTACAGTTCAAGCTGTACGTGGTCTAATCGGTCGAGTATCATCCAATAATGTTAAATTATTCTCGAGTTTGACGATGGTATGCCGAATAGTGCGTTCGGTAGGACGATTAGGTACACCATAAATTGGCCTGAGCGCGCGATAAACACTTTTCACAGAGCGTCCATTTTCGTAATACAATTGTACGATTTGTAAACGTTGTTGAAGCGTAAGTCTTTCTATGGTGAAATGTCAATAAAAACTGAATAAAATTGTGTATTTAGTTTGATCGTAGTTACGCGTGACATGTCAATAAAACCCTATTGGAAAAATTCCTCCAATTTGATCACACTTTATTTAAAAATTCAGGAGAGAGAAACAAAAAAAGAGAGACAACAAAATTTACAAACTAAATACATAAATAAATACATAAATACATAAAAACACAACATACTCATACAACAAAAATAAAAACAAATTCCACTAACACCTCAGATTCGGGGACGATATGGCGCATATCGAAGTCGTAGGAACTCCCGATGTCCTCTAACAACTGGCCGACGGCAGTATATCACCTCGCGTCGTGGAACTGAAAACAACAAATAATTAAGTAAAAATCTAAAATTGACGAACAAAAGAAAAAAAAGGGGAAAGTACAAGAAGAAAGGAGGACAAGTGCCTTCATAGCCAGCCAGTAAGGATCTACAGGAAGATCGCGCAGGTTCCAATGTCAAGATTCGCATATATCGCCCACAGCGACAGGACCTATCCTTGAACAAACAACACAACAACACTTGAACAAACAAAACAATTATGAACAAAAAACTGAACTAATAGATCAAAAAAAGAATATATATACAGGGTGTCTCAGGACTCAAGGTACACATTAATATTTTTGAATTCCAAAATAAAATGGAATGAAAAATTCTAATACAAAAAATTTGTGAAGTGTATAATTACTGAGTAATTAGCAATGAAAATTGACCAATCATAAAAATGGGTTAGATAGACGACTATTTATATGCTATCGCTGAAAGAGTGTGAGAATGCAAGTTCAGATCGTATAATTTCCCCTCAGTTTATTTTTGAAAGAGGTATTGATTCTTTGGTTCAACTTCACACTTAAACGAGATTCAAACATTAACAAGTATCTTTTTCGTAGTTACCAAATTAGAAAACATTGCTTGATGAGTTAATTATCTTAATTAAAATGTATGCGTTTTTGAATTTTGTACAATCCTCCTGAATTCTTGGTATTCCACAGAATTCTCTCGAGTTCTGTAGAAACCACTTTAACGCCGTGATGCCAGCTTTTCAATATATTTATTAATCATATTCTTAAATTTGGCATAAGAACAGACAAAAAAATTCGACACTAGCAATTTTGATTTTTTTAGAAAACTTATTTATTTAATATTGACAGAGCAACAAGTTTATAATGACTACAAGTTATAATTATAAATCAAAAAAAATAAATGAAACAATACTAAGGTACATAACCAATGGTTTTTGTTTAATTTTCTACCACTCCCAGGGCAACGAAGTTGATGAAAAAGGAGTTTCTGTTTTCAATGTCCTAGTAGAGCGGGCGTGAATTTGTTTCGCTGCTTGTTAGCAACTCCTGTCCCTCGCCGCGCACGATTTTGCACTAACCAACACACTCTTTCGTATTGTAAAACAATCAGTGGATTGAAGAAAAATCAAGAGAAATTACTTTGAAAAAGAGAAGTCAACGTGCTTTCAAATGGAGCACTTCTTTTAACCAGATTTTTATTCAATCCTGCACCGGATATATCAACAAAAATTACTTCTTTTTCTGTAAAGAACACGATTTACTTCGAACCGCGCGTTCTGAACCACGGACGGGCGTCTTAATTACTGCGTGGTGATTTTGGGGGGGGGGGGGGGGGGGGGTATTGTTAAGTTAAAAAAAGAGCCTTTTTCAATAATTTTTTTAAAAGATACAGCTAGTATATTTTAAATTAGCTAATTACAGTATTGTAGTATATCATTCAAAAAACATTTTGTTAAATTTTCAATGTAAAATATCGAAAACTAAGCCGTTGGCAGCCAATCTCCGAAGACGTCTCGAAAAAAAGATGTTTTGCGGTGACGGTCATTTCTTGGCACTCGATCATCTGAAATAAAAAAATCAAATTGTTTTTGTTATTTTATGAGTTTCCCCAGGTAACCCTGTCGAGTTTTTTCTTTTTTTACTGATTTTTTCAGATTTGGTAACATTAGAAAGCGAAAAACGCGTTTTTCAGTTTAAAAATCGGTCAAATTATTATTGTAAAATAAAAATAACAAATTTGAAAAAAACTTGACAGCTTTTCCTGGGGAAACTCATAAAATAACAAAACCAATTTGATTTTTTTATTTCAGATGATCGAGTGCCGAGAAATGACCGTCACCGCAAAACATCTTTTTTTCGAGACGTCTCTGGAGATTGGCTGCCAACGGCTTAGTTTTCGATATTTTTCACTGAAAATTTAACAAAATTTTTTAAAAATGATATACTACAATACTGTAATTAGCTAATTTAAAATATATTAGCTGTATCTTTTTAAAAAATTATTGAAAAAGTCTCTGTTTTGAATTAATAAACAATCGCCCCCCCCCCCCCCCCCAAATTGGAAAATGAACTAGTATCCACAAAGTTCTTCTTCCGACTGCATTTGTTAATTCGACTTGCCGTGGCTCATCAGCTCGCAATAGGGCAGTTTGGTGAGACAGTTTTGATAACCTTGGATATTTCAGGTGATTTGGAACCGATTGGAATTTGAAAATTCTGCTAATTAAAAAGTCCATAGATTGGAGTTTAGACTGTTGCGACAGCTTTAAAGGGGTTTTGCTATTGTCATCGTTTTGTTGCTCCCTTGTTGTTATTCAATTGGCAACCCATAACCTTAATTTTTGAAAAATCAATAATTGATTCAATGGATTGGTTGTCACTACTTAATTTTGCAGTCAAACCTTGGTTGACTATTTTTGGTAAGGCATATATTCCTTTTGATGTGTATTATTCATAGTTTGAATAATTTCAAATGTTTTGCCCTGACATATTTTGCAGTTGCATTTCAGTTCGCTGTCAAATCGTGTGTTCAAATAGTGAATAGTGTAAAAAAAGCTCATCAATTTTATTGTACTCTGTATTTCTGCTGTTTTGTTCATTTTCTTTCGCTTGTTGTTTTATTGTATTTTTTCCTTCGGTTTTTTTTTTCTTTCTGCTTTTTGATATTTGATCACAACTGCCACAATTCACAAATGAAGAGTATTGTGATATGTACATAACATTCGGTGCGTGCAAAATGCTCGAGAGGCTTCTGTCGAATATGCTAGAATTTATCCTGAAAGGAGGCATCCAACTTTTCGAGTTTTCACAAGGCTGAAAAGGACCTTGAGAGAAACGGGACAATTATTTGTGCACCATAGGGAAGTTGGTGTTTGGCGAAGAAATGTCCTGGACGAGGAACGGGTTCTGGATCACTTTGAACAAAATCCAGGCACCAGTTGCCGAAAAGCTGAGCGTCATCTGCATAAATCGAGAAGGTCAATTCACAGGATTTTGAAGGACACTAGCCACCATCCATATCACTTCAGAAAAGTGCAGCAAATGTTTCCGCAGGATTATCCTTTGAGGCAACAATTTTGTCATTGGATTTTGCGAAACGAGGTAGAATTGCCAAATATTTTGTGGACGGATGAATCTCTGTTCACACATGAAGAAATGTTCAACGTCCACAATGAGCATTATTGGGACACCGAAAACCCGCATGTCTTCCGCGAGAAGGGATTTCAAAAAAGCTTGAGAATAAATGTTTGGGCAGGATTACTCAGAGAAAGATTAATTGCCCCACACATCATTGAAGGCATACTTAATGTAAGTATTGAGATACAAGAAAACAACCTAAAATCTGTCTTTTCTGTTAAAAAAAATAAATAAATAATAATTTTTTAAATATCTTCAAATTTCTCAGCAATTTAAAAAAAGTTTAAATCGTGCAATCAGCGAAAATACGAGTATTAAGCCCCTTTGTCTTTAATCATTTTTAGGAAGCAATGTACCTAGAATTCATGCTAAACATTCTTCCTGATCTGCTGGGCGATGTGCCTCTAAACGTCCGTCAAAATATATTCTACCAACACGATGGTTGCCCAGCACATCGAGCCAATCCTGCTGTGGCTTACATCAATGAACGATTTGGAAATCGTTGGATTGGTTACAAAACTCGAAACCAAAGAGCAGCTGATTACATTCAGTGGCCGCCCAGGTAAATTTCAAATTCAAATATGGAAAAAACGTTTTCACGAACGAAGTAAATTTGGTAAAACTTCAAAATTATATTCATTAGACAGTCGAATCTTATCGCTTTCTGAAAGTAGATTTGAATTCAATTACCAACAGTAGAAAATATAATCTGAGAATTAGGAACTAGGTTTAGTCGTGAGGAAGCCAAAAAGACTTTATAACCTCTAGTATAAAATTATTTTCAGATCACCGGATCTCAATCCCCTAGACTTTTTTTTGTGGGGTCATCTAAAGAACTGTGTCTATTGAACAACGCTACCACGCGATGAAATTGAGGCAGAAAGGGTTGTGCACCAAAAGCTTATTGAAGGACGTGCGTATCTGACGCCGGAAATGATCCAGAAGGCAACGCAGGATTTGACTAGACGCGTCACAGCCTGTTTGATGATGGGAGGACATCAATTCGATTCATAAGTTTTGCAATAAAAAGATGTTTTATTTTTTGAATAATCAGATTTTTATGTTAAACGTTTTGATTTTTAACGCATTTTCTATTTTTATATATAGTTTCTATTTTTATACATATTTTCAAACATTTGAGAATGGTTAAAGACAGATAAGTGCTAGCCGTCAAGACGTGACCTTTACAGTTTCATGCCTTAGGTAAAAAACTTCCCAAAGAATTTCGGAAAATATAGTTATCATCGTGCAACCGGAAGTTTTAATTTTCTTGCTAGACTAATTATAATTTTTCCAAGTTCCAAACATTTTAGAATTATTATTTGAATGATGATGTCTGCTTGTCGTTAAGACGCGACGACAACAGTCTGATGCCACTAATTTACTTTTGTGAACATTTCTACTAATTATTAGTGAAATTTCAGTATTTGGTTTAGCAATTCTGAAAAGTTCACTGAAGTTTTAGTAAACAGTGTCTAATAATTAGTAGCAATTTTCCGAACTGGGATCATATCAGTTTGATTCTTGAGCTTAAAAACTTCGCGAAGCACTTTAGAAGTATATGTTTTTTCCGTTCAAATCAATTATTTATTTATTTCCTGGAATCATAAGAAATTAAAAAGAGTTTTATAAGAAATTACTCAAATTCAGCAAAATTTGTAAGAATTTGTAGGATTTATGATCTGAACTTGCATACTCACACTCTCAGCGATAGCATATAAACAGTTGTCTATCTATCGCATTTTTATGATTGGCCAATTTTAATTGCTAATTACTCAGTAATTATACACTTCACAATTTTTTTCTATTAGAATTTTTTATTCCATTTTTTTTGGAATTCGAAAATATTGATATGTACCTTGAGCCCTGGGACACCCAGTATATATATTCAATCAATGCGATAGCGCCGTTTTGAAAATAATGTTTATCGATGAGCTGAAAAATTCTATATTTCAGATTTTTAACCTTGGTAGGGATTGTTATTTTTTGTCCATAAATTATCACGGAAAAGCCGATATATTGTGACGTATTCATTTTAGTAAATAAAAACTTTGTATACTGAAAGAGTGTCGTGCAGTCACGTTTTTCATTATATACTGCGCTGTGACTTTAAAACCAATATTGATCGAAATTATAGTATTCTTTTGTGGAACACAACTTTAGCCTCGTTCATTTTCTTAAAAATAAACATACGTTTTTATTAACCCTCCACCCTCCATCCAACAATACGCAGTTCGAACCGGTTTATCGCGTGAATTATTTCAAATTATTGATCGATTTGTTCTTTTCAAGTTATCCATACAGAATAAGTATCAAACCATTATTGAATTGCAGTTAGGTGGTACGTTTACAGTTTAAATTTTGAAACTGTGAGTCGATTGGTAAATTATTTAATTGGAATAATGCAAATATTCCTTACTCGTGTTTTTGGACAAGTGCTTTTTTACGAGAAAAAAAAATCAATAATAATTTTAGCAGCAGGTCAACAAAACGAATTACAATAAAACGAATCAAAGGGAACCCTATTGAACTGGCTGAACGCTAGCTTTACGCTGTAGCATAAAGCTATCGTAAAGCCATCGTAAAGTAGCATTAAAACTCATGAATGAGGCAAAATAAATGTTCAAAATGTTTTTATCCTTATTCTAGTTAAAAATAACGTTAAAAGGTAATGGACATATGCATTAATTTTATTTATTAACGCTAAAAATTAAAAAAACCTAATACCTGTCATCAAAGGCAGTGCAGTGATTCATCACATTCCATGTTTTCACCGTCAGGGTTGACTATTTATTAGAGTGAGATGAAAGTATAGTTGTGTCTCACTTCAACCAATGGTCAACTTTAACGGTGGAGACGTTCCACGAAAGGTGAACCACTGCATTGAGATAACCAAGTTGACGTCACAGGCCATGTGGTAGGGATAGACTGTAGGTAAGGTTGGTCTTAAGGTGCCATCCCATGACTGCACAAAACGCAAAGTAGAAAACGAACATCCAATTACAGAACACCTTTAAGAAGAAAGAAATCTAAAGATCTTCTGTAATTGTCTGTCCGATTTCTGCTTTGCGTTTTCTGCTGTCATGGGATTTCACCTTTAGACGAAAGAAATATATGGAAATCGTTGGGAAATTGATGAAACGAAATTTTCCAGCGTAAAAGTAAGTCATAACATTAATAATAATCATATTTTTCAAGTGCAAAATTCATTTCCGCCTATTTTGAGTACCTACTTGTCGCTTGTCATTCTTTTAAATTTTTAATATAAAATAAAATGTCATAAATTTGTAGGTTATGATGACCGTTTGTTTTGAAAGATTTGAAGAATGTGTTGTAAACGAGAACATGCTTATCGATACATTCTTCAAATCTTTCAAAACAAACGGTCATCATAACCTACAAATTTATGACATTTTATTTTATATTAAAAATTTAAAAGAATGACAAGCGACAAGTAGGTACTCAAAATAGGCGGAAATGAATTTTGCACTTGAAAAATATAATTATTAATAAATTTATGACTTACTTTTACGCTGGAAAATTTTGTTTCATCAGTTTCCCAACGATTCCCATATATTTCTTTCGTCCAAGACCAACCTTACCTACAGTCTATCCCTACCACATGGCCTGTGACGTCAACTTGGTTGTCTCAATTGCCTTCAACGACAGGTATTATGTTTTTTAAATTTTTAAGGTAAAAATAAAATTATTGCATATTTCAATTACCTTTAACGTTATTTTTAACGTAGAATAAGGATAAAAACATGTTTATAATTTATTTTCCCTCATTCATGAGTTATAATGCTACTACTTTACAATAGCTTTACGATAACTTACTCGCTTTAGAATCACTGTGATCGAATTTGCGTCACAACGTTGAGTGAAGATAGGTATAGAGGAGACATCGAGGGCGATTGAATGGTCCAAACCTTGCGGGGAAAGACGCCAGGGGTATGTAAAGTTCCAAACCCGAACGTCAGGATCGACACTTTCGAAAATCGCCAAAATCTCACGGATAAGAAGTAAGTTGTAGGAGTAAGGCCCAAACTTGTGTTGGTGAGTCTGCTGTATTCGTGATGGGTCAGGTAGTCCTCGTCAATTCAACCCTAGCTTGTCGACAAGATTTGACAAAATAGCTTTTTACCTCTTTTCCTTCTACTTTTTATCGTTTGCCTCTTGTCTATAGATTCCCATTTCAAACCACGAGATACCCTCGAGACAACTAGTTTTCGAAGCAAGAAAAGTCTGTGCTCTTTGCAAGCTGTCTGAAACCATGTAGGATATTGTTCATTAGTTTTTTGTGTAATATAGTTTTCCAATTTGTCAATTTGACCGTAATCTGGACGCACGTAAGCATATCTTTCAGCCAAAGCATTTAACTGCAATTCACATACTTTTCGATACTCTTCGGTAACTACTGTCAGATTTCCCGTGGAAAATATATCACCACAATCATCTTTCGTTGGATAAGCTTTAAAGTGCCTAAGTAACTGATGTCCGAACTTTATTTGTTTACTACTATCAACAAGAGTTAAAAGACACTCTTCACAGTTCTGAAATCGTCTCCTAAGTGCAGAAACAGAAAATCCTGCCAAGTAAGAAATTGCATTATCTTGCAGTGTCACTATTTTACAACAATTTAGGATGCTTTCCAGTTCTATATTATCTTTGATGTCTTTATGTTCGTTATCGGTCTCAGTAACTGTTTCGTTAATAATGTCCTGTTCAAATTCATCATCGTCGTCAGTATCTATGGCTGTGTCTACAACGTTGATAACATCAGTTTTGCAGTTATCAGAGGAAGGTGTTTCTTGTGTAGAATAATTATTACTGTTAGAAATTGTATCGTCAAATGATTCATTTAATCTACCAGCACTGACAACTAATTGTTCGTCGTCATCTATTTCATAATTTGCAGATGTCGGAGGAGTTAGAAGACGATTCATTACAACGTATCGCAAATTTTGTCGGAATTGAGTTGCAGTGGGATTATTACCGTACGTTACACGTTGCCTTAAAACAGAAAATAGATTTTCAATGGGATCTTGTTGCAAACGGCTTGTTAATAGATAATGAACTCCTTCCTCTTGCAGATCCTCCCACAACTGTAAAACTGCTGTCAGAGTAATTTTCATTGATATAAAAAATGGAGATGGCTTTGATTCTGGATTACTCATTTTCCACGTGTCAATCCAAGTAAGAGCATCTCTTAATGTTTGTTCAACTTCATTATTTTTTCTACTTAAGGGTCTTCGCAAAGGATTGGGGTCACGAATTGTTCTGCTATTCATACAATCAAACAAATCGTTCATTTTCTTAATAAATGTCCCAAGTGAGCGTGCTTCTTTTTTCGACATGGTACTGCTACTATTTATTAAATTTGACAAAGTTAAAAGTGCTGTGGAAACGTCATTACTATAAACTTGAGTTGCTAATTTTACATTCATTAAATCGAAAGGACCTGGAAATAAATGTGTTTCCGTTAGTTTAGAACACGCACGAACGATACCCTGGGAATCCTCTCGATATAATTGAACAAGGGTATTCCAGGAGATTTTTTCTCCTTTTTCCCCAAATAGAATATCATGTTTTTTATGAGTATTCCTGAAGGTTTTCAGTAGGTGAACCCAATCGAAAAGAGCGTAAATTTTCTTTCCGTTTAAATTGATGAAAGGTTTATTCACGGTAACCCCTAAGTTTTTGAACATTTTTCGATTTGGAGCACCTTGATCGCAAACACTTGCTTTTACATCTAAACCAATTTTCAAAACCTCCGAAATGACTGATCGCCATACCTTTTCTAGCATTTCAGCTTTAATAGGGCCGCTGATAAATAATACGCAACAGGCAGTTTCCAACTGTATGTTAATCCGCGTACCATAAATACCAATACATGAGATGCTTGTTCTGAATTTCTACTCCCAAACTCACCAAGATCTTGTAGTCCTTCTTCGAAATCACATTCTTTATCATAACAAACCCATTTTTTAATCGTCATTTCGTCAAAAATCACAACACATTTTTTTCCATTTCTGACATTGTTTTAACGAAGCTACTGAATTGTTTTATGACTGCATTGTCTATCCCGGCTTTCATACGCAACACGCTCACCCATCTTTACACGGTCCTAACCGATTGTAATTTAAATCCCATTTTTTTGAATGCTTTATATTTTAAAGAAAGTTCTTTCTCTTTTGGTGTCCACATTCTTTTTTTTTCCCCTTTTTAATTGCATTTCAACTAGAATTCGAGGTACTCCTTTTATAAATGTTACATCCCGGTAACATTAAATTTTTAAAATTTTAATTAATGCCCGTGCATATGAGCAATACGTAATACACAAGCGTAAATAAGTACTAAATACTCTTTAAATTTAGTCTTATGTTAGTTACCACCTGGACCGGGTAACTGTTCTACGGAGGTAAACTAATGCGCTACCTCACATCGATAAATCGGCTCGACACTTGGTAACAAGTGATAAAGAAGAGCATCGGTCGGTCCATATGGTAATTACCCGCGCGGTAATTAGTCAGTGAATCATGCCACGCGTCGATAATATAGTGATGCAGCGCTAGTGACCTGACGAGATGATAACAGGTTACTGGCATGGCGCCATTAACATTGACTAATTACTACTTTAATTAATAATTAATATACCATCCCTGTTAGTATTTAAGCATACAATTATTACTTATATTGATAAAAATAATTTATTAATTAATCTTAAACCGGCCACAAATAAGCAAACGTGTTATCACAAATATTGATTGTTGATTATAGAAAATCAATCAATCAATTATAGGCTGTAACACATAAAATATAAGCTACAACTAAGTAGATGCAGGTATTCTTAGTCATACCTGGCTCTACTTGTTGATTAGAACTAGGAATAGGTAAGAGAGAGAATAGAGGGGATATAAAAAAGCAAATTACAGATCAACATCGACCAATAGTAATAGACCGTGGTGGGAGAGGATCATAGATCTCTGATCGAACGTGATTTTCATCACTTTTACAACGAACGTGACTTCCATCACTTTTGCTACGGACGTGACTTCCATCACTTTTGCGCGAGTCTACTCCCACTGCAGTCACTATTGGAAGATCAATAGTATATATACCCCAGGTTCACCCCTGGTGGTTTATCATTAAGTTCCGAACAGTTGTACGGTTGTTAGGTCTGGACCGGTAATTCAACGTCGTGAGCAAACCCTTCGATAAACGTAAGTCTCATTGGATTTCTATGAGCAACTCAACATTCGGTACTTGGTAAATAAAATCCTTGGTCCTTAAGTGGTGCAAGTCCGGAAACCGTAGTGCTAGATAATTCCTTTGGATTACGTGTATCGTCGTATTTAGTCGTGTCGGTTAATAGTGATTTAATTCTGAAATCGGGACGAACTAACCTATCTTGTTAACAAGTGCATGTTTGATTCATTTCTCGTGTACTCAACAAGATACGTAAGCGGATAATTGATCACATTAGTTGCTGGTGGACTTGCATCCCTTACACCATACCTCTTGCAAAATTTATCGTTGTTTTGCTACCTCACGGAGACTCAAACAAAACTCAACTATCCTGCAAGGATTTGTACGCGTTGACTTGCAATAACAGGAGTAATAAACGACTTTTGCCCTCTAATTTAAGAGGTAGACAAGTAAGTTATATATATAAATAAGCATCTCAAAACTTATTATATTAACTATAACGCTGAATGTGGAGCGTGAGTTGTATACCTAGGCATCTCAAAACCTACTATATTAGCGTAAAACGTCCACAATCAACTGCGGAAGTTACATATATAGGCATCTCAAAACCTGTATATTTGGCTCATAACCGCATAAAACTCATAACATAAATATAAATAAGCATCTCAAAACTTATTATATTTAACTATAACGCTGAATGTGGAGCATGAGTTGTATACCTAGGCATCTCAAAACCTAGTATATTAGCGTAAAACGTCCACAATCAACTGCGGAAGTTACATATATAGGCATCTCAAAACCTGTATATTTGGCTCATAACCGCATAAAACTCATAACATAAATATAAATAAGCATCTCAAAACTTATTATATTTAACTATAACGCTGAATGTGGAGCATGAGTTGTATACCTAGGCATCTCAAAACCTAGTATATTAGCGTAAAACGTCCACAATCAACTGCGGAAGTTACATATATAGGCATCTCAAAACCTGTATATTTGGCTCTTAACCGCATAAAACTCATAACATTGCCTCCTCATCTTGAGAAGTAGTATAAGTTACCAACTAAGTATCATTTTATGAAAACTTGTGCAACAACTTATTTATTTATAATAAATTACCTTATATATTCGTAAATTCAGTGTTTTATTATCATTGTGAACAACTCACGGCCCATAAACCTGACAAGTGACAACGTACCCACAAACAAAAATAAATTATCACGCCTTACCAACCTGATATAATCAGCTAACCTCCTCCCTTACATCCAAAAATCCAACCTACCCTCGCCTTTTGATCGGGACGTAACATAAATTTATGTAATTGAGCAATGAATTGTTTCGAAGAGCTAGTAAATCGTGGCCTTTTCATTCTCCTAAGCTGCCTCTTTAGTTATCGACATTTCTCTTCCAATGTCATCAGCTCATCATCATAGAGCGTGTCTTTCATTAGCTGATGAACTCCATCCTTTTAAAAATAAATACTTTTTCGTCAATTTGGAAATTTGCATAAACATATAATTTCCAAAAATGTGAATTTTGAAAAAAAAAAGTTCTGCTGAGTAGTGCTAGGCGAGCACAATAAATCTCTGTCCCAACAATTTTCTCTCAGACGCATCCTTTCAAAAACAAATACATTTTTGTCAATTTTGAAATTTGTTTAAATACAGTACCGGTCAGAATTGTCCAGCCACCTGTTTTTCGATAATTGCTTAAATTATCCTAATTTGAATTATATAAATGAAAAAATTTGTTCTCTTAATTAAATTTAAAGCTATCAAAATTCTTTATAAAATGAACCCAGCATGAATTCGTTTTGTTAAATTTTGAAGAAGTTATTGCAGAAATAGTCAAGATTTCAATGCTTTCTTAAATTTTAAATAAATTTCAAAGTAATCAACATTTTTTAATGTTCTTGGACTAATTTTAGAGCCAAGTTTCTACAGAATCACATTAAATTATCATTATAAATCTATAAACTTTTTCTTGCATAATGCAAGGAGTTAAAATTGTAACAAAAAAGTAGGGAAATTTCGAAAACATTTTATCTATAGGTAAATCATAATAAAGATCATATGAATATATATTTTAAGGGGATTCGATACAAAGTTCATGATTATATGTTTTATATATCTTATAAAAATGATTTTCTAAGCAAAAGCAACATTGGAATTTTTCCAACTTTTTGATTTGAACTTTAACCTCGTGCAGTATGTAAGAAAAAACTTACACATCAATTCCAAGAACATTAAAAAATGTTGATTACTTTGAAATTTATTTAAAATTTAAGAAAGCATTGAAATCTTGACTATTTCTGCAATAACTTCTTCAAAATTTAACAAAACGAATTCATGCTGGGCTCATTTTATAAAGAATTTTGATAGCTTTAAATTTAATTAAGAGAACAAATTTTTTCACTTACCTAATTCAAATTAGGATAATTTAAGCAATTATCGAAAAACAGGTGGTCGGACAATTCTCACCGGTACTGTATATAATTTTCAAAAAAGCGAATTTTTAATAAAATATAAAATGGTTAAATGTTTAATAAAAAAAAATTCTTACAAATTTTTGTCATCAACTGGGAAACGATGAAATGACACTCCTTTCGTGACACCATACTTGCTCATGCAATTCTTGAATTTGCACGTCATAGTTCTTTTTTACACTTTTTGTATTTGAACACACTTTCAATTCATTCACTGAGATCTCAATCTTCGACGAAAATTTTATACTTTTTTGCTTCACACAACTGTTTTGTTCGAAGAGTCAGTAGCTACTGACAATTAGGAAAAATAGTCTTGAAATTAATTTTTATGATTGAAAAATTCAGGTATTTTTCTTTGCCTTCTAAATAAAAGTTATTTTATAGACTTTGACAGTAAGATAGGCAAAAAGGCTTCTTTACCACTGGTTTACAGTTTCATAGTTTCTGGAAGGCAGTATTGTAATTTCAAAGAACCATCTCGACGATCGTCATCTCTTCAGATTATAAATATCAAATCCAAGCACCTGCAGGTGCGAGGTGCAGGCATTATAAAAGGATTTTTACAGAGGATCAATAAAATCTTAACTTAGTTTCTAGATCTACAGAATTATGGCCTGAAAGAATATTGTTATTTGTACGAATGCATCAAGATTTTTCTTTGGATTCAAAAAAATTTGATTGCAAACTAGTTTCTGTAAATTTCTTGATAATTTAGTCGATTCAATGGAATTTAATAAATAGAATTTATTCAATAAAAAATAAATGACAGAATTTACGTAAATAAATTATTTGAGTCCCCAGCAATTTTTAGTTATGATTAAAAATGTTTTTTTATTACTGAAACGGAGAAAAATTATTTCATTTTAATGTATAGTAAACAAGTAATAAAGTTAAAATGATTCATTTTTTATTTTTGGTTTGTAATATGTAATAACTTCAAAAAAAAATTGTGAATTGAATTGATTGAAATAAGTCAGATAATTTACAGGAATTAGTTTACAATCAAATTTTTTAAATTTAAAGAAAAATATTGATGTATTTGTACAAATAATAATTTTTATTCATGTCATAATTCTGTAGATCTGAAAACTAAGTTAAGATTTTATTAATCCTTTGTAAAAATTCTTTCATAACGCCTATACTTTGCACCTGCAGATAGGTGGATTTGAGATTTATAATCGTAAAAGATGACGATCGAAGAGATGGTTCTTTATAATTACGATGCTGCTTTATAGTAACTTTTAAGTAGTCGTAAAAGAGCTCTTTCGCCTATCTTACTCTCAAAGTCTATAAAATTACTTCAGATCTGAAGCTGGTCATTTACATTCTCTAATAAATTATTATATATTAAGAGGAATACTTTGTTTTAATTTTAATTTCTCTGAGAATTGTAAATTTCTTGAAAAAATCGATTATTATTGTATCCCTATAGAGAATAATATTAATTTTGTAACCGTATTGTATAAAGGAAAAATATATTGTATGAATATTAAACTTTCAAAATATCATCATTGATAATTTATTTCCATTTTCTTTATGTCTTCATTATTGTAATCAAGATAATGAAAGAATATTGAAAACAATTTGTCAATAAATATGAAATAAATATAAAAAAAAAATTGTTATTTTCAATAAATTGTTCTTTTATATATATTTAATATTTATATATATTATTTTATATATTATAATACAAAATTTATAATATAAAATATTTTATATATATATATATATATATATATTATAAAATTTATAATATAAAATATTTTATACATATATTATTTTATAACATTTATAATATAAAATATTTTATATATTATTTTTTTTATATATATATATATATATATATTTTAAATATATATCCGATCTTAGGAAAAGACTAGTAAAGAGCGAAGTAGAAGGAAAAGAGGTAAAAAGCTATTTTGTAAAATCTTGTCGACAAGCTAGGGTTGAATTGACGAGGACTACCTGACCCATCACGAATACAGCAGACTCACCAACACAAGTTTGGGCCTTACTCCTACAACTTACTTCTTATCCGTGAGATTTTGGCGATTTCCGAAAGTGTCGATCCTGATCGGGTTTGGAACTTTACCTACCCCTGGCGTCTTTCCCCAAAAGGTTTGGACCATTCAATCGCCCTCGATGTCTCCTCTATACCTATCTTCACTCAACGGTGACAATAATGACGACAATAATGTTAATAATAATGAGCCGTTATAACAGCTGATGAGTGAAATCGATATTCGATACTGTCGAAGGTCGAAGTGCGGTTTCGAAAATTGCTCACTTGTGGCACTAGCGCATCTAATCACGTGACCTTTCTGACGATGAAACTGAAACTTTTTCATGTTTATAAATGAATTGCAACAAAGTCTTTTATTGTAACCAGCCCCCTGCATTTCTGAGTTGAAAATGACATGAATTCTGACTGGCTGCCATGTTGGCGCTGACTGTTCATTGGGCCGACTTACACGAAAATCACATTAAAAAATGTAGTTTTTTAAGCTTTTTCCTGTAAATTTTCAAATTTTCAAGTTCTTGAATGATACTGAGATAAATTCCGCGAGTCTAGAAAGAAATGTCTAAAAAAATTGGTGCAAAAAATGGTGAAATGTGTCTGTTTTGGGTGCAAATACGGATATAAGTCTTGCTCCGATAAAGTTTGTTTCTTCATTGTAACGAAGGATGAAAATACAATAAAATTACGTCAAATTGTTATCCTTCGGAATGATATGGAATTAAAAGCAGGTCATGCGATTTGCGAAAAGCATTTTAAGCCAGAAGATATTTTTCAAGAGAGGTTAACCTATGCGCCCGATGGAGTAATAGTTTTGGGAAGAGTAAGTACGTCGAACATATTGTTTATTTTCTTAATTAGTTTCAAATAAAACATTTTATTTGATAGATATATTAATATTTAACTACATATAATAATAAAGATTAATGTCTCAATATTATTTAATTGTATCTAGCTGTGCAATGAATTTCTTTTGCATCGCAATAAATGTCTCTCAAATACTTATCGCAAATAAATTCAGTTGCAAAAATTTTGTGTGATAGAAGTTAAGAAATAGATAAATGAAAGTGACTGAAATATGAAAAGATGAGAAAGAATATTTTTTACAATTCTGAATTGAAGTTAACGTGAGCTTGTTAAAATTGGATTGTGTTGAAGTGGACAAAAATTTCTGATCTCTAACAATTTTGATATTAGAATAAAGTCTTGGATTTTAAAAAAAGAATATAAGTTCAGATTGTTTGTTAATTTAGATTCCTTACTTTTTAATGCTTATAGTTTTACTGATTTACATGGAATTTCTAAAGTAATAGAAATTAAAAACTTAAATTCATAATTTTACAATACAGCATGAATTTCAAAATAAAATAATACAACGCAGATAAATAAAAAAATTAATAAATGGCAAAAAATTGATTAAATATGTTATAAATACATAAATGGAAAAATAAGTAAAGTATATTTGTAGATAAAGAAATTTTTCAGAGCACTTATGAGAGACCTCAACTATTTCACTGCTTTGAACTATAATATACACTAATAATATATTATTAAAATATTTCATTAATTAATAATTTATTTCATAGTATAATATTAACAAATTATCAGTTCAAATTCTAAACAGTATTTTTGAAATGTTTATATTTTGAAAAAAGTTTCATTTAATTACAGTAGTAATATATAGTGTATATACTATATTATATTTATTGTAATTTTTTAATAACGATGTTAATCATTAGTATTCATATTCAAATTAACCCAAAATAATTATAAAATAAAGAACATGACACAAATAATGAAATGTCCGCCAGAATTTGGAAATTATATTTTTGCCTGAAGTGAATTTCTTAACCTTTTCGAGGAGAATAAATTTTTGCAAAAAATATGAAGATCTTATTAAATTATTGTCATGTATAAGAAAATGCGATGCAATAGTTTTTATTAGGAGAAAATAAAATATTTATGCTTTTTACCATGCATTTTTTTGAATCTAAGGCCTATGAACGGTCAGCGCCGTCACCAGCGGCAGTCAACTTTCACGTAATTTTTTTCTTATGCATTTGGTGGCAAGATTCAGGGGGCTGATTGTAACTCAGTATCCTTACATCTATTTTTAATGATATTCTAATGTGGTGTTGCAAAGTGACATAATCGACTCTAAGATATCGAAAAATTTCGAAATAATCGCACTTCGATTAGTATAGATGACACTGCTATAGCAAAATCATATATACATATTTTATATTATATTCTAATCAGCCCTATCCGACTCCTTGCCTGCAACAGCGAGAACGTGCTTCCTTAGTGATTATAGTTTCTATGTGCAAAATTTTCTGACCAGAGCGCGTTACACGCGTCACGCTTTACAAAAGCATTGTGTTGAACGGGTGATTTTCTGAAAAAGTGTAATTAAATGAAAATTTTAATAAATATCGAAGAAAGCACTTTTATATTTTTTTACAAAATAGATTTGTATAAGAAATATAGTGTCGTTGATGTTGCATTTAAAATCCATTTAGTATTTCTTAAGTTTCCTTAATTTAAGAAAAATTTAACTGAACAGGATAAAAATATTTTATTCAGTATGAGATTTCGAATGGAATATTATCAATACTGCATAAAAGTTTCACAAATTTTGGGTTCCTTTTCTTTTGGAGGAAAAAACGATCATCCTTGTACACCTACCTTCTGGCAAATATACAAGATATTATCTGTCTTTAGCATTTTGAAACCTCCAAAGCTTGGAAATTGTACACTCAGAAAAAAGATTTGATTGAATCAAATAAACAAGAAGATTTCTCCCCCGGTCTACGCGGACAGCCAGGTCCACCCAGGGCGCAGGTCCGCAGGTGCAAGCCCCGATGCGATTTCTACTGGCCCTCGTTGTTGCTGCGCTCTACACGCCCATCGAGCTCCCTCGTCTTCATCACCAGGGTGACGAGTGACTCGAAAAGCATCCATTTCCGTTCAGACAGGAGCATGAGAGACACCATCGTGTCAGGGGTGAGTTGTGCGCCCACTTCCCGACCTACAGCCTCTCTTGCCACGCCCCACCTGGCACAGAAAAAGAGTGTGTGCTCTGCATTGTCCACAAGGGATCCGCAGTAGCTACACGACTCGTCGTCTCTCTTCTTAAAGCGCTTCAGGTACGCATTAAAGCAGCCATGGCCTGAAAGCGCTTGCGCCGGGTAAAAGCCGACTTGACCCTGCTTTCTATCCAGCCAGGTGGTGAGCTCCGGGATTAGACGGTGTGTCCATCTCCCGGATTGGTCACCATGCCATCTCGCCTGCCATTTCTCGACGAGTCTGCGCCTTCCATCCTTACGGATGGCCTCCTTCACGCGAGCGATTTCCTGCAGGTTTGTTAAGCAGGTGAGCTTCTTACGGAGCTGAAAGGTCTCTTTCCTTTCCTCCGTCAATAAGTCAATTGGCGGGACGCTCGCCAGGACCAGCACAGCACTCGTCGACACAGTTTGGTATGCTGAGACAATTCTCATCACCATACCTCTCTGTGCCGAGGACAGCCTCTTCAGGATAGCATGGTTGTTAAAGCCACTTGTCCAGATCGGAGCTGCATAAAGCAGCTTCGAGTTTACCACGCTCGCCACCAGCCTTCTCTTAGCTTTCCTGGGTCCACCAATGTTGGGCATGAGCCGAGTCACGGCGGCCCCACATTGGATGGCTTTGGCAGTCGCGATCTGCTGGTGTTCTCCGAAGCTAAGCCTTCGATCCAACTGCACTCCCAGGTACTTAATGCTCTTTTTCCACTCGATTTCATATTCCCTGAGAGCGATCTTCGGATATTGGAAGGATCTACTGTCTGTGACCAGCAAAGCCTCGGTCTTCTCAGGGGCCATTTTCAGGCCTCTGCTATCTAACCAACGCTTTGCCCGCCACAGAGTATCATTGATCCTCAGCTCCAGAATTCCGACGTTGTCAGCAGCGCACACGACAAGTGCGTCGTCCGCGAAGTCGATGATGCTCGTTCCAGCAGGCAGGTCCATACGCAGGAAATCGTCGTACATGACATTCCAAACGAGTGGACCTACCCGCGACCCTTGAGGGGTGCCACATGTCATCTCTTCCTTGAGAGACCATTTGTCGCCCTCATATATCACCCACCTGTTGCTCAGATAGTCATCTATCATTCGCTACAGGTTGTCTGGAACCGTTTTCCGCGCCATCGCCTCGATGCAGATGTTCCATCTCGAGGTATTGAACGCATTGCGTATGTCAATGCTGATCAACGCGCTGAATCCCTTGCGCTTACCAGTCCCTCTTCTTGCTTTAGTGTCGATGTCCAACACTTCCTAGATGGCATCAACTGTGGACCTGCCTTTCCGAAAGCCGAACTGGTTTTCCGAGAGTCCATTCTCGCGGACCATGTGACCCTGTAGTCTTTGTAGGATCATTTCCTCCAGAAGTTTCCCCATCGTATCCAATAAACATATTGGTATATACGATGAGGGATCCCCTAGAGGTTTGTTGTCCTTCCTCAACAGGACCAACCTCTGCTTCTTCCAGTCTGCGAAGAACCTCCCCTCCCGAAGACAGGAGTTAAAGACTTCTAGGAGGATCTCCGGGTATACCCCGATCACCTCTTTGAGGATCTCGTTCGGCAGCCCGTCGATCCCTGGCGCTGTGTTTGCCTTGAGCCTTCCACCCGCTCTCTTTAGTTCTTCGAGAGTGAAGAGTTCTTCGCCCCGGACCATGCAGGAACTTCGGTCCTGTCTTTGGAACGGCTCTACATGCGGCAACAAGCTTCGCACGATGTACTTGACTCGATCGGCATTATCCAGGCCCGGGGTCTTTCTTCTAGTCAGCAATCTCTTAGTGACTATTTTGAAGGCGAGACCCCATGGGTCCTTCTCGACTTCCCCGATCAAGTCTTTCCAGCACTGAAGTCGGCTTTTCTTTATGCCTTGCCTCAGAGCTGATTCTGCTTTTTTCCATGCCTCGCGCAGCAGAGGATCACCCTTTGAGCGGGTAAACATCCGCCCGCACGGTGTCTTCCAACGACTCAACAAATCTTGCCCAACCAAGCTCATCTATGAGCCTGGTTTCTTCAAGCTGTTCACGAAGCTTGTCTTTGCTGAGTCGTTTTGTGTTCCAGGAGGGGCTCCTTACCTTGCCGCCCCTTCCCGTATTCACTGGGTGACTCCGTTCCTGGATGCTAAACTCAATGCACTGATGGTCGTTCAATGTTATAACATCGAGGACGCACCAGTCGCCTATCCTTGAGGCAAGACGGGGCGCGGCAATCGTGAGGTCGATAATCGACCCCCGCTCCTCGTCTGAACGTAAAATTCCTGCTCCGATTTAATGCAATCAGGTCATTCCTGGCGACCATCTCACCGACCAAGATTCCCCTCCTGTCCAGGCGCGCTTCTCCCCAATCGAGCGACTTACTATTAAAGTCGCCCGCAATAAGGGACCGCCCACAAGCCTCTTTGAGGCTTTCCTCAAGGAGGAGGATCTGGGTCTCAAAGACCTCGAAAGGATCGTTGGGGGAGAAGTAGCAGCTATACACTCGTACCCCCGCCACCTCCACCCAAACGAACCCCACATCGGTTTCCAGGAAATCCGCGATGCTCAAATCAGGGCTGCAGAAAAGGATCCCAGCCCTCCTTGATGCATCCTGGTACCAGGCAGAGTTTTCGGACCATTTGTGTTGCTCACTAATGAGCAATACATCGGCCCTCCTCTCTCTAGCAGTCTGCATCAGAAGGTTCTGGGCTTCCTTCCCTCTCCCGAGGTTGAGCTGTAGAAATTTCACTTTCCACCTCTCAACCTCCGGAGTTCCGCCCTGAATATTGGGTAAGAACCGCTCCCCGAAGCATGGGCGACGTCTTTTTCGCCCCTATCAGTGCAAGTCAAGCACCCAGGGGAAGCCTTACACTCCTTGGCCACGTGTGACGCGCCCCCACATCTCCAACAGGCATCCTTCCTGCCTGGAAGCGTGCAACCACGCGACACATGGCCATATCACTGGCACCTGAAGCACCGGGCAACCTCGACATGCTCTCGGATGCGACAGTTCGACCATCCCACCCTTAGCCTACCGAGCTAGAGCAAGCTCCGGGCGTCCACCTCGGTTAAACGGACCACCGCAGTCTGCACACCGCCGAAGCGTTTATACAGCCTGCACTGGTCCCCGAGGTCTGGCTTGCCCAGCGCGATGCATAGCGCGGCAACATCCTCTTCTCTTGTGACTGTCTCGTCGAGGTCCCTAACTTCAAGGGACCTCTTCGAGACCAAAGATTTAACTTCGGCCTTCTCCCCGACCGCCTGGTCAAGCCCCTTTTCGAAGGCCGAGACGTCACCCCCCTTGCTGAGGACCAGAAGGATCTCCTCCCTCCTGGTTCTCTGAATGGAGAGGACCTCCGCCCCTGAATTTTGGGGGTTAACCTTCGCTTTCATAGCCTTCAGGATATCGGCGTAGGACTCTCCATCCCTCGCCGACACCCTGATAGCGTCGTCCGACCTGGCGGCCGGAGAGCGCCTCGCCAACTTCACCTTTGTCTTAGGTTCCTGCGCAGAGGGCACAGGAACCTCTTTCTTTTTCTTATCATTTTTTTCTTTTTTTTCTTCTTCTCAACCAGCTGCCATTCCCCATCCTTTTTTGGGGTTTGGCCCCTGGTGGCCGCGGCGTAAGTTGGCGACGTGCCGCCCTTACCTTTCTTGGGAAGCCGATCTTCGGGGGGAGAAGGAGCAACCCTCTTTTCTCCCTTTGTCAGCTTTTTTGGGGTATCTTCCAGAGACGCAGAGTGCAGTCTCCGGAAGATGCCTATCTTCTTTGAGGCGGGGTGGGATTCCAGCCTTTTCTGGATTTCCACCCCGCTCTCCAGTAAGCACTTGTGGGTGTTGAGCATTCCGCTCAACACCTCCGAAGCCTCACTGACACTGTCTTTAACATGGCCAGGGTTGTTATTCAGCATACCCTGCTGGATAACGCTGAGAGCCCTGGCCAACCTCTCCATTTTCTTAATTTGCTCCTTCAGGAGCTGAAGGACGTCTTTCCATCCATCAGCCCCTGGAGGAGTGTGTGAGTGCGCATCTGGCGCCTTCACCTCTTCATCTCCTTTGTTATGTATAGAAGTCATATTAATCCCGTCGTGTCTTAAGACGGTTCGCCCATCATGGGAGCCCTACCGCAGTAGGGCTACTATCCCCGCCTGTCTAGATCCCTAGTTATGTGCGCCGAAACCGAGAAGCGGCTTATCGGATGGTCGATCTTATCGGCACATTAAATAAAGCTAGTAAAAATGTTACGGGATAGGCCCGCGCCATAATGATGCTAAAGGTTTAACGTCACCCCTATCGACCGAGTAGTGCCGGGTCCGCCCCGACACCTGACCCGGGCTTCAGGCTAGACGGTGTGCGATTTATCCTACGGAGCGTCGGGTATAAGGAAATACTGACCAGGTAATCCTTCATTCCTGCGCCCGGGCGTCCATGATTTCAACCCCGAAATTGGCTCCAGACAGTAGAAACGTGAGCGGTTTTCCCAGTTTAACATGTGGTTTCACGAGATCGCTGCCCTTCACGGCCGAACACCGGAGGGACTTACAATTTACCCATATTACTTCCACAGAGGTAAGGTACTGACATCGCGTCCTACCCTGGTTGGGAGGCTACTACTTCTCCCTTGGCTAGTCTATCGGGAATATCCACCAGGCGCCGGCCGCAGCCCATTCACTCAGGAACGCATTCATACTGGTAGGTGTGGGTGTCGGTATCGTGCATGTGGTTGTGATGTGACCGCGAGAAGGGCACGAGGAAAGTTCATCGTCACCGCCGCATGCGCATTTTGGTTGATACCCCGATTAAGAGGCCCCCCGCATTCACACTGTTTCCACTCATGCGGCATCAAGGAACCTATTCAACGTCTCCTGATGCTTTTGCTCCACAAATAAAATGATTAGTTTGAACAACTTTCTTTGATTTAAAGAAATGATTCAGATCATGAAGTTGATATTAAAAACGTCTGAGAATCCATATTGTCTGAAGGTATGAAGGGTAGAAAAAACGACTTCTTCAGACTATAATAGGTAATGAGTTGTATTCGACGTTTCGAAGTCATGTACGACTTCCTCATCAGGACTTCCTTATTTACTAACATTCCTCTTGAATTAATCAAAGAAAGTATTATTAATAGATGGCCTCTTCTAGAGTTGAATACTCGTTTACCTAAATCTGAATTCATCAAGGGTGTTGAATTTCTAATGGAACATACTTATTTTCAGTTTAACAAGTCTTTTTACAAACAAATTTTTGGTACCCCTATGGGTTCTCCTAATTCTCCTATTCTAGCTGATATTGTAATGCAAGATATTGAACATAAAGTTATTGATAACTTAGATTTTCATTTACATACTTATTATCGTTATGTTGATGACACCTTTCTCATTATTCCTGATAATAAAATACATTATATCTTACAGAAATTCAACTCCTACCACCTTCGCTTAAAATTTACTCATGAAATTGAGAGTAATAACTCGATTTCTTTTTTGAACATTAAAATTATTAAATGTAAAGATGGAACTATTCTTACTGATTGGCACAGAAAGGACACATATTCTTGTAGATTTATAAATTTCTTTTCAAATTATCCGATAAAACAGAAATCTGCAATAATTAAAAATTTAGGGGACTCGGCTATACTCTTATCACATCACTCTTTTCACCAGAAAAATTTATCAATAGTTAAAAAACTTTTAGAGCTTAATAATTATCCAGCTAAATTCATTGACTATCATATACAACGTAGAATTTTATATAATTACAATAATAACAACAATTTTACTAACAATAATGTAAATATAAAATTTGATTCTAGAAGATTGGTATCTATTCCATTCTTTGGTAATATCTCATTTTCAATAAAAAGAATATTATCTGATTTTAATTTAAATAAAATTCTAGAATTGATTCAAAGTTAGACAATATGATTAAAGTTGGTAAGGATCCATTGGATATTTTTGAACAATCTAACTTAGTTTACAAGATCACCTGTAAAGAATGCAAAAAAACATATATAGGCCAGACTGGTAGATTGCTCCGAACTAGACGAAATGAACATCGAAATAATATTAAACTGAATGAGAAATATCATAACGTTGTTAGCAAACATATATTAGAATTTGACCATGATTTTGATTGGGATAACTTATTAATTTCACACAAAGAAAATAATTATTTTAAGAGATGCTTAGCGAAAATTTTTTACATAAAAAAAGAAGGAAATAATTGCTTGAATGTTATTACAGACATAAAGAATTATATCCCTTCCTATAATGTGATCTTGGAACAACTCTTAAATTCCAAATGTTAATAATAAAAAATAGAAAAATCTCTTTTTCATTCTTTGTTTCCATGTCTTCATTAGTTTCCTCAGTCCTATTATTAATCTGTATTTATTTTAATTTAATTTCAGTACTAATTTTATTAAGTATTTTATAATATTTTTTATTTTTACATTACAGCACATTCCAATTTCTCAGTTCAATATGTTACCTACTCTGAGTTTGTTTATAAATTTCTGTCGTCTCTACTCGTCTTTCAGTACAGCTTGATCTCGTTTCTCGTTAATATTTACTATATATTTATTTCCATCACTTTAATATGATGTTTAAAAAAAATTGTTATTGTTACTTGTTTAAATCGACTAGTTTGTGTTATTTTTTCAAAAAAACTCTATTATAATGACATCACATGGAATTTTAGGTAATTAATTTTTGTGTTTATATTAGTTGTTAATTTAATATCCGCTCAGGAATTTTTATTTTAAAACTCTTTGTTATTAATTTTATTATTTTTTGTAATTTCTTTCTTTTATACAGAGAGACGAATACTGTATATTTTTTTAATTGACCATTATTGACGCTTTACATTTTTACTCCTGGAGGTGACGGATGATGTACTCTAATTTTTATATCTGACTAATGCCAATTTTGTCCTGATGAGGAAGTCGTACATGACTTCGAAACGTCGAATACAACTCATTACCTATTATAGTCTGAAGAAGTCGTTTTTTCTACCCTTCATACCTTCACACAAGAAATGATTTGTTTAAATGAAATAAAATTTGTTTGATTCAAACAAAATATCTTTGAACCAAATAAATATTTGTTTGAATCAAATTAATTTTATTTCAAAACAAAGAAATTAATGCATTGATATATGGTCAAAGATATAATTTGTTTGATTCAAGGCAGAAATTTATTTGATTCGAACCAATATTTATTTGATCCAAAGATATTTTGTTTGAATCAAATTAATTTTTCTTCAAAACAAGGAAATTAATGCATTGATATATGGTCAAAGATATAATTTGTTTGATTCAAGGCCGAAATTTATTCGATTCGAACCAATATTTATTTGATCCAAAGATATTTTGTTTGAATCAAAAAAATTTTGTTTCATTAAAACAAAACATTTCTTTACATCAAAGAAAGTGTTTTATACAAATAATGTTTTTGATTCAATCAAATATATTTTCTGAGTGCAGTATTTTCGATGGTAACCCTCCACAGCCCATAATAATTTTTTCAAAATTGAAAGAATTACATCAGTTGAATAGTAAAAGCGCAATTCAAGAAATTCGAGAAAATCGATTGTGAAGACACTGATTTTAGTGATTTTGTAGATGCAGTAGCGCACGATTATGCTTTACCAGCTGTTAGAGATTGTTTACACAACTGGTCGTATAACTGCTTACATTAAACAGCACACTCAGTGTTCGTCATGCTTAAATGCATTTTTGACTACTTCTGAAATTCATGCAGATACGATATCTTTTTCTTGTGATCACTTACCTGAAGGTTTGAGTAGATTTGCAAGAATAAATAAAGATTTCATACATCCAAATGTTAAGTTATACAAAGCTATTTCTGATCCCGAAATCAGTACTGCGAATGAATCATTAATTATTGAAACAGAAAATTCAAAGAGTCCATTTTTTGGTCAATCAAAAACTTTTATTAAACCCAATAATTGCATAATTATTGCAGGCGATAAATATAACGATACTCCACAAATTAATCTAACTATAGGAGATATAACATTAAGAGAAAAATTAATATTTGAAAGCGTTACAGCAAATTCTACCTCATATGATAGAACTTTATGCCCGCAGGAAAATTCTAAACGTGCTGGAACCACGTTGTACCTGAGCCTAAGAAAGGTTCTAAATAGTTAAAAAAATTGTACGACGATCAGGATCTATATGGGTGTCAAGCTGGTTCTAAGAAGGACTTTGAAGGGTTTTATCTGGGTTTTATGCGGGACCTGAAATTGTTCCATGTATATGGTCTTAAACGGGTGTGAAGCAGGTCGTATCCGGCTCTAAGAAGGGTTCTGTATGTCCATAACAAGGTTATATACGGAACCAAACATTGTTGCGCTAGGTCCTTTTAGACACGCAGAGCGCACTTGACCTAATTTGTCAATCTATGTCACCGCTATGACCCGTTCAGACCCTGATGGACGCCTATACCTGTGGAACCACGGTAGATCTGTTTAGACACCCAGAGCGCACTTGGCCAAATTTCTCAATCTATGTCCCCGATATAACCCGTTTAGATCATGTTAGACGCTCATACCTTCGATTTAAGAGATCTCTGATATAACCACGGTAGACTTGTTTAGACACCCAGAGCGCACTTGGCCAAATTTAATAATCTGTGTCTTCGCTATGACCCGTTCAGACCTTGTTAGACGCCCATACTTTCAATGCGAGAGATCCCTGATAGAATCATTTATAAACAGATTTATTCAAAACTTAAAGTATTTGCATCATATGATTCTAGATCATTAAATAATTAATTTGAATTACCATTTTTCATAAAAAGGTCATCATTACTTTTGACTGGAAAACAATAACTTGAATTATTAGATTCAGTAGAAATAGACTTAAAATATAATTTGCCCTGTTAGAAATAAGTAATATATGTACGTTGATTTTTTTTATGTATGTAATTTGTTAAATGCATAAGAAAAGAAAATAAAATTAACTTTTTAGTAGACTCGAGATTCTTATATTATTATGATTTATTTTACTTATTATTTATTACTTATATTATTTATATTTATATGATTATGACTCTGTTACTAGGTTGTTCAAAAAGTTTTGAAAGCAACATCTATAGAGCAGTAGAAGAACCAAAATTTCTACGCCATTTTAAGATTTCATCTTTCATATGAACATACCCAAAGTGTCATTCCACTCTGTCAATTCATTGTTTGTTTACAAGCCATTTGAAGTTGACGTGTCAGTGTATTTTTGTACAATGGAAAAAACCGAATATCGTGCAGTGATAAAATTCTTTGTTTTGGAAGATTTATCAGCAACGGAAATTCATACAAAAATGGTGAAAGTGTTAAAGGAAGCTGCTCCTTAATTTCCAACTGTGCATCGATGGGTTTTAGAGTTTAGACGTGGTCGAAAAAGCCTTGAAGACGATCCACGCTCAAGACGTCCAAAAAGTGCATCAACACCAGCATTCATAGCAAAAGTACAGGATATGGTTTTGGAAGATCGTCGATTGACCGAGAGAGATTGAGCAGAGGCCCTAGACATCTCATTAGGCAGTGTGAGTAATATTTTACGTGAAGTTTTGGGTTTCAGAAAGCTCTGTGCACAATGGGTGCCGCATTCGCTCACAATGGAACAAAAACACGTTCGCATGCGACTTTCTGAGCAACATTTGGAGCGTTTTCGAAAGGATAAAAAGGATTTTTTGCGTCGATTCATCACTATGGATGAGACTTGGGTCTTCCATCATGATCCTGAATCAAAACAAGAGGCTAAGGAGTGGTGTGAACCAGGCACTTCGGCACCGAAGCGAGTTCGTGTCCAGAAATCGACGAAGAAGGTGTTAGCATCAGTTTTCTGGGATGCAAAAGGGATTTTGTTGGTGGATTATCTCCAAACTGGCAAAACAATAAATTCTGAATATTATTGTAACCTTTTGGATCAATTGGATGCAAAAATTCGTGAAAAAAGACCCGGTTTGCAGAAGAAAAAAATCCTTTTTCATCAAGACAATGCACCCGCTCTCACAGCTCAAAAAACCATCACTAAAATAAGCGAATTAAAGTACGAATTGTTGCAGCATCCACCTTATTCGCCTGATTTAGCTCCCTCTGACTTCTGGCTGTTCCCACACCTCAAGAAATTCCTTCGTGGGAAGCATTTTTCATCAAACGAAGAGGTTATAGCCGTCGTAGAGGAGTATTTTGCAGGCCTTGCAGAAAGTCACTTCCATGATGGGATAAACAAGTTGGAAGACCGTTGGACCAAATGTATTGATCTTATGGGAGATTATACTGAGCAATAAAAGTGATTTCACCAAAAAAAAAAAGTATTTTCATTTCCGCTTTCAAAACTTTTTGAACAACCTAGTATTTCTGAACAGGAAATGGATTTAAGTCTATATTTACTTGGGTTTTTGTGCGGGTGGTGCCTGCCCTTTTGAGACGACGATACAAGTCGTTTTCTACTTTCTAGAAAGTCTAAACAAGATTAAACTTACTTCTCGAATTTATATCATTAGATTTAGATTTGAATGTATACATAGACGGAAGATAATTATTCGTGAGAATTGAAAACACATACTGGATACTGGAGTCTCGTTAAGATAGTAGATACGAATACGACTATGAGATGCGGTTATCTAAAAATGTTTTGTTTAACTTGAATGTTAAGAAGTTAGGGAGTAAAAATTTCTTGATGAAGCCAAGATTACGAATATAAATCATATAGTTAAAGAAAAAAAATAACGCTAACACATCATATACCAATAGTCAACCCTGACGGTGGAAACGTTCCGCGAATGGTGAACCACTGCACTGCCTTTTATGACACTTATATGACGTTTTCCTAGTTTTTATCGTTAAATAATAAAATTAATGTATTTATTTCTACACCTTCTTATTCAAATTTGATCAAAGAATCATAATTTCAATGACTAAAATGTCTTTCTTACCTTTCTTAGTCATAATAATACGAGGTCAGAGAACAGTCAGAACGGTCCGCTAGGGAGGAAAATACATTCAACCAAACTATTTCCTCTGAAAAAGTGTTAGAGTGATTGAAAAAGCTTGGGGACATAACAGAACGTGACTTAAGGGTGCAGTCCACCTTTCAGGCCTCTTTTTTCACCATTTTTTTTCTTTCAGAACTTTTCATTTTACCATTTGAAGTTTTTTACATTATGTTGTATGATTATTGAAGTATAAGAGAAAATTTGTTTGGAAAATTTTGGCGACACCCCGCTGAGTTATGTCCGGCCGAATGGTCAACAATTTTTTCCCCTTTCGGCACGATTTCTCATGTTTGGATGATCTAAACCAGTAAATCCATATTTATTCTTGAAGAGGGCATGAATGGTTATCGTCCCTAGCAAAACTGTGAAAATTCGTTCATAAATAAACAAATAGTGAATTTTTAATGTTTTTTTCCATTTTTCACCCTGTTTTTCAACATAAATGTTGCTACAATATTGTTAATAAACAATTGGCATGCATATCCGTGCTAGGGACGATAGCCAGGTGTTTTAAAAACATTTAAATAAAAAGTTTAAGCAAATCCGTCCACTAATTTTCCCGGAATCATGCCGACAAATTGAAAAAATAGTGTTTTGAGAAAAACGCGTTTAAAGTTTGAGATGCAAGTTTTATCCGTAACCTGGCAACTCGTATTACTGGCTAACCCAACTAATTTCCGCTTAGTTCGAATCTTTCCTGCAAATAAAAAATTTACTTTGCGATCTGTTGAGCGCCAGCCACTTCACTTAGTGACAAAATTTTATTCCAATAATGGTAAGACTCCAAATCAACAACACCAAAAGCAAGGCGGGATCACAATAAAGTCACAACAGCTTGACGGGTAAAATAAATGAGACACCAGAATTTAATTATTAAAATAAATTGGCTGAACAAGTTTATTTAAATAACTAAAAAATCTATACAAACTAAAATGAATATTAATAAAAGCCAAAGTATTTGTATCGTAATTAATCAATATAATGACATAAATCTCGGAATTTTTCCGAGCCACGCGACAATATGGCGTATTCAATTTACTATCGCGCGTCACCACCAGAGAGAACGAGAATTTATTAATTGTTAAATTTAATAGTTAAACTTTTACCATCGCGAGAGAGAATGAAGTTAATTACAAAAAAAGACACAAATATAAGAGAGAACACTCGCGAACACTGGAGAGAAAGAGAGAGGCGAAGTGGTCTCGGTAAGTGAGGTGTACGCCATTCAGCGTCAGTGTCAATTATAATGTATCTGAAGATCCCGGACCACTTGCGAGAAAGAAAAAAATAAATGAAACCACTTACGCTACCTGAACTATATCCTGGAGTTCCGCGTCGTACCTCAGAAGGAACTTGCCCTCCATTTTGTTTGGTCCAAAACTTTTGACAGGTTTTAACATCGGGAGACAAATTTGCCGTGAGTGGTCGTAAACAGTCGCAGGACGAGAGTGATTTCGGAAGTCGCGACACCAGCAAATTTCCCGACCTGCCCCACGAATTAAACACGTGAACCTATCGCGGACCCGAAAGCCGGTCACATTTGTACTAGACGACTAGGTAACCCGTGCCTAGTACAGTAATTGCCTTCGGCAAATAATTTTTATAAACACGCGGTTCTCGCGCGTGTAGTACATTGGCACTATTGTAACTAGTGTCCAATAATATTATTTAGCCTAAATTTTGGAGCTGGTTGTCCTGTACGTCGCTCTCCAGTGATCGATGGCGGCTATAATCGGAGCATCGATACCTCGAAGCTCGTAAGTCGTCATGGCGGCCAGTGTTTACCTCTACTTGGAAGCCGGTTGTGCCGCATCTCCAACCCCACTGTCCTCTGGTGCCGTTGTCCTCGTGCCGGGTATTAAACAGACGGGACAGGAAGCGTAAGTGCGGGTAGTACGTGTTAATCATTACGAGTGCTCTCGGGTGGCGACGAACTGCGGTCTCTCGCCATACGACTTTTTCCCCCGGGACATAACCCCACCTGCCATACCGGTGAGTTTAACAAAAAAATCTTTTTAAGGGGCGGGTAAAATTTACCACGTCACAAGTTTGAGATGCAGAAAAAACACATAAGTATCTAAATGAATGTGATACATTCGACTATCTTTTGATGGAAAAGAAGGTTTCTATATGAATTCCAACGCTTTAAACTAAGTAAGAATGAAAAAAAAAATCGAATTTTTGAAAATTGTAAGGTAGGCTACCCCCTTGAAGAATGTATTTTAAATGGTCGTAAATACTCAGAGCACGAAAAGTCGAGCATATGCTCGTGATCTCTAGAAATTCTCCGAGCAATTAAAACTTTTAGAACAGTATGCGTGAATCAACAAGGGAGTTGAAACAATTATAGGAATATAAATAGTTTTTCATTCCGTCCTAATTTTCCCAGGAAAATCGATTCAACGTAGACTCACTAGAAGAACACGAAGAAAAATTTAATAAATTGATGGATAGTTCACGACCAGAAGTCAGATATCTTGTTCATATAATCGATAAAGAAGGAATTAGACCAGATCCTAAAAAACTGCAAGCTGTAAAACCCCCAGAAATACCCCCTGATTAACCTCCAATATCTGGATTGTCTAACCCACAGAAAAATGTAATTGAATGCAGAGACCAATTGAGTATGAGAAAAGATAGCTATGCATATTTCATCACTGTAAGTGGAGAACTTCGTGACATAGGAGCTAAACTTTTAGAAAAATACAAAAAACTCATTAAATTCGAAAACCTTCAAAAAGCAAAAAAATTAAACTTAAAATGGAGTAGTATTGCTAAATCACCACATGTAAACATGTTCTACGGAAGAAATATTAGCTACATTAAAAATAGCATCTCTAAACTCTTAAATAAAAATAGTAATTTGTACTGGAATCACACAATAACGTATAGAGGAAGAAACAAATCAATTGATTGAAGAATAGTATATTACGACCCTAGGCCAGAAAGTTTGAGTTCCTGGCGTATGTGTTATAAATGCCGAGGCATTCTTATCACATACGCCAGGGCATCCAACATTCTGGCTGTGGGTCGTATACTATTTTTCTTGATCTCCAGCCGAAAGTACGCCCAAAACCGAGGCGAAGCCGAGGTTTTTGCTGGTCGGGGCGGGCATTAGAAACTTTAAAATAAAATTCAATCATACTATAACTGCAAAAAAAATGAAAATCAAAATTTTTTTAAAAATTAACAAATACGAGAGAAAATTTATTCTTCGATAACAATATTAATATTTTAAAGAATTTGAAAATCTTTCTGTGGAAAAAATGACGCTTTCGACTGCGCTGGGATTCGAGCCCAGGTCTTTCGATTGCCGGTCGACTGCTCTAACCACTGAGCTACACAGGCGTCCGACATCTCCTTCTCCACAGGAAGATCTCCTTATATCGCCTAGTGGCTCAGCCTTGCGGCTGTAAATGATTTCAAATTAATTAGTTGAGTTTGAAATTTTTGTCACTGCCTACATTATCCTCCGATAATGTAGGCAGTGATTAATTTAACAATATTAATATTGATCAACAGTAACTTTAACATCACACATCCAGTAATACTAATCTTATTACAATAATTACTATTACTTTTATTAATATAATTATTAATATAAAATAAACCGTGTACATAAATTTTTTGCATTTCTTTTTAAGAGTTGCTCTTTCGTGCAATTGCATGAAGTCACATTAAATTAAAGTAAACAAACGAATTAAACGATGAATTTAGCGACACTACTGAGCCGAAAAAAACAAAAAAAGGCCACAAAAGTCGTTCTTTCTGGAGTGAAATGCGGCCGGGAGGACAGTACTTTCGGCTAAGGGATCAAGAAAACTCATTTATCCTCTATAGGAGGACATAAAGTAGTCACAAAGATCTATTATAGAATGAGGTAACAATATTATCAGCAAAATATGAAGTTAGGTACACAAAAATATATACAACAATGTTTTCAATGCCAACTCACAAAACTAGTTCAAGTTCAAACTAAAAATCCAATGATTATTACAAACACCCCAGGATTCGCTTTCGAAAAAATATCAATGGATATCGTGGGAAAACTACCAATAACTTCATCACAAAACCAATAGAAACTCTAGAAATTCCACTTCCAAATCGTCAAGCGAGTACGATAGCAGATGCTTCTGTTGAAAAATTGATCTGCATCTATGGATCTACGAAAGCAGAATTAACGGATCAAAAAGAAGACTTTCTAAGCAATTCAATGAGGAAAATGGCAATGCGATTTCGAATACGTCAGTTTAAGACTACCACTTATTATCCCCAATCAAATGGATGAGTAGATAGATCACACGATGTCTTAAGGGGGTCTTCTACCTTGTTGGTTCAAAAAAATCGATTTTTTTGCATTTTTGTGGCCTAGAAGGTGCTAGAAATATAATCTTAAAAGGGTATAACCGACATCTTATTATTTCGGGGTTTCCAGAGCCGTCAAATATAGCTCCGCTCCACTCCGCGATTCATGCATGAATATCTTTAAATCCAATTTCCCAAAAGTTGCGTTTTTGCAACTCGTTAACATGACATCTCGAAAAGTATTTCATCAATTGACTAAAGTCATATATCAAAATTTGTGAAAAAAATGTCGCTATCGTCTGACACGAGCTTTTTGGATTTTTCCATTTCAAGAATTTTTACAGCTGTTCTTGACCTTGAAAATATAAAAAAAAAAATTTTCTTGTTTGTTCACTATTTCCTGAATTTGTCAAATTTGGCAAATTCCTTGTGTCAAACGATAGCCAAAGGCATAAAAAAACTGAATAATTTTGGTTTTTTTGTTTCAGACGACTTTCATGAGCTAAATCGTGTCAACCGTTTTGGTATACATTTTTCGTAAGGGATATTTTAAGGTCAAATCACGGTCAAATCGGAGGCAGTAAAATTTTAGTAAAATTTTTTTTGAAAGTATATAAATAAATAAGTTAAATGCAAAAAACCGCACCTCGATTGCATTATTGGTTTCCCTACAATTCATTCTCAAAAAACAGTATCAAAAACGAGGCCACAAGGTAGAAGACCCCCTTAAAAAAATATTTGAAACAATTTATCGCGGAAAGTGCAGAATGGGCCAATTTGATTGAATTAGTAATGTTTTCTTATACACAATTGTCCACGAAGGTAATAAATGTCCACTCTATGAACTAGTATTTGATAAATTAGCACGATTGCCTTCCAGCGTTCCCCCTCCGGGACACGAGAAATTAGAAACATGATATGTACTTGATAAAATTAATAACAAAATTGCACCAAATGCACGGTATAGCAAAGGATAATTTATTATAAAGAAGAACCGAAAATTTACTACGATAAGAAAATTAACCCGCAGAACTTCAAAATAAGAGAATATTATATTAAAGTATTAGTTAAAAACAAACCTAAAATAGTGAATATAAATAGACTCAGACTCTCTTATGTAACCTCTGCAGAAACAATTTCAAAAACAGAGAACTGAGAATAAAAAAATAATTTCAGATTATAATGGAATCTGAACATCATCAAAGCATCAAGACACATTGCGCATTGAGGTAATACTTCTCTTATTTATGACAAAAATTTTCGTGCCTACTGCGCGAGCGCCACCTAATTTACTTAATGCTGTTGTGTGGTCAAAAGTACAATAATTTTAGCACCTACCACAATCAGCTGTCCGAGATTTGGCAACTTTGCGAAACGCTTAATATTAATACAAATTTCCAGAATTGAATTTCATCGCGATCTTAATTTATCTTCGTACTTTTCTGCTTACTTTTCTTGTCAAATTCAAGGTGCATTCTATCCCTCCCGAGTAAAAGTAGTTGACTTTTATGTACTTAGACGTCATTTACGATATCCTAAAATTTCAACGACTTTTTAATTGATCGACGTAAGGGGAGTACTACCTTAATAGTTCGACAAATCAATATAAAAGTATTATGGCCGTATTTATTCACAAATGGAATATACAACTATGCCTATTGTAACGTACAGAAATGGATAGAAAATTTAACGGATCCAAAAACAATAAAGGAAATAATTTTAACAATAAAAACAAGAGGACCCTATGCTTTTTGCAAATTATTAAATAGCCAACGACAATCAAATCAAGAATTTCTAGCAAATATGCCAAGACCAAGACCCTTTTTGGTTACTTTTCAGATAATAAAACACGTAATCAGGAAAATCTTGAAAATCTTTTGCCTACTTTCATGGGGAACTACAGTACATAATATCATCGGATATGCCTGTGGATCGAATCACCTGAATACTACAACATTATCTCTATTAGAAGTAGGAAAATACGATATACCAGAACCTTATGTACAAGTAGCTAAGGTATACGTCCAACTCTCACAATGAAGCAGCTTGACTTTAACAAAAATAATTCAACTCATAAACTGGGCACCCTACGAAGATGCCCCCAGGACCTGTGTTGCGTTTTCTGTCACAAGGATCCTGGACGACTCCTCCACCTGATGTGGAACTACGTAGACCCAGTCATGGGCAACTCCAGCCTCGACCTCCAGTTCTACTAGAGAGGCCCCTATAGCCCAGACCCGTGACATGCCACTCCTTTTATTGGACCCCAGCAAGACTCCTCTTATAACGGATGAGCCAGGGAGTCCCCAAAATTATGATTAATAATATGGATGTCAACGGAGGGGAAGGAGACTGGAGCAACAACCTCTGACGACTCAAGTCTGGGAATTTTACCAGGAGTGTGGACGTTGGGGTACTGAAGGCTCTTCGTCTATACGCTCCTGCGATACCTCTGCACCAGATCCTAGCAGAAGTGAGCCGCCAGTCAATCAGCGCGCCGTACCAGCGGTAGGGGAAGCGACAGGAAGGCACGAGCTACCGGCAAGCAATAGCATCGTCCTATTTCGTCCGCAGCCTTCGAGGAAGCCAGCTACTTCACCGGAGCGCACCACATCCTCCAGCTGTTACGAAATAATTTTGTTAAAGTGTGTTTTCTTTTCATATCGAACTCAAAGTGTGTAACGCTCCGGAGACAACGAGGCCATCGTCCTCACTCGTCGATTTTGGCATTGTTGCCTTTATATAAGGTGAGGCCGCTTTATTTTATCCTTTCCGGGAGCCCTACCGACACGTGGTCACCGTTTTGTTGAGTTGGCTATTAGATTAATAATTTGGCACGTGTCAGGGCGGATTCCCGGACTGGGCTGCGATTTAAGTGACTTCCCCTTCCCTTTTTTTGCATTGTTGAAAGATAAGACCCCAAAAGTGTTAACGACCCCCCCCCCCTATCATTTCTCGATTCCTTTATTTTAAAGAATTTTCGATCCCGTCCTTGAGTACCAGACGAAATAGCCTAACCCAAAGGTTAGCCCCCCCCCTTTTTTTATATATTGTAGCATTCCCGAATTCTTTGTTCTTGACTTTGCCCCCCCCCACCTTTTTTAAATGATTTTATTTGACCTAAATTAATTTCGCCCCCCCCCCCCAATTTTTCGCGTATCGCCCCCCCGTAGATTGTCTAGATTAGGAACGAATCATTGTCGGGTTGAAAGCTATTGTTGAAGAGTTAATAAATTGTGTATGAATTTCTTTTTATAACGACTTTGTGTTTCTTTATCCTCTTTGTAGGTTAGAAACCTCTTCCGCGATCCTCTCCAGTTCGGGGACCTCCCCTACTCTACCGACTCGAGCTGAGCTGGCCGAGTTTGCCGGTACACCCAGTTTCCACCAGGACACCCCCCTCTTCATCAATTTTGAACCTGTCGCTTACGCTCCCTCCCCCTTTTTTTGTGTTTCTTTCAATTTTGTCGGTCTGGCGTCCAGCAAAAATTGTTTTGAGGCATTTCGTGGGAAACCATTTGTTTTGATTTCCTGAAGATTACTGGTGGAAGCTTGGTGCCGCAGTGGTGCTGTGCATGAAAATAAAGTATAGCATTACAATGCAAAGTAAAAGTAGACCGTGTTATTGGATATTGTGGAATGCACTCACACACCTCAACTGTTACCAATGGGTTTCGAGAATATATTCAAGAAACTTCACGAGAACAACGCAATTCAATGTTCAATACAGGAATCTTCATGGTATCACCGAATATACAAATAAGTCGATTAAAAATAGACAGAACTTCATCTCACGCAGTAATCTTGGTAGGATCAACACAGACAAATGGACAATGTGCAGGATCTCAATATTCAGATTTATTTGAAATTTGGGAAAATGTACAATACTAGTCGACGGAAAATATCGAATAACTTTACAAGGATGTTATGCGCATGGACCTACCCGCTGGAAAGAGCATCATCGGCTTCGCGGATGACGCATTGTCGTGTGCGCCGCTGACGACGTCAGAATCCTGGAGCTGAGGATCAATGAAAGTCTGTGGCGGGCAAGGCATTGGTTGGATAGCAGATGCCTGAAAAGACCGAGGCTTTGCTGGTCATGGACAGGAGATCCGTCCAGTGCCCGAAGATCGTTCTCGGGGAACATTAAATTGAGTGGAAAAAGAGCTTTAAATACCTGGGTCTGCAGTTGGATCGAAGACTTGGCTTCAGCGAACACCTGCAGATCGCGACTGCCAAAGCCATCCAATGTAGAGCCGCTCTGACTCGGCTTATGCCCAACATTGGTGGCCCCAGGGAAGCTAAGAGAAGGCCGGTGGCGAGCGTGGTAAATTCGAAGCTGCTTTATGCAGCTCCGATCTGGACAAGTGCCCTTAACAACCATGCTATCCTGAAGAAGCTGTTTTCGGCACAGAGAGGTGTGGTGATGAGAATCCATTTAGTGAAAGGACCAGGATTCAGGCTCAGATTCATCTGGGTTTCGAATTGGTTGGTTTTGTGATCAAAAGTTAGTCGCTCTTGTCCTTTTTATTTTCACCGACGGCACGTGATTATGAACTTGCACACATGCACTAGAAATATTCTTTGCTTCTTTGCTCTTATTAATTTTATAAAAATGAAAAGATGGGTGGCTTTTAACCGGAAAGAAACTAGTACTTTTAAGTTGTTTTCATTGCCCACTTTAGATATTTTATAACCTTAATATAGCTTCTCGAAAAATATCTTCTCGACGTTTTGACATTAGACGACAGGATAATTTTGGGAAAGTTGATTTCCAACGCCAAGCCGTGGACGCACAGTGAACTCTTGCGGCTAACCGACCACCGACGCACTCAAAATATTATTTCAGCGCGAAGCGTAGTGGTAAAAATTTTACTTATATAATTTTTAGCGCGACACAGTGTTAACGGCCCCCACCACTGACTTGTGTGGATCCTCACACAAACAAACGCGGCTTGTCGACGTGTCGCCACTTTCCGGCTTCGATCTCATGCTGTCGGCTGTTGAGTCAAGATCGAGAATTATGTTTTTCTCGACTTCGTGTAAAAGAGGTGCGAAGTAGATGACAAATTCAAAATGACAAAATATATAGTTTAAGATATTAGCTTTCTTTTTCTGATATTTTGATAAACATTGACTTAAAATGAATATCTGAAAGACTTTTTTAATTTTAGGATGATTTACACTTAAGAAATAATTTGTTAGTAAAATTGTCACGTCCGGTGACCTTCTCTACTATGTTAATAATGGTAATAATTTTTTACGTCAATGAATGAATTGTATATACGGAGGCACTATATGTGTAAACGTAAACAGAGTTGTAATAGGGATAGAGAGGAGTGAGAGACTATGAATGAAACATAGTAAAGTATTGATTATTTACGGAAGGGGAACTCCACCGGAATGCGTTGTGTACACAAACCGCCCACACCTGTAGCCATAAATAAAAGATTAACCAGAGGATCTGCTACTGAAGAAGGAAGGAAAATCGGGGAAACCAAAGAGGAGTATTGCGATAGATCCTCTCCCCTACCTTCGGAACATGGAGAATATGACCACAGGAAGGGATGAGGTCAACCACGCGCCAAAGAATAGGCCAGCATTAACTAAAAATTCTCTCTATCTTCAACCTCCAAGATTTTGAATGTTTGGACAAAAATACGATGTTTCAGGCATAGATTGTTATCTCCTCCTTCACCTACCACCTCCAACGCTAACACGGAAATTGTTACTAAAATGAAAAATTTTATTGAAAGATTCCATTAGTTCAATACACCTCCAAATAATCTTCCTCCCATTCCTTCCTTCCTAGTTCTCCTCCTCCTTCTGTTAACACCCTAACTTCACATCATCTTACTGCCCCATTCAGGCTTTGGGAAATGAAACACGCTGTAAAAAATTCAAAAACAAAATCCTCTCCTGGCCTAGATAAAATTAACTTTGGAGTAATTCAAAATCTTCCCGATAATATTCTTAAACAACTTTTAAGAGTCTACAATCTAATTGTGAAGGAAGGTTCCTTCCCTGAATCCTGGAGTAAATACCTCATATTTCTTATTCCTAAACCGAACTCATCGAATTTCCGTCCTATTGCTCTCGCCTCCTGCTTCCTAAAACTTTTGGAAACACTTATCACTAACCGTTTAAACTGGTGGTTAGAAAACCAAATGCTTATTCACAATTCTCAGTTCGGATTTAGAAAGAATCATTCTTGTAGTGATAGTCTTGCCATCCTGTCCACAGAGATGCACACTTCCTTTGTGGAGGACTCTTATACAGCTGCTTTATTCCTTGATGTGGAGGCGGTGTATGATAGGGTGGTCCCTAATATTCTAATTAATGACTTGCAGGAGTTGGGTGTACCTCAGATAATCTGTAAATTTTTTGAAAGTCTAACCACGGAAAGGAACGTATTTTTTAAAATTAATAATTCAAATGCCGGTACATATAAATTCCAAAAAGGTCTCCCTCAGGGAAGCGTCTCTAGTCCAACTCTATATAACATATACACAATAAACATCTATAAACATATCCACCCCTCATGTAAAATCCTGCAATACGCTGATGATATTGCTTTATTTTTCTCATCGCGTAATCTTCAAGAATGCATTTATATTTTACAAGTAAGCCTTAACTTATTGTAACATTTTTTCAAATCAGAAGGACTCAATATCTCAGTTGGAAAATCTAAACTTGTAATATTCAACTCCAACAAGAATCCCATCCGTGAGGATTCTCACGTAACCTTAGATAATCATAGAATCTCCCTTTCTTATGAAGTGATTCTTCTGGGACTGCTTTTTGACTGTGAACTATCTTAGAAACCTAATTTTAACCATTTAATGGAAAGAATTAATAAGGTTATTAACATTATTAAGTTTCTCAAAGGAACTTGGTGGGGTGCAAACCCAAGAACCTTGCTTATACTTTACCATTCTCTTATAAGAAGTGTTCTTGAATATGGCTGCCAAGCTTTAACAATCTATAACTGTAAACCATATGACCAAATTCGCAAACTACAAAATCGAATCTTAAGACTAATCCTTGGTTACCGTATATCGAACCCTATTCCAATTATGTTTGCTGAACTTAAGGGAGTTACTTAGGATAAAGAACTAACGAACAGAAAAATCTTAAACTTTGCAGAGTGTTAGAATATAATAAAAAAATTATCCGTACGAAATTTTAAAGTCCAAGGTGGGGTTTTTAGTGAGATATTCATATTTCTATTTTGCGCCTCTCTAGTTGATTCAACATGGGCTCTTATGAGAAATCGCGGAGTTTATCGTGTATTATCATTGATATCTTTTCAACTGACGAACAGATCATAACGGGATTTGAACATTAGAAAAATAAGATGTTCAGGAATAGTTATCAACTTTAATAACATTTAAAGGTGGGTTCTAAAAGTAATAACAAATACGATGAAGATGGGAATTGCTGTGATTTTGGTCTTTGGTTAGGTATGTGGCAACGTCGCATGCGTAGGTTATGTGCGCGAAATTTGAAATGTATGCATTATATCTGTTCAGCAGCTCGTACCAACTGGTGATTAATTAATTATTATTTAAATTAATTATTAATTTAATTAATTAATTAATTAATGATAATTAAAAATTATCATTAATTATTATTTAAAATATATGATACATATACAATAAATATATACCAACTAAACTAAAGTAAATTAGTATTTTGTTTTCAGATAATCACAGATTTTATTTTTAACCTTCCTATTATTTGTCACACGAATTTTCCCGTTTTTATCAGCACCAAACAAACGAGATAATCCATCAAACCATGTTCTTTGTATGCATCGATAACCATAGCTACCGTGATGTCAGAGGCAATAATTATTTTCCTCATTTGGACGGATGTGCAGATTTTTAATTCATTGTATAATTTCATGTCTGAGAAACATTTCTTAGGTACTGACGTGACCATATGTGCGACTGTACACCCGTGCGCACACGAACAAACAAGATGCGACGTTGCCAGATCAAGTACTACTGTAGTCAACCTACGTGTTTAACCCTGTTTTGACTAGGCGGGTAGGTAAGTAACTCCCTTAAAGAACCTCCCTTACTTCGGCGGCTCCAATTCCTAACAAAGAAATTTATCTTGAAAGTCTTCTCAACGGAAGATCACCCTTTACTTGACTCTCTTTATTGTTTAGAATCTATTACCTCTAAAAATAATGCTTACAATTATAGAAATACCTTTCTCTTACTAAATTCTTATATTCATCTAAACAAATTTGAATCTAAACTTATGTATTCTTATACCCCCATAAACTATCTCTCAGATTACTCTCTTGAATTTGAAAATCTTAACATAAACCTACAGTTGGGCGATACTTTAATGAAAAGTTCTTCCCCAAACTTAGACTTCAAACAATATGTTAGTGAAAACCTTAAGGGGGTCGTCTACCTTCGCGCCTGAATTTCGGGCGTATATTTGACGGTGGATTGCGAAAAAACTGCACATGATATTGACACAACGTTTTTTTAATTTAATTAGTACATTACGATACCCACGTTCTAATATGTCGTATCCCACAAAATTTGAGAAATTGACTTTTTTTGATAAATGGATTAATAATAATGTTTTACAGCTTATATTAAAATCTTGTGAGTCAAATTGTTTATTTAATATTTTTAAATAAATATTCTAATATGTCGTATCCCACATGCCGATTTTCACGAATTCTAATATGTCGTATCCCACATCCATTGGTCAAGTCAGCGCCAGCAATGTGACAGTCAATTTTTATTTTGTGATTAGTCTTAAGTTTATTTTGAGAAATTATTTAATAAAATGAGTAAGAAGGTAATTACAAATAATATTTTTACAACTCCAATTAAATCTAGAGCATCCGCTGAAACCTCTGTTTGTAGATCGATTAAAAAGAACCAAAAGTAAATGGCAACAATTACAGGCATTAAAAAAAGTGTTCTATGATAATATAAAATATTTTGATGATACTGACTCTGCTTCTGACCAATCTCCATCAATAAAAAATTTGGAAGCCGAGAGTAAAAATATAGTTAATGTAACTGAAAAGACTAAGAGTAAGAAACGAAAAGCTAATCAAGTTAATCTTGGTGTTAAAAGCAAAGTACTCCGTACTAATAATAGATTTAAAAAACCTGAAGATAATGATATTAATTATAAAGAAAATTGTGATAATACCAGACGAAAGAGGATAAGAAATTTTCAACAATCTCAGCAAGAAAATGTACCTGAAGTAAAAAAAAAAAAAATTAAGAGTACTTAAAATGAAAAAAAAATGTTTTAAGCAATATTAAAGATAGTAAAAATAAAATGTATCAATAATGTTATATTATAATAATTATGAATTAAACCATACAAAATAAGAGAGAAAAATGTTACGTATGGGATGAAACAATATTTAATCATAAAACGATTAAATCAATTTTCTTTCTAAAATACATTTTAATTTTTTCTTCTTGCGTAACCCACATAAATATCATAAAATTTATTTAAATAATTTTTTTTGCTTTAATTATTATTATTTATGCATTTTTATGAACGTATAAAACAAAAATTTGTTTACATTTATTTATTTGTGCTAGCAAGGCGTTTTTATCGTTTCCTGAAAAATTTTCCAAATGTGGGATACGACATATTAGAACGTGGGTATAAGTAATCTTGGTCTTGACGCGTCCTTGAATCGATCTCTGCCGGCGCGACATAGTAGACTTTGTGGCACGATTTCTCAGCTTCAGAACCTTGAAACATGAAAACAATCATATTTTATTTACTTTTTACTAATCCGACTACGATAAGACACAAGCTTTTTGAAAGATTTTAAAATTTAACAAAATGGCAGCGATTTAAAAAAAAAGTTCTATTTTCTACTTTGTTTTTCTAGCTTTAAAAAGCTGTAAAAGATTGAAAAAAAATTTTTGTTTAAAAAGCTCGTGTCTAATCGTAGTGAGACCTTTTTTGAATACGAAACAGTTTACAGATTTCCAATATGTTCGATAGTTCCGTCAAAATCGTGCCAACAATTTTAAAAAACACTATCGAGAAAACGCGTTTAAAGATAAATGATGAGGTCGGTAGTATTTGAACCAGCATATTTTCGAATAAATCCTTCATGAGGCATGTTCCTTATAGCGTCTAGATTCGAAATAAGCAAAAAAAAAAATTCGATTTTTTGAAACCGCGAAGGTAGAAGACCCCCTTAAAGACACAATAATTCTTTATACAGATGGGTCAAAGAAAGAAGACACTCTGCACACAGGCATTGGAATTACTTGTCCCTTCCTACAAATCTTTAAGATGTTTAAATTGTCTCATCATCCATCTATTTTCACGGTTGAAGCTACTGCTATTTGTGGGCAATAGAAATTATACTTGAACAAAAAATATTTCCAGCCGTTATGGCTTCTAAGTCCCGCAGTGTCGAAACGGCCTGCCTAAACTTCAATCATTTGGAAACTAAAAACTATCTTATATATAAAATAAGAAATCTTCTCTCCTATGCAGAAAAACTTAAGGAGGCAGCCCACCTTTCAATTTTCAAAAATTCGATTTTTTTCCATTTTTACTTAGTTTAAAGCCTTGGAATTCATATAGAAACCTTCTTTTCCATTAAAATATGGTCGAATGTACCACATTCATTTCGATACTTATGTGTTTTTTCTGCATCTCAAACTTTAAACGCGTTTTTCTCAAAACACTATTTTTTCAACTTGTCGGCATGATTCCGGCAAAACTAGTGGACGGATTTGCTTAAAATTTTTTTTAAAATGTTTATAAGACACCTCGCTATCGTCCCTAGCACGGACATGCATGCCAGTTGTTTATTAACAATATTGTAGCAACATTTATGTGGAAAAACAGAGTGAAAAATGGAAAATAAAATATAAAAAATTCACTATTTGCTTATTTATAAACGAATTTTCACAATTTTGGCAGGGACGATAACCATTCATGCCCTACTTAAGAATAAATATGGATTTACTGTTTCAGATCATCCAAACATGAGAAATCGTGCCGACAAGGAAAAAATTGTTGACCATTCGGCAGGCCATAACTCAGCGGAGTGTCACCAACGTTTTCCAAAAAAAATTTCTCTCATACTTCAATAACCATACAACATAATGTAAAAAACTTGAAATGGTTAAATAAAAATTTCTGAAAGAAAAAAAATGGTGAAAAAAGAGGCCTCAAAGGTGGACCTTAAAAATATATAATAAATAAATATATAAAAATCAGTCTTTATTGGATTCCTGGACACAAGGGTATTTTTGGCAACGAAGTTGCAGATAAACTAGCCAAAATGGCTTTGACCTCAGGAACCCCCTTAAATTACAGAACCCCTTACACCGATTTTTGTAAGACAATTTCTGACACATTTCTTGGACTTTCGAACGCTGATTTGAAAATAGACAGTGAACGTAGAGGAGTGGGCCTTTATTACTTTCGAATTTTTTTTTCTGATTCTCTAAGACCCTGGTTTTTCCAATCAGAGTTGAGAGGAAGAAGAGATGTTGTCAGTGTTTCTCGACTTAGGAGCAACCATTATGCCCTTGCCAGTAGTTTAGCTAGACAGAACTTTCTAGATTTACATGACTGTCCCTGTGGACATACGGATGAAGACATTAATCATGTTTTATGGTCCTGTCCTCGTTGCTATGAACATATAAAAAAACTTGAACGGTCATTGATTAAAATGAACAAATTTCCTCCCTTCTGTGTGGAGAGCTTTCTATATAAACCTAATAGTTATGCTTGCAATTTAATTGTTAAATTCCTTAAAGATTGTGAACTACTTGTGTAAAAGTTGCCATTCTACAAATCGCTTTTAATATCTACTACTCTTTTCACTATACAGACACTTCATGCTTTGCATCTTTCAAGCTTCATGGCACGTAAACCTCACAAGTTGTGAATTACGTAAATTGGACACAACTATTCTACTTCGAATCTCCCGCCTACTACGCACTAAGCACTGCTACACCACCTACACCATCTATACTCACTGCTTGAAACTATCTACTGATGATAATTTGAACGAACATTAATCTACTTGCTATGGCCGGATAGGTCTCGCTGTTTTCAGCAAGGGATGTCCACTGCGGAAACTGTGATGTCCCTAGGATCTAGTGCCAAGAAAATTTTACAAAGAAGAAGAAGTAAAAATTCTTAGGAAAATGAGTCAACGGGTTCTTTGTGACTCATGATATCAATTAATAGATGGGATTTGGCCCAGAAGAAGGGTGTATAAAAGTACCTGCTTATTCAGTATTTTTCTTCACGTCCAATTGTTCAGTAAAGACAATTATTATAAGACTCCAAATTCATCAAGGTATCGGAGTGTATTAATTGCGAATCGGCAAATATTTTGGATTATCAGTGGTTCTAGATTGGATTATCAGTGGTACCAGACTGCATATCGGCGGCCCTCCAATTGAACTTTGGACCATTGTGGATCTCCATTTAAAATTTCAGAATATACCACCAATAACAACCAGTAACTCATCAATTTATTCTCCCTAGAAGGAATTTCTAGGACCCTCCCCCCCTATCTATCTATTTATCTCACTCAAAATTTTTATTCAGATTTTATAAGGTTTCATAATAAAGGGTTGATAATTGCAAATTTATTGAGTGGTTATTTGTTGTTGGCTCCCCTCACCCAGTTTCGGTTTAGAAATCCTCTGGATTTCTTTACCGTTCTAAATGAGAAAAAAAAAATATAATAACAGAAGGAAGGTAAGTAACAGGACGTTACAAAATTTATGATTTAATAAGTGTTTAAAGTCTCAAAACAAAATATCGACTTATATATGGTATTTTATAGCCTTGTAAATAAATTATTTGAAATTGAAAAATAAGTTGGAGAATATTTCATATCAAGATAAGATAAATGATGGGATTCAAATTAGAAAAAAAAAGTTTTAATTGAATACTCTGGAAAGTTTTTTTGAATGTTATGTACGGGTAATATTCGATAAAATAAAATATAAAAAGTCAAAATTTTTTTTATAATACGTAACACCTATTACATGACACTATGAATATAAAAGTGAGAAGAAAAGGTAAAATTGACGAATATTATAATAATAAAATACTAAAAAAAATTGTTTTGAATACTTAGAAACTTTTATATGACAATTTCTATATATAAGCGTGAATAAAAGGTTTTATTTTTTTTTTAAATGAATAAATGTATTTTATTATTATATTTGTCAATTTTGCTTCATACCAAAGAGTTATCAATGTGTGTTTTTGAGGAATTTTATTCCAAAGGAATTTTCATATAAATTTTATTTTATACTAGACGAATTTAAGGTGTAATTTTCAATACGAAATTAAATATAGTTTTTTATTTTTTCAATAATCAAACCTTCTTTTCACAATTATGTATTAAAAAGTATTCTAAAAGCTTTTCCAAAGTATTTAATTCTTACGAAATATTTTTCAGTTTCACTTCATGTCAGGATTGTCACGTCCCACGACGTATTAGAATGTACTATAGGCACAGGCTAGGTCTAGAGAAAAATCTGGGGAAATTACTAAAAGAGAGAGAAAACCACTTATTGAAAAGAGAGGTATAACTACGTCACACGCAGCGGGAGACTACGCAATGCGTGACGTCGCCAAAAAATATAATATAAAAAGGACACGCCGCCAAAGGTAAAACTAGTCTTGTGAACAGAATTTAAGTGCGGCAAATTTCTAAAAACTAAAAAGGATTATCAGCGTGAGATAATTGTACCGTGCAGTTTCCTGACACCTGTGCGGATTGATTAAAAAGGAACCATTCGACTAAGTCAACAACAGTTACTGTACTTCTCTCTCTATCTTCTGTCTTTTTTCAACCAACCAGCCTGTGCCTCCAATTATAAACCAATTGTATCAACATTTTTATAATTTCCAATTTATAATTATTTTAATAAATTTAATTCATATTATTTAATAATCATTGTGTTTTTTCATTGACTTATCCTCATCCCTAAGCGAGGACCACTCGATCCTAACTTCAAACGAGGAACCTTTGATCAAAGTAAGTATTTACGTACTTGTGACGTAACAAACTTCCTTTTTTCTGGTGCATCGGCCCGGGAAACATAAAAAACAGCACACGAACGTATAAGTCCTTTTTGGGTACGTTGAACGATCATCATTGATTACGATCATTGGGTAAGGAAAAGTTCGAAGTGCTTGTGATTGTATTGTTTATAACTTTAATTTTAACTTTGTTAAGGAACAGAATAAATAAATGAAATAAATTATTTCAATTTACATAAAGGGCAAAAATATTTTAATAAAAATAAAAATTTTAAAATAAAATTAAATTTTAAAATAAAAATAATATTTTATTATTTTGAGAAATTTATTGTTAAAAATTATGAATTTACAATCAATTGAGTGATTATTTATTTAATTTAAATATTTGAAATAATTATATCTTTATATCATTATTTTATTTCCTAATGAACAAATACAAATTTCATTTCAAATTTTATTGTTATTAAAAATAAATAAACAAATTGAAATTAAATTTTACTAATCCCATTTTATTTCTCCTGAAAAATAAATTTTATATTGTTATTCAATATTATTATATTCAATACAATTGAATCATTCAAAATAAAATAAAACAATCTAAGACAACGCTCAAAAAAAATATTGTAAATTTATAATGACTCAATATCAAAGCCAAATATCCCTTTAGAATCTACCCCAAAAGTTATAACACGTAGTCAAGCTAAAAAAGATAGTCAGCTTGAAAAAATAGTAGATTTGAATCAAAAGGGTAGTTTAAAAATAAAACCAATTAGAAATAGACAATATTCAACTGATAATAAGTGCCAAAATATCCCTGATCCAATTCCTACAGAATAAGAATTAGATAACACTCTTAACAATAACAATAATAATTTGCAAAATAGAAATAATAATTATAGAAACAATAATAATAATTTTTTACAACAAAGATACAACAATAATAATAAATTTTCTAGAAATTTGTACAATAATAATGATAATAATAGACAATGGAATCCAGGACAGAATAAAACCTTCAACTTAGGACAGTTTCAAAATCGAAATAAACCATATGAAAATAGATTTTTACAGAATAATAACACTCAACGAAATTAAAATTATACTGAAATAATTTGCAATTACTGTAAAAAACCCGGTAATTTAGTTCAGAATTTTTTCAAGATAATAGTGTTAATATAAACTATACTCCAAAATGCTTAGAAATTGAGAAATATTGTTACCCTTTTAAATCTACCAATACATTTACTATTCCAGCTCGAACAGTTACAACATTTTATGTTAATATAAAAAATAGAGAAAAGAGTGAAGGGTATGTACCTCGAGTACATCCAAGATGGCGTCTACGTAGGTGACGCAGTTGTAAAAAATCACAAGATTAAAATGATACAAATACAAATGAAATACCAATAACATTATCCGTCTCAATAGTTAATTTAGAAGTTTTTGAAGAACAGAAATGTTATAAACAAATTGAAAAATTACATAATTTTAAACAATCAAATAACGAGGATTTATCAAGTAAAATATTAAATAACTTTTTAAGAACTGACAATTCTCTAATTAACTCGTGCAAATTTTATAAATAATGCAGACAGATTTCAAATCCTAGGAGAACCACTTGAAGCTACTAATGGAGCAAATTCGTCAAGTGTACCCGCCTAAAAACTTTTTGTCTCCGATGTCCTTGAAAGTCCGCAAAATTATTGTCCTAGTGAAACTCTTTCAATTCCCCTAAGAGAACGTCTCTAGTACGACGGGTTGTCAGTATACACGGGGCTCGAATTTTCAACCTTTTACCGCGCACGCTGATACTCAATTAACCATAACTTCTACAAAAGTTATCCAAATTCTTCCAAATGGTTCTTGATTTTCATAAATTAAATGAAAAAACAATTGGCGATTCGTATCCTCTACCTAATATAAACGATATAATTGATGCTCTAGGATCAGCAAAATATTTTTCAGTGTTTGATTTAGCTACCGGTTTTCACCATATAAAAATAATGGTTCCTAAAGACTCACATAAAACCGCGTTTTCTACACCTCACGATCATTACGAATTCGATAGAATGCCTTTCGGTTCAAAAACTGCACCAACCACATTTCAGAGATTAATGGATTTAACATAAACTGGATTAATCGGAACGGAACTTTTTGTATATCTCGATGACATAGTTATATATGAAAATACTCTAGAAGAGCATGGAATTAAATTTAACAATTTAGCAGAAAGACTTAGAAAAGCAAATCTTCACTTAAAACCAGACAAATGCGAATTTTTACGACCCGAAGTAGGATATTTAGGTCATATAATTGATAAGAATGGAGTACGTCAAGATCCAAAAAAGATAATAGCCATAAAAAACTTTCCAGTCCCAAAAACACAGAAAAATGTTAAACAATTTTTAGGCTTAGCAGGATATTATAGACGATTTATTGATGGATTTTCAAAAATTGCAAGTCCTTCAAATCAACTTCTGAAAAAAGATATACCTTTGATCACAAGTTAAAATAGGTAAAGATAAGCCAATAGCATATGCTTTACCTAGTCTAAATGATACTGAGAAAAAATATGATACTTATGAGAAAGAAGCTCTTGCCATAATATTTTGTGTAGCTTATTTTCGTCCTTATTTGTATGGAAGAAAATTTACTCGAGTGACTGATCGCAAACCTCTAGTTTGGTTTCATAATTCTAAAGACCCTTGTTCACGAGTTTTACAAGAAAAAAACAATAAAACTCTAAAAATGAGGTAAGACCTTCAAAACGAAGAAACTTGAATGCAGAAATCGTACCAGACGACGTAGATCGTTTTAGCGAAATTTCGGAAGCCCAAATATTAAATATTGACTCAAAATTTCCAGAATATTTCCAGGAATTTCTTAGTGAAGAATCATTTAGTGAGGTTGGTAAAAATTCAGATTATTTAATCATTGTGTCTTTTCATTGATTCCTAAGCGAGGATCACTCGATCCTAACTTAAAACGAGGAAGCTTTGATCAAAGTAAGTATTTACGTTGTTTCAGCTTTTGTTTAAGTGAATTAATTTTTATAAAGACAATTTAAATTTTTTACCTCACCTGTTGTTTTATCAATATTGAAAGTGACTTTATTTTGATAATAACAACTTATCAACAATTCCTGATAATATCAAGAAAGTTAATAAAATTCTGGATCTAATGAGCTCATGTTGGAAGCAAAATGTTTATTTCATTAAAAGATACTACAAAAAATGTCAAATTTTGATATTTTGTAATATGAAAGATTTATCTTACAAAAAATTGGTCACGTAGTCCTGTTAATCTATGACCTTAAAGGTAAGTCATAGTTATTAGATAATTTATTAAGATATTAATGGAATTTTTTTCCTGGATACTAAAAAGTCGTAAAATTTTATGATGACTATAATCTGTACATTATTTTTAGAAATCCAAACAATCAATATTTTGATAAATATCCCTAAATTTCATTAAAGTATGGTATACATTGCTTTTTAAGAAATTCTTGTAAGAAGCTACACATTTTTTAAATCATAAAACTTTTATTGCATCATATTTGACTCTGAGATAGAATACAGAAAAAAAACTAATAATATTTTGATTAGTTAACAAAATACTATGACGACATACTTTTGAAATAAGACCAAAAACGTTTTAAATTGTTAATTTTTTTACAGAATTATTAACACTCTTCAAAGAGATCAAAATTTGACATTTTTGATTTTTTCTTTTTGATCGTGAGTCCCCTTGCCTCTGACTGGTCATGTGGCTCTCTTAGAGCCACATGACCGGCTAAAATTGCACGCTTCAACGCTAAGCACCGAACACGAATTAGGACCCCGCCCTTTCTGTGATGTAAAAGCCGAATTACGGAGAAATCCGCCTCACTGACAGCCAATTTCATAACCAGCCAGAATGCAGACACCAACGTTAGCACCGCGGCGGAAGGTGTCACCCGCCAGAATGCAAACTTGAACACCCCGAAGCGTTCCTCTAAATCGGAAATGCGATACCGCTGGCTGTTACGCAAATCGTCAGGGGCTTCAGCCTCTACCCCTGGAGCAGCACCGGAAGACGAAACACTCGCAGAAGCCGAGTCAAGGAGGGATAAATCAAGATTAATCAGGCTTTGCGCGACCGACGAATCCGCCAATCCTACCGGATCAAGCACCTCCAGCTCGCCGAAATACAACTCAGAATGTGGAAGCAATCCCTTAAAAACTCTTCAAAGGAGTCCCTCTGCGGTAAAGAACTCATGATGTCATTCGACTCTTGAATCTGAACCGTCCTCTGATATGGTTGCTGGAGACTGAGGAGAAAATCATCCCCACGACCCGGTATGCAACAAGGTGACATCATGTCAACCATGCAAAATCAGCCCAAAATCGCACCAAGGCATCCCAGGGCAAATGTGTACTGAAACAAAGGACCAGAAACCAAAACCGCCATGTCAACTTCTAATGATAACTGAGTAACTGCAGCTGCAAGATGGCATCATTAAACATGGGGAGATAAACACTTACCTCTCTACACGAATCCCAGTAACATTAAATTTTTATATTGCCCCTGTGTAAGGACAGCACGCCACACACCAGTGTTAACAGAGAACCAGAAAATAGAACATTAGTATTCTGATGATGAATTATCATATAACCCGAATAACTGTTTGCGTGAGGTAAACCAATGTATTACCTCACGTCGAAAGATCGGTTTGAAACTTGGTAATGAGTAATAAAGAAGAGCAACGCTCTGTCCATATGGTAATTATACACGCGGTAATGAGTCAGTGACTCACACCGCGTGTCGATAAAATAATAATGCTGTGTTAATAACCGGATAAGAAAGACAGGGATTATCAACATGGCTTTACTAACATTAAGTTAGAGAGATTAACTTTATAATTATTACTACCGCCCTGGTTATTTATTCAGCATCGATTATTATTCAGATTGGTAACTATCGATTGTCGATGATCAACCACCCGCAATCAATGGGGAAAACATCGATTGCTGATCATAGATCATAAATGAAGAACTGGTTGATTGATCTTCTGCAATCGATTATCGATAATAGCCTATAAAGTATGTAAATTACCGATAAAAAGATGCAAGTGTATTTGAATCTAGACTTATTTGTTGACTAGAAATAAAAATAGGCAATAGAGAGCATTTTTCGTACAACCGTTTGGCATTTTAGGTCGAAATGTGCAATAGGGTCTACTTCAAAGTGCAAGTTTGAGCCGTCAAAAATTTATTTGTTGAGTAATTTTTATAAAGCAATTTTTTAAACAATTTGAAATATTCCGATAAAGCCATCTCCGATTTGAATAATATTTTCTGTAATTTGTTATTATAGTGTATAGAATATTGTCTCAAATTTTAAAAGTGGATGGTTGCGTACTTTATTAAATATGATTTATGATATTCTATCTCGCGCTCAGGCGAGCCAGGCGGCTCGGGAGAATAAGGGAGCCAAGCATGTTTTGTTTTGAACATGTTACAGTCTGTCTACAATCCTTTGATAGGTTTTTTACGCAGTTTATATGAATCAAGGTCGTGGAAACAATAATAGATTCCAACAAAACTTTGTTTAATTTAAACATAGGCAACTGCATCACAATCATTATTAATATATTAATAATGATTGTGATGCAGTTGCCTATGTTTGAATTAAACAAAGTTGTAAATGCAAAGTTGTAAATTGCTCATTTTTAAATTAAACAAAGGGTTGTTGGGATCTATTATTATTTCCTCGACCTTGATTCATATAAACTGCGTAAAAAACCTATCAAAGGATTGTAGACAGACTGTAACATGCTCAAAACAAAACATGCCCGGCTCCCATATTCGCCCGCGCCACCCAGCTCGCCTGCGCACCATATACTCCAGGTTCACCTCTGGGGGTTTGTCATCAAGTTCCGATCAGTTGTACGGGCAACTTGATTCATTTCGGACTAGTAAGTCAACGTCGTGAGCAGACCCTTTGATGAACGTAAGGCTCATCGGTTTTTTTTAGCACAATTCTACCTTCGATACTTGGTAAATAAAATCCTTGGTCCTTGAGTGCTGCAAGTATCGTCGTATTTAGTCGTGTTCGGTTAATAGTGATTCAATTCTGGAATCGGGACGAACTAACCTTTCCTGTTAACAAGTGCATGCCAGATTTATTTCTCGTAAACTTAGTAAGATACGTAAGCGAATAATTGATCATACCAGTTGGTAGACTTGCATACCTTACACCAAACTACCTCCTGCGAAATTTATCGTTGTTTTGCTACCTCACGGAGACTCAAAGGAAACCAAACTATCCTGCAAGAGTTTGTGCCGTTGGCTTGCAACAATAGGAGTAACAAACGAAAATTCTCTCTTTTACCCTCCAATCTAAGAGGTAGTCAAGTAAGTTACCACATATGTATCGTTCCTTGTGTAAACTTATCCAACATCTTATTTGTTTATAATAAATTATCACATACACTTATAAATTCAGTGTTTTAATATGATTGTGAATAACTCAGAGCCCATAGATCTGACAAGTGACAACGTGCCCACAAATAAAAATAAATTATCAAACCTTAACAACCTGATTTAATCAGCTAACCGCCTCCCTTATATCCAAAAATCTAAACTACTCTCGCCTTTTGCTCGGAACGTAACGGAGCAGCAACACTCCCATAATTATGGGAGAGCAGTTAGTCCACAAAAACATAAACCTGCTAAACTATAAAGAGCGCTGCAGTTGCCCTCCAGGCCGTCCAGTATAGTGACGCAGGAGCACTAGAGGTAGTGCAGCATCACTACCAAATTTTTCACCGTGATAGTACACTTAACACCAAATGAATCTCAAAGTGAAAATTTGTATGCAAATTCAGATATGATATACAAGTATGCTTTTTTTAAATATTCAAATCCGTCTTCTAAACAGACACTATCATCGGACACAGACAATATCATCAGAAATCGATAGTGACTTACGGGGGGGGGGGGGGGGGGGGGTATTGTTAATTGAGTTGAAAAAGGAGCCTTTTTCAATAACTTTTTAAAAAGATACACGTAATTTATTTTAAATTAGCTGATTACAGTGTTATAGTATATAATTTAAAACGTTTTGTTAAATTTTCAGTGTAAAATACCGAAAACAAAGCCGTTGGCATCCAATCTCCGGAGACGTCTCGAAAAAAAGATGATTTCCAGTGACGGTCGTTTCTCGGCACTCGATCATCTGAAATCAAAAAATCAAATTGTTTTTGTTATTTTATGAGTTTCCCCAAGTAGCCCTGTCGTGTTTTTTGTTTTTTTACTGATTTTTTCAAGCTTTGGCAACACTAGAAAGCGAAAAACGAGATTTTTGCTTAAAAAATCGGTCAAATTGTTATTGTAAAATAATATAAAAACAACACATTTTTTAAAAACTCGACAGGAATACAGAAGAGTAATGTAGATATTTTGGAGAGGATCCGTACAGTGGATTTGAAATGACAGCCTCCACCGGCTTTGAAAACGTGAAGTGTGAGAAAATCGATTTCAAGTTTCAAACAGTAAAAAATCGGAATTATTCTTTTTTTCTCGCTGTATACATAGACAGTTTCCTTTTCAGCTTGTTCATCCGCTCAGCTTATGCGTAAGTTGTTGACTGAGCGCACCCAAGCGTGAGCACTTGGTCCAGATTTGATTTGCATCTCTTCCATCATAATTAGCAAAGCAAAACATCCTTCATTAAATATGCAAGCTGCCACATTCGCTGCAATTTCGACCAAAACCGCGGTACCACTCAATGATTTCAGCGAAATTTTCCAGATTAGTTGGTTCAAGCTTTCATTGTTATTCTGGGTAAATTCACCGAGACATCGCTACAGAAGAGCATCTTTGCTTAAGTCCTCGTAGATAGGTTTGATAGCACTGTGAATATCACTAGGAAGTACAGTATAACTATGTTTGAATGTCCTTAACCGTGAGAAACTCATTTTTCTTTCTTTTCTGCTAACTTTTCTCGGCATTTTCACTCATAAACGTATAAAACGTTAAAACTCTAACGAAAAACAGTCAAAATATTCGAAAACTGACACGAAAAAAGCTACCGTACGTACAAAACTGCTCCGTAGAACGCGCCGTTCTCGACTGATCATCAGTACACTGAATATGTATTCAAGCCCTGTTGTAAATATGTAGTAACACGTGGATCAATAAGTCCCGGGACTGACACATAGATGGCGTTGCCAACAAAAGTTCTGTATGATTTTTCATGAGTACCAACCTTCAAAAGATACCTGTCAAAATTTGATGACATTCTGATGTTTGGTCCACGAGTTACAGTGATTTAAGTGACGCTAGTCTTGATATTCTCAAAACAGTAGATTCGAAACAATTTCGTGTGTTGATTTACCATTGCTTTTTGATGAAGAAAAACACAGTGCAAGCTCAGCAATGGCTTGAAAAGTGCTATAGGGACTCGGCTCTATCAAGAACAAACATTTGTCAGTGGTATGCTGAGTTTAAACGTGGTCGTACAGACACTGAAGATGCTGAACGCTCCGGCCAGCCAAATGAGGTAGTTACACCGGAAACCATAAAAAAAGACCACCAAATCGTTTTCGAGAACCGTAACTCAAAATTGCGTGAGATAGCTAACACCTTAAAGATATCATACGGCAGTGTGTACGCTATTTTGTATGAACATTTGTCTATGAGGAAGCTGTTGTCAAAGTGGGTGCCGCGTTTGTTCACGGTGGATCAAAAACAACAACGTGTCGTTGATTCCGAGCGCTGTTTGGAGTTGTTTCGCCGAAATAAACCGAATTTTTTGCGTTGGTATGTGACAATGGACGTAACTTGGATCCATCACTACACTCCGGAGTCAAAGCGGTCGTCAGCCGAGTGGACTGCAGTCGGTGAGAAGCGTCCATAGCGGCCAAAAACGCAAATGTGGGCCGGTACGGCGATGGCCTCAGTATTTCAGGATGCTCATGGAGTTTTGTTCATCGACTACCTTGAAAAGGGTAAGACGATCAATAGCGAACCTTACATTGGCCAATTGATGCGTTTGAAGAACGAAATCGGTGAGAAACGGCTCCAAATGAAGAAGAAAAAAATGCTCTTTCACCAAGACAATGCGCCGTGTCACAAGTCGCTCGCTACCATGGCGAAATTGAATGAATTGAGCTTCGAATTGCTTCCGCACCCACCATATTCACCGGATCTGGCCTCCAGCGACTACTACCTGTTTGCAGACCTCAAAAAAATGCTCCAAGGAAAGAGATTCTACTCCAACGAGGAAGTCATCACCGAAACGAACGCTTATTTCGAGGCCAAAGATAAATTGTTCTACAAGAAAGGTATTGAAATGTTGGAGAAGCGCTGGACTGATTGTGTTGCTTTTGAAGGAGACTATGTTGATGAATAAAGTCGAGTTTTGCCAAAAAAATGTGTTTTTCCTAGTTAGTCCCGGGACTTATTGATCCACGTGTTAATGTACATATACAGCTACTTTTATACCTGAACAGACCCATAAATATCGAAATAAATTTGGGAGTTATTAGAACTACGAAGCAGTTGTCAAGTAGCCTCGCCGTGCAGCTACCGCGCAGGTATACAAAATCAGAGCATAGCGACTCAGAGCAGCCGTTGATTAAATAGCTATAGCTTCCTTAGTTTTGCTCCAAATGCTCCAAAAATTTAGGACAACATTCTTTAGATGCTGTACATTCATCAAATGAAATTTTTAGAAAAATGAAAAAAAAGTTTACAAACAGTCCCCCCCCCGGCCTTAATTTTTATATTATAGAGTTAAATAAATTTTCCTGGTGCAAGAATGAAAGTTAATACAATCTTGCTTATAATAAGCCCAAATTAAAAAAAAAAAAAAACTACAAAAGACGTCAAATATCAATTGTTTTGAATAATGTTGATAATTCTTGAAATAATTAACGTTTTAGAAACTTTTTCGTCTCGTTTTAAAGGTAAGTCTTCGTAGTAATTTCCTAAAAATACCAACGGTTTTTCGCTATGATCCTGCATAATTTTTCATCGTCTTCGGGGCTTCGTTCGCGAAGAGCCGGATCTCAGTGTAATCGACAATGGCACGGCATCTTATTGCGAATTTAGATCCTGATCTAATTTCACACATCAAGAATATCATTGTAAAAAATCCAGTTCCGGTTAATGTCTACGAGCTAATCAAAGAACGTCTAATATCGGGTTTCGCATTTTCCGCGGAAACGTGTTTACGACAATTTCTAAAAGGGGAAGTGGTTTCTGAAAGGAAGCCCTTCTTACTGCTTTTTCGATTAATTGCCTTCAACGACGGGGATTGCTATGAACAGATTCTCAAAAGCGTCTTTCTTGAGCAATTATTACCACATGTAAGAGTCATTTTGGCGATGTCCAACGTTCGCGTTCCAACTTACGCAGTCTCAACGCACGTAAAAAAGACACAGAGGGTCGTTGCTATTATCACCGGCGCTTCGGCTCTAAAGAGACCAAATGCACACAGCCTTGCACTTGGACACCAAAGCCGCCTTCGGAAAACTAATGAAGCCTCTGCGTTTTGAAACGGTCGAATAAGGTTCTCAGGGTTATTATGTTTCTTTGCTTCTCGTAAACTCTTTAACTCTGAAAAAAAAACCTAGCGATATCACGCTTTTCGCAGCTGACGACTCCAGTATGTAAGGGTCACGTCGGTATGTCCGTGAAGTTAGCACTCCAACCATGAAAAATCCCAAATTTTATGGTGAAATCGTTTGGTGGTCGTTAGGTGGTAGTTTTCGACGTTTGGTGGTCAAAATTGTGGGAGATATCATTTTTCCAAAAAATCTTTTGTAGTATGTGCAGAAGATCTGCGCATGTGTATACTTGGCGCGCAATTTGAAAACAAAATTATAAATAACTATTCAGATCGTTTAATAATCTATTAAATTACATTTATTTTATGCATATTTAAATGCTTTACATTATTTAAAGGTAAATATCATCCTTCAATAGCTATCTTAAATTTGCATCACATTTATTATAACAAAAACTAAGTTTCTTGATATTTTAAAATAATTCCTTTTCGAAGCACTTCATGATCGTTTGGTAATTGTCTGGAAGTAGTTTCTGACTTTAGGTGTTCACAAATCTGGCAGATATTAATTTTTCACACAATTTGTCACAGTGTGCACGGACGTTGGTGCGCATACTAAACCGGCGCCGAATTCAAAAGACGGTAATACAACAAAGTACAACTAAATACCTTGGGTAGCATATTTGCCTGAAGGGTGCCAATCGAAACTTTGGTTCTATTTTGTTATTGTCAGTATTTTTTAATAACTTGGATATTTTTGGTGTACTTAGTTGGCTTTAGGGTCCAGAAAATAATGTAATCTCAAGGTTTCATATTTTGAAACCTTTCGACTCAGGTTGGAGTCCTCATCAGTGAGAATTTATTTCTATAAAAAATACAAAGGGGGAAAATTCAAAAATTGCCTGTGTGACAGATGAACATTATGCTAAAAAATGATATAAAAGAATTGCAAGTGTGAAAATATAAAATTGGACTAAGTAACTAAATTTGGGATAAAGTAAAACTGCACAAAAAAATTTTTTCTGTAAAATTACTCAGGAGAAATTTAAAAAATATCACGTTTGAAGGATAAAACATTGTGGTAAAACGGTATAAATGAATTGTACATGTGAACCTATAAAATTAGTCTAAGTCTAAACTAAATGTGTACGTGCTATTTTTTAAGTTTCTCCTTAGTAATTTTACAGAAAAAAATTTTTTGTACAGTTTGACTTTATCGCAAATTTAGTTATTTAGTCCAATTTTATATTTTCACACTTGAAATTCTTTTATATCATTTTTTACCGCAATGTTTATCTGTCACACGGGCAATTTTTAAGTTTTCCTCCTTCGTATATTTTATAGAAATAAATTCTCACTGATGAGGACTCTAACTTCAGTCGAAACGTTTGAAAATATGAAACCTTGAGTTTACATTTTTACTAGACCTTAAAGCCAACTATTTTCGTTGGAGCTTTAATTTTCCGAATCGTTCAAGCTTTTTAATAATATATACAAAATTTGTAAAATGTAATTCTGAGAAGATAAACCCGATTTGAAAATAATCAGTTGATAATAATTAACAATAGAATCAATGAATTAGGAAATCTTAAATTATAATTGGAAAAAATATTCATTTCCAGTAAAAAAAGTAATACATATATTATTTTAGATACATACATAAACATACAGGGTGTCTAAAAAGTCGCGGGAAGGTTGGATATTTCCTCAGGTAAAATATTTTTCAAAAATATTTTTCAATCGTGACCTTCATTTTGACCTTGACGTTGACATTCATTGCTTTTTAAAGGTCAAATTTGTTTTTTATAATGGAAACCCTCTTTTTTTACATCTACAATCGATAGAGCGAAAAATACTATGTTCAAGTACGTACCCAAGTCATAGGTCAATTGTAACGTACCAGGTCAGTTAAAGGTTATTTGAAATTAACAAAGTTCTCCAAGAGGTCAGTGTAATTCCTAAAGTAAATTTCAACTAGGAATCAATGGCGACCTACATTTTGACCTTTAAGTTGACCTTCATGGCTTTTTGAAGGTCAACTTTGTTTTTTAAAATGGAAACCCCCTTTTTTCACATCTGCAATCGATAGAGCGAAAAATACTGCGTTCAAGTCATAGGTCAATTGTAACGATCCAGGTCAGTTAAATGTTATCTGAAATTAACAAAGTTTTCCAAGAGGTCAGTGTAATTCCTGAAGTAAATTTCAACAAGAAATTCATTGGTGAGCTCTGTATTGATCTTGGTAATGATCTTCAAGGTTTTTTCAAGGTTTGTTCCAAGCAGTTTACGTTTACGTTTAGCATTACCCAGGAACACCGACGTGGATGTAGTAAATTCTGTTCCCTTTGGGGTGCTCGATTAGCGTGAGTCCCCTTGCCTCTCATGCTTCAGTGAAGATGTTCGAACTGAAAACCTTGAGCTTCTTGACAAAAAGCTATGCGATTGTAAAAATTAGTTACAGCATTACGAATCATCTCCCTATCAATCAAAGTAGCCTCTTGCAGAATCAGATTCTGCAATTCGTCTAAGCTTTGGGGTTGCGTTTTCTCTTTAAATAACCCCAAAGAAAATAGTCGAGAGGCGTCAGATCAGGAGATCTAGCAGGCCACTCGATTTCACCCCTTCTTCCTATCCACCTATGAGGGAACTGAGTATCCAAATATGCTCGAACCTCGCTACCGTAATGAGCCACTGCTCCGTTCTGCTGGAACCAAATATTTTGAAAATTATCGCCTGTAATCTCCCTTATTCTTGGTACAATTTTGTTTCTGAGAAGCTCTTCATATGCACGGGCATTGAGATTACCATCGATGAAGAAAGGGCCTATCAATGTATCATTCAAGATGCCGGCCAAAACATTAATCTTTTGTGGATATTGTGTGTGACTTTCCAACATCCAATCAGGATTTGTGTCGGACAAATATCTACAATTTTGCCTGTTAACTTCACCTTTTAACGTGAAAGTAGCTTCATCTGAAAATACTGTATTGTACAAGAAAAGAGGATCTCTATCAATTCTGTCCATCATAATTTCACAAAATTCAACCCGACGATCAGGATCGTCTTCATTGAGCTCTTGTACCAGATAAACTTTGTAAGGATAATAATTAATTTCCTATACATATGATTTTACAATATTCAAAACGCTGTAACCAAGATCAATACAAAGCTCACCAATGAATTTCTCGTTGAAATTTACTTCAGGAATTACACTAACCTCTTGGAAAACTTTGTTAATTTCAAATAACCTTTAACTGACCTGGAACGTTACAATTGACCTATGACTTGGGTACGTACTTGAACATAGTATTTTTCGCTCTATCGATTGTAGATGTAAAAAAAGAGGGTTTCCATTAAAAAAAACAAATTTGACCTTTAAAAAGCAATGAATGTCAACGTCAAGGTCAAAATGAAGGTTACCATTGAATTCCCCGTTGAAAAATACTTGAGGAATGCCACTGACCTCTTGGAAAACTTTGTTAATTTCAAATAACCACTAATTGACCTTGAACGTTACAATTGAGCTATGACTTGGGTACGTATCTGAACGTAGAATTTTCCGCTCTATCGATTGCAGATGTAAAAAAAAGGGGTTTCCATTCAAAAAAACAAAGTTGACCTTCAAAAAGCCACGAAGGTCAACTTCAAGGTCAAAATAAAGGTCACCATTGAATTCCTCGTTGAAATTTACTCTAGGAATGACCTTCACTTTTTTGAAAAATATTTTACCTGAGGAAATATCCAACCGTCCCGGGACTTTTTAGAGACCCTGTATAAAAATCTTTTATGCACTTAAAACTATTCACAACTAAAATGTTAAATGTTTTCATAGTCAAAACTTCTTACAATATCAAAATATACTCCATCTTTGGCTGTAAATACTATGCAGAGGAATATGTTAAGGAGTTAGAATAATACCTAATATTTGCTTTGTTTGAAATGTGGTTATTATACTGAGAAAATTTTTTTGGAGAAACTCCCATAGATTATGGAAATTTTGAGTCATGAAAAAAATCATGATGAGTTTTCACGTAGCCATAGGAAATATTTATAGAACAATTGCAGAATTAAACGTGGAAATAGAATAATATCCTATTATATGGACTTGTACAATAAGTGTTATACATAATACTTTTTTACGAAGCAATATTTAGTTGTTCAAAAAATTCTTCATAAACAATTAACACTTCTATCAACATCGTTTTCTGTACGATAACCGTATTATTTTCCAAGTTTATTTTGCCAACGAAAAAATTTGAGAAGAAAAGTTGAGGGCATAAGAGTAATTTAGTTTCGCCAACTTTGAGTCTACAATAATAAATATTCTTGAACAAAACCAGTCCATTTACGTTTTGAATTTCGTGCCGGTTTAGTATGCGCACCAACCCCCGTGCACACTGTGACAAATTGTGTGAAAAATTAATATCTGCCACATTTGTAACCACCTAACGTCAGAAACTACCTCCAGAAAATTACCAAACGATCATGAAGTGCTTCCAAAAAGAATTATTTTAAAATATCAAGAAACTTAGTTTTTGATATAATAAATGTCATGCCAATTTAAGATAGTTATTGAAGGATGATATTTACCTTTAAATAATGTAAAGCATTTGAATATGCATAAAATAAATGTAATTTAATAGATTATTAAACGATCTGAATAGTTATTTATAATTTTGTTTTCAAATTGCGCGCCAAGTATACACATGCGCAGATCTTCTGCGCATGCTACAAAAGATTTTTTGGAAAAATGATATCTCCCACAATTTTGACCACCAAACGTCAAAAACTACCACCTAACGACCACCAAACGACCACCAAACGATTATAAAAAGAAATTTTGAAAAATATTAACATGTGGAGTGCAGTGTGAAGGTAGCACTCCAACTTTGAAAATTCTGTAGTTTTTTCAATTTTGACCACCAAACGTCGAAAACTACCACCTAACGACCACCAAATGATTTCACCAAAAAAAGTTTGGATTTTTCATGGTCGGAGTGCTAACTTCACGGACATCACGTCGCTCTACCTGCGCCAGCATACAGGGTGCTAGCGCTACACGCGTTCCGCGGCGTAGCGGGTCTGCAGGGGCAGCGACTCGAACAGTCACAGGAAGGCACGCAGCGCGAGGCTATAACCCAGCTTGCGTAACCACCAGCGGTATTTCGAGTCGGGACACATGTCCCTCCAGTCTACCAAGGAAGCAGCTGAAGTGCCAATGAGGAGTTCCAAACTGGTAAAGCTAATTTTTGATATACATGAGAACACTAGGCACGCTGCCCAGGCTCTAGTGCAACTCAAATTTGATTTTAAAGTGACATATTTGATAACATGTCTGCTATTATATTGACACCAAATTCATAGTTTTTGTTCATTTCTCGTAATTTTGGAATAGGGTCAGAATTGTTTTTATTTTCATCGATTAAAATAATCACTATCTGATATAAAAATACGCAAGAAAAAAAAGAAAGGCAAACACTTCAGCCTATATGGAGGCCCTCTTCAGTGACATAAATTAGAAGATTAATTTAAAATTTCTGTGAAAGATTAGAATATAGGAGGTAATTAAAATAAGGATTATCATAGAAATCAAAAACTTAACTCATATCTTGCAATTCAAAAAGATGTAGTCCAGTATGCAGCATCATGAATTGAAAAAATATTTAGAGAGCACTGTGTACAAAAAACTGGATAAAAAGAAAAAACATAAAAAATTTTGCATGCGAACCGACCGGAAATTTTTAAAATTTTATTATCAAACAAGGTTGCCCAGTTGGTTATTAATGACAAAACGCGAACAAGGTTTGAATTCTTGAAAACTTTCCTTCAGGACTTTGTTACCGGAGTCTCTCACAGAATAATCTGAACTGTTTTAAAAACAGACTCGGGACATGTGGCTTTGCTGACTGACAATTTTTTTTTTCTGTAAGCAATCCTGACAGATTCTCTTCCTCCTTGAAGAAGACTATTGTCCTACATTGAATTTGCAAGCAAGGCATTATAGAAACATTAATTATTATAATATCTATATATGTAATTTTACTTAATATTATTTGAGTATTAAATTGATTAGTTGAGTTTGAAATTTTTGTCACTGCCTACATTATCGGAGGATCACTAGTTGCGTATCAGATAGGATACGTTGTCGACAGGTGTCACAAAGAAAAGAAAGGGAAAAAAAAGGAAAGAAAAGAAAAAAAGGAGAAAAGGGCGGAGGACCCTGCGCAAAAAGCGCAGGGGACCACCGCCACTCCTAAGTCGAAGCGCTCTACGCCCGCCAGATCGGGCGACGCCATCAAGGTGTCGGCAAAGGACGGCCAGTCCTACGCCGACATCTTGAAGGAAATGAAGGCGAAAGTCGACCCCCGGAAGGCAGGACTTGAGGTCCTGTCTATCCGCAGGACCAGGAAGGAAGAAGTCCTTCTGGTCCTCAAAAAGGGGGGAGACGTTTCGACCTTCCGAAAGGAGCTCGACCTGGCGTTCGGAGAAAGGGCGCAAATTTCAGCCCTGGTCACGACGAGGTCCCTCGAAATTAGGGACCTCGACGAGATCGTTGAAAAAGAAGAGGTTGTTTCTGCCCTGTGCTTGGCATTATTGGGCAGACCAGCACTCGACGGGTCCTGCAGTGATCCGGCTAGCTGAGGCAGACGCCACGCGTCTGCTTCAGCTGGGTAAAATTAGGATCGGGAGGGTTGCGTGCCGCATACGCGAGCATGCAGAAGTCGCCCGATGCTTCAGGTGCCTTGGCTATGGCCATGGGTCCCGGGGCTGCAGCAACCCCGACAGGAAGAATTCCTGTCAGAGAAGCGGCGTCGCGGGACACGTGGCCAGGAGCTCCGAAGCAACAACGAGGTGCCTGACGTGTCCAGACAGGGGCGATAAAGATTTCGCCCATGTCTCTGGTGGTGGCTCCTGCCCGGTCTTCCGGGAAGAGCTTCGTAGGTTGAGAGGCAGGAAGTAAAGTTCCTGCAACTCAACCTCGGAAGGGGGAGGGAGGCCCAGGACCTCCTGATGCAGACTGCCAGGGAGAGGGGGGCCGATGTGCTGCTCATTAGTGAGCAGTACAAATGGTCTGAAAACTCTTCTTGGTTTTAGGATGCATCGAGGAGGGCCGGCATCCTTGTTTGTAGCCCTGATTAGAGCGTCGGGGATTACCTGGAGTCCGACGCGGGATTCGTTTGGGTGGAGGTGGCGGGTGTGCGTGTGTACAGCTGCTACTTCTCCCCCAACGATCCTTTCGAGGTCTTCGAGACGCAGATTCTCCTTCTTGAGAAGAGCCTCAGCAAGGCTGTCGGGCGGTCCCTCATAGGGGGCGACTTCAACAGTAAGTCGCCCGAGTGGGGTGAGACCCGCCTAGATAGGAGGGGAATCTTGGTTGGCGAGATGGTCGCTAGGAACGACCTGATCGTCTTGAATCAGGGCGGGGAATTCACGTTCAGACGAGGAGCGGGGGGGTCAATAATTGATCTCACGATTGCCGCACTTCGCCTCGCTTCAAGGATAAGCGACTGGTCGGTCCTCGAGGTAATAACCTTGAGTGACCACCGGTGCATCGAATTTACTCTGGAACAACGGTGTCAAGAGGTGGATAAGGGTAGGGGCAGTGAAGAAAGGAGCCCCTCCTGGAACACAAGACGACTCAGCAGGGAAAGACTTCGCGAACACCTCGAAGAAACCAGGCTCATTGATGAGATTGGTTGGGTCTGCCCTGCTGGGTCATTTGAAGCTACTAGGCGCTCGGCGAGGCAGAAGGTGGTCGTGGCTTGCGACTATTCGATGCCTTGCCGTAAGCGCAGGTAAGCCAAGGGTTCGATGTACTGGTGGAACGACCAGTTGGCAGCCCTACGTCGAGAATGCCTCGCAGCGCGGCGAAAATTCACCCGTTCAAAGGGGGATGCTACGCTGCACGAGGCATGGAAAGGGGGAAAAACAGCTTTGAGGCGAGGCATAAAGAAAAGCCGACTTCAATGCTGGAAAGACTTGATCGGTGAGGTCGAGAAGGACCCATGTGGTCTCGCCTTCAAAATAGTCACCAAGAGATTGGTGGCTAGAAGAAAGACCCCGGGCCTGGATAATCCCGATCGAGTCAAGTCAAGAGCGAAGCTTGTTTCCACACGTGTAGCCGTTCCAAAGACAGGACCGAAATTCCTGCGTGGTCCGGCGCGAAGAACTCTTCACTCTCGAAGAACTAAAGAGAGCGGGTGGAAGGCTTAAGGCAAATACAGCGCCGGGTATCGACTGGGTGCCGAACTAGATCCTCAAGGAGGTGAACGGGGCATACCCGGAGATCCTCCTAGAAGCCTTTAACTCCTGTCTTCGGGATGGGAGGTTCTTCGCAGATTGGAAGAAGCAGAGGTTGGTCCTGCTGAGGAAGGGCAACAAACCTCTAGGGGTTGCCTCGTCGTATAGACCAATATGCTTATTGGATACGATGGGAAAGCTTCTGGAGGAGTTGATTCTACAACGGCTTCAGGCTCTCTTGGTCGGGGAAAACGGTCTCTCGGAAAACCAGTTCGGATTCAGGAAAGGCAGGTCCACTGTGGACGCCATCCAAGCTGTGGTTAACATCGCCACAAATGCAAGAAAAGGAACTGGTAAGCGTAAGGGATTCTGTGCGTTGATTAGCATTTAGCATTGACATACGCAATGCGTTCAGTACCGCGAGATGGGACATCTGCATCGAGGCGATGATGCGGAAAAAGGTTCCAGACTACCTGTTGCGAATGATAGATGATTATCTGAGAGACAGGTGGGTGATATACGAGGGCGACACATGGTCTCTTAAAGAAGAGATGACTTGTGGCGCTCCTCAAGGGTCGCGGGTGGGTCCACTCGTTTGGAACGTCATGTACGATGACTTTCTGCGCATGGACCTACCTGCTGGAACGAGCATCGTTGGCTTCGCGGATGACGCACTTGTCGAGTGCGCCGCTGACGACGTCGGAATCCTAGAGCTGAGGATCAATAAAAGTCTGTGGCGAGCAAAGCGCTGGTTGGATAGCAGAGGCTTTAAAATGGCCCCTGAAAAAGAAAATATTTCAATGCTTCCCTCATTGGAGGTGAGGTTTGATTTGTATTTACTTTTTTGTTCAGGAACTTTTTTTATCATATTCGAGTAGATATTTTATAAAGAGAAATAATTAATAACCAAATCATTCTATTTCTTCTAATTTATTAACATGATCCACTTTTATTTTTCTGATACACTTAACTGAGCTGTCTCTATTTTCCCAAACTTTTTTTTTAAAACGCTTAAAATTAAATTGAAATAAATTTTATTCGGTTTGTGTTTACGGTATTCACATTGTATATATGGAAAACGAACCTACTCTTATTAATTCAAATTTTTCTCACAAGATGGCGTATTATTTTCAGTTTATGCGACGGCAGCGCCATCTGCATCTTTGATATTTTGTTGTATTCGGGAATTATTTTATGTATTTAGGAGGAATGTTTGCCAGAGAGCAGCACTAGAGTAAAAGACTACATTTATTTTCAGTTTATGCGACGGCGGCGCCATCTGCATTTTTATACATTGTTATTCTCAGGAATTATGGTACTCCACGTGCTCTCAGTTCACATTATAGCGACGGCATCACCATTAGCGTCTCGTTTTAAAATTATCCTGCGGATCAAATGAACAAATCTGTATGAAGACTGCTTGGTCAGCGTAACAGCCGTGCAGTATTGTGAAAACCTTTATGAACAATAAAGAGATTGTTATTATTTTATCTAACAATCACGCCTGCAAATTATTTTCCTTTACCTTTGGGTCCATATTTAGAAATAAATTGAGGACTATACCTGAACTCTTTCATTGGCGCCCGAACAGGGACCCAGAGGTAGTTGAGATCGCAAGGCGCATAACCACGCTAAGGTTTTATAAAACGTCGCAGGGATGCGCGCGAAAAAGCGGTTAATTGCGAGTCTCAAAAGGGACGCAATGGAAGTTACAAATTTGCTTGGGGGGGGGAGGTATTTAAACGTTTTTTTGCATTTAAAATTTTTTTTTAATGAATGCATAATATCTCAAGAATATTGTGTCAAAATTTCAAGTCGATCGGAGCAAAATTGACGAAGTCATGAGTATTTGAGCGTCCACTGCACCAGACCAGGTTTTTAAACAAGTTTACGAGTTGCGAATCAGTAGAGGAAAACTTCAAAGTGTTTTTCTGAAGCTTGGTATTTTTGAAGTCCGTGACACCATAACTCAAAATCTACTGGACCAATCATTTTGAAATTTTGCACAGTACTTCTTCACATAATTCACCAGGTAACGCTGGGAGCTTTTCTGTTTTTTTTTTCAATAATTAATAATTTTACAATAACAAATGAGCCGATTTTATTTAGCGAAAATCGATTTTTTGGCTTCCAAGTGCTACGAAAAATTGAAAAATCGAAAAAAAAATCCTCCCAGCGTTACCTCGAGAAACATCTCCTTTAATCTTGATTTTTTTATTTCAGATGATTCTGTTACAAGTTATCGTGTACACCGCAAAACAACTTTTTTCCTAGGCGCCTCCGGAGATTCACTGTCACTCGGTCAATTTTCAATATTATGCAATGAAATCTTATGAAAATTTTGTTCAAATGTTGCATTATTATATGGAAATTGGCTCAATAAATTTACACTATATGTATCGCTAAAAACAATTCTTAAAAACATGCCTTTTTTTCAACGAATTGACCCCTTCCCCCCTCCCCCCTTCCCAATGCAGGGGGCAAGGACGATGATCTTCTCCCCCCATCACAAGTAGGAATTTTTTTTCTCTAAGTAGGTTCACGCGGACGGAGGCGATGTTCGAGAATGTGGAGAAACATAGAAATCTCCACTTCATCTAAAAATATATATCCTTTTTTCTTTTCTCTCCTCTGCTTCTGGCTTGTGCTTTACTCTTTCTTTTGCTTTGCTTTACGCTCCTCTTAGACGATGGACATCAGCACCCAGACTGAGTATTTTCACCTACTAGACCGGGCCGACGTGGCAATCCAAGCGGGAGGAAGTGAAAGCTTTTTCCAACGTAAGCGATTTAGGGGTCCCAGAATAGTACAAACCACGCCACGCCAGCTTTCTTTAGAAAGAAAACGCCCAAAAAAAGGTGGGATATTCATCACTCTGGCAGCCACCCACATGGAGCCTCGGGACTCGCAACTTGGAAGGTGCAATAGGGGCACTAGTGCTCGCGACAGCGTTGGTTGTGAGGAAGCCATTCAACTCGTAAGGAAGACGCTGCGTAGAACAAAGCCACACTCAAAAGCCGACCGGAAGCACCCTAATTTCCGAGATCAAGCGACAGGCTGAGTGAAGGAGGGAGGTGGAGGAGTTATTTGGCTCAGACTCTGAAGATGACCAATCGGTCCAGTCTACCTGCGCCAGAATGCAAGGCGCTAACGCTACATGCGTTCCGCGGCGTAGCAGGTAAGCACCGCTAGGCACGTAGCGCGAGCTTGCCCGCTGCAAACTCGAAAGGAAGCAGCTGAAGTGCCACTGAGGAGTTCAAGACTGGTAAAGCCAATTTTTGATGTACATGAGAACACTAGGCAGGCTGCCCAGGCTCAAGTGAAACTCAAATTTCATTAATTTATTTTCTGGGCACGCTGTCACAGGCTCCAGAAGATAGATATTTTTTATGGGTACGCTGTCACAGTCTCCACCATAAACTCTTTTATACCTTTCAGTTATAAACTTTCGGTTTGCGTAATGCTGGACAAACTTTCCAGCATTTACATAAATTGTGCTTTGGGGATTTTACTTTTATCTACGCCAACATCGATGATATTCTCTCTTCGCCAACAAAGGCAGATCTCCTACTTTTCGCAATTCACAACGGACATTACATACGGCCTCGGTTTCGAAAACTTGGTCGCCGATTCTCTCTCTCGTGTTGACAACGTGTCTTTAAGCTCTTCCACGAACCCTGGCGTGAGAGTGTCAGCCCGGATAATAGGGCAGCGCTACGTTTCGCCTTCAATTTGTCGCGATGTTTCAGCATGGTGCAGAAACTGCATTCTATGTCAATAATCGAAAGTATCGCGTCACAATCATGTAGAAATCGAATCTCGGCTCAAAATTGTTCCATCACGTCAGGTTTTTGAATAATTCTAGACGAAAAGTGCCACTTTTCATCTTTCCATTTTACTATTTACATGTATTCATTCGATTGAGAATATTAAACTGGCACACTTCGTCCGTGTCGACGTCGAGCTCTTAATACAAACTGGCAGCGATTCTAACGTAGCAAGCAATGTTGCTCCAACACTTACGACTTACGCGCATAAGGAAAAAGTTACCTTTAATATTTAAACTTTTTCTCAAAACATGATTCTTCATTCTTATATCATAAGTTTGACCAATTTTGAAAGAAAAATGATTTTTACTAGCCCTCCTCATTGCTGCGCTCCCTACGCCCATCGAGATCCTTCATACTCATCACTAATGTGATGAATGACTCGATGTGCTTCCAGACGCCCTCAGACTGGAACATGACAGGAACCATTGTGTTAGGAGAGAGACACCGTCCAACCAACGGCTTTCCTTGACACGCCCCACCTGGCGCTGACAAAGAGTGTGTACTCCGCATCGCCCACCAGTGTCTCCAGAACGTGGGATTTTTCGGCCCCCACCACGTTCCCATCTGGGAGAAACACATGCAAACGTGGCGTGTCAGTGTGTCGGCTCTGCTACACGCTGCGGTCACCAGCTTCGTGTAAAGCCGAAGGTGCACGAAGACGGACTTCGTTACAATGCTTGAGTTTTCAAGTTATTTTTAGATTTCACGCTTTCGTTTATCGAGTCGAAATTAAGAATTGTATTTTTCTCGAGTACGTGCAAAAGAGGCGCGAAGCAGACGACGAATTTGAATTTACGAAGTATATAGTTCAAGAAATAACACTTTTCTTCAATTTCTTGAAGAAAGTCTGCATGAAATAAACATCAGTATGATCTTGGAAAATTTCATCAGGGTTTCAACACTTCAAAAATAAACTTTCAGTGAAATTTAGTGACAATAAATGTATAAAATTTGAATCAATATATAATTTTCCATTCAAACTTATATACTTCTTACTAATTTTGTACATTTAACAATTTTTCAATTAGAACAATATTTTCTATCAAGATAAAATGAACATAAAATTCAAGTTCATAATTTATATTTTCAGTTATATGTTAGAAATATTTTCATCTCACATTTTTGTAGCCTAAGCACAAACTTTTCATTCCAAAACTTAAAATCTCTACGGAAATGGAAAATTGTCTAATAGCAGTAGATAAATTAAAAAGCTAAAATATGTGTTTATTGGTATTTCCATATTAACATATAAATATCAATCAACTTTAAATTTTACATAAAAATGTTCGTTCGAAGTGTTCAAATCTTGTTACAATTTGACAAGATTTTATGGAGGAGTGCAATCTTTTGGATGAAATATTTTGTAGTTCTTAATTTGTCTGTCCGTCTGAAATCGTAGTAAGATTTGAACAGTAAACAACAAATTTTCCAATAGAATTCAGGATCAATAATAATTGATTCAGGAAATACTTCAACTCTGTAGAGCATTTTTGTATTTCGAATTCAAAATGTGTGCTTAAGCCACAAAAAAGTAAGCTGAAAGTGTACATATAAAACTAATTATGTCATGTTTATGTCTTCTTAATGGAAAATACTTTGCATATAATTCTCTAATTCGATATTTTTTTAATGTATGAACATTCAAGAAATTGATAAATATTCCATCTTTTTATAGGAACTAAAAATTTCCGGATAATGCTTTGATTGAGAAAGCTAAAAATTTGTCAAATATTGATATAAATTGCAATTTTACAATTGCATTATTTTTCAAATATTTTAACATCTCTTCAATCTTGATAATTCTTACAGAAGTTTATTTCATGTGAGTGACTTTTTCTTCTTCTAATGAAAGATTTCGTAATTCTAAATTCGGCCCAATTCGTAACATTGTAAAAAGATTTTAAAACTTCATAAAAATTTTTTTTCTGTTTTATTCAAAGTCAATAAATATTCAGTGTTTGGAATGGAAATATTAAGTACATGATTTTTAATTTCTGGGAATAAACTGCTTTAAAAAGACAATCTTTCTTCTTTGTGAGAAATCTCAATTTTAAAATTAAAATTCTACGCACAGGATACAAAAACATAATATGAAAATACTTTTATTACAGAATTTTGAAATATACAAGTTGACCAATTTTTAATCGAGTAAATCGGCTACTTTAAGCAAAAAATTATGTTAAAAATATTTTATCAAAAAAAAATAAGACACATTAAATTACGGTTTAAAATCCACATTCATAGATTGATGGTAAAAGCAGTTTAAAGTTTTTTAATCTTACGTTTTAGTGACGTATGCACAGACTTCTAATCAGATAAATGAAATGCTTTATAGAAAGTCAAAATTTTCTTATTACTGCACTTAATCAAATTAATAAAGTAAAAATATTTTTTAATTGAGGCTTTCCCTCAATTCTTTAAACATTCATTAATTGAAAATTGTACTCAACATTTAATCTTGCAGCATTCCAATATTCCCACAATGTTACAAAATCTTATTAGTCATTACTTTAGTCGAATTAATTTCAAAATATTTAAAAAATAAATGTAAATATTTTGATTAAATACTCTGTCAAATTTTGCATTTGACTGATCTTGCAAAATTGTTGAAAGTTTTGAATACCGATAGAAGAAACTTTAAATGAAATTTTATGTCCATAAATGCTTAAAGTTCTATATAGAAATATCAACTACAACATTCTCAAATTTTATAAATAAACTACTAAATTCAAAAAGTTTCGGATTTTTTTAGAAACTGTACAAATTTCAAATATGAATCAGTAAAAATCTACTGATTATCAGTGAAATTTGACTGATTTAAATAACTAAAAAGAGGTTACTGTGAATCAGTCAAATTTCACTGATTACTTCAGTGAAAAGTAACTGATTTAACAGTGAAAAATATTGTTTCCACTGATGATTCAGTGAAAAGGCAAATCACTGATTCAATCAGTGAAAATTGGACTGATTCAGAGTTAGAGTGTATACAAATTTCAAATATAAAGTGCACTCTGTACATTAATCAAACAAATTTAGAAGATGAATATTTTAATAAATATTCCTAAATATTATTGGAATATAATACATATCGATTTAGAAAAACTTCTTCAAAGTAATCAGACATTTTTCTTATTTTACGACATTTTTGCACCATGTTTGACCTTTGGGTAGGATTCAAGAAAACAATTGTAGACATACTTTCATTACTTAGTAAAATACTATGAAGACTTGCTTTTTAAATTAAAGCGAAAACTTTTAAAACCTTTAACAATCGGTTGCATAGATTCTGCTCTAATCTTGGACGCAATTAGAGAAATAGGTTTTTTTGCTTTTTTTAGATCTAGTTTTTGCTTTAAACATAAAAGAAAGAAAACACATTTGAAATATTAAAATAAAAAAGCTGGTTCACTCTTAGAGAATCCCAAATATTCTGAAATAAAACTCCTTTCCACACCACCACGGAGGTAGAGTTTACTAGTCATAGTTCAATAAATTTTATGTACTCTAAATAAATTTTTTCGTAATTGCAGAAAACTTATTCCAAATACAAAAATTGTATCTTTAAATGTACAGGATAATTAATTATAAAAATCGTTCGAATTTGAATTTCAAGGACTTGTACACACTTTCAAGGCACATCGTTTTTCCTTTTGCAAAAATTTTTAAAACTTCTAATTTTTCAAGTAATTGGGAGAAGTACATTTAAAAAAAAAAATTGTTTTCTCTACTTCCACTCGCGCTAGCTTAACAAATTTTCAGAATTTTACGATTTTATTAATATTGTATTAAGTGTCTACATTTTCTGAAACTATCCACAGGAGAAAAATTTTGATACTTTAGTAAAGAAAGTTTTCTGAAAAGTTGTAGCTCAATCAGATTAATAGCCAAAAAGTTACCAATGTTTTAAAACGCAAACGAACGGTATAGAGGTCAAATTGGAGACGAAAACAAATAATAATAGCAACCTTCTTTTGTTTTCTTCTAAGGTATACTTGATTCTCGCTTTATGCGTTATTTGAGAAGGCAAGAGTGTGGATTCTTCATATTTTTATCGTAATTCCTTATTGAAAACGGCAAAAGTAAGAATATTATATTATTATTTGGTGATACGTGAGTGCTCTTACGTACGTTATTGTTTGATGCTTGTGGGTAAGTTTATTTTGTGAAACTTAATTTGTGTGCAGATTACAAATTATTCACATTCGCTCAATTTTATCGACTTTTCATCTTATTAATTCTTTTCAAATAATTCTGTTTTCCTTCGTCGTATAATTTATTGTTCACAATGAGTAATCCGGTTGACCCAAATTCGAGTGTTTTGAAGGACAGCCAGGTTCAAACGAAGGTTGACGACCGTTTGAACTCTGGTTCAAACGAATGTCAACCCGCTAGAAAAGTCATGAAAAATGCAAAAAACTTTCAGTTGGGATGGTTTGAGGAATTTCCGTCGTGGAGAGAGTGGGTGGTTACATTAGCAGATGAAACAAGATTTCATTGCAAAATTTGCTATAAAACGTTGCTATGTGGCAAATCGGAAATTGAAAAGCATGAAGCATCTTTATCACACAGAAAGAAGCAAGAGTTTTCAAATAAATTAGAATGTTATGGAGTAGTAAGTGAAAATTCTTCTAATGTAACTGCCAATTCTTACAGTGTTGAACCTTGTGTAGCAAGTTCTTCTGCTTCAGAATTCACAAATTCCACGATTCCGGAAAGTGTTACTTTCAAACAGAAAGTACAAGAAGCAGAGATTAGGATTAGTACATTTTTCGTAGAGCATAATTTACTATTCGCGATTTCATCAGAATTGATAGGACTTTTCCAAGATATGGAACCTTCGGTTTTAAAAGACGTTAGATTGAGCCACACTAAAATGGTCCTAGTTGTAAATAACGTCGTATGTGCTGCTGAAACTGATCGCATGGCAAATATTTTGCGTAAGCAATCATTTTCAGTGTACGAAGACGAAACGACCGACAGGACTCTAGAAAAGTGGCTGTCATTAATGGTTCGATATGTGGAGCCAACGACATTTTCTGTCAGGGTGGAATTGCTCCAGCTTATCAATGTAAATGCTTCGGATTGTTCTGCCTCTAAAATTTTTGATGCGTTCGAAAAAGCATTGTCCGGGCAGAAAATCCCTTTATCTAATATCTGTGCTTTAGCTTGTGATAATGCACAGGTGATGGTCGGCAATAGGTCCTCATTTAAAACACAATTAAAGGAAAAAAGTCCCCGTTTAATTGTTTTCCCGTGTGTCTCGAATTCGTCAGCAATTGTAGCAAAATATGCTTGTGCCACAATCCCAGATGTAGAGGATTTAATCAAAGATTTGCCAGCTTTTCTTAATGCTAGTTCCAAGCGAACGGCTATTTTTCGATCGATTTTTTTGGAATTAGGAAATGCCTATCAAAAAACTCCTAGTCATTCTGAAACTCGCTGGCTTGTCTGCTATCGATGCATAGATATTATAATAAAGAATTGGGAAGTTATTCTTCAGTATCTTATGGTCCTCGTATCTGAAAAGGTAGAGAAGGCCAAAGACTTGTTAGGAAAACTGCAGAATCCTTTGACACTCGCATATTTCCTATTCTTGAAATTTACTTTGAATAGGTTCAACGTATACAATGCGAAATTTCAAAGTCGCGAAACAATGGTTCAGGAACTCCAGCCAAACTCGGCTAAATTCTTCGTATGGATTCTTAGCAGTTATTTGAAAGAGGGTCTTCTTCAACCGAATTTATTCTTTCAAATCATTAGAAATGTTAACTTTGCTGATCCTAGTAGTCAAAAGCCGCTTCAAGACATTGACGTTGGTAAGGAAACGCGAGAATATTTCCAGCAGCAACTTACAAACAAGAAATTGCAAATAGTAGAAGTTGATCTATTTCTTCGTAATTGCTTGAAATTGTATGTCACAGCAAGCGAAGAAATTCACAATCGACTTCCTTTTGATGACACCTTTTTGTCTTGCGTTGCTGTTTTCCGGCCTCAAGTAGCTTTCTATGCTGATCGAAGCGAAACTTTTCCTAGGGTCTGGAAAGTTTGTCAAGATTTAGGGTCGTTTGATAGAATAGGTGTACAAAAAGAGTGGGATTCTTTACTCAAAATCAGACAGGAACTCAAAGAAAAGTGGTCGAATTTATCTTTTGACGAAATGTGGTCTAGTATCGGTGTATCTTCGGCGAGTACAGGAGAAAAACTTTTTCCAAATTTGACCTCAGTATTGAATCATGTTCGGAGTCTTCCTCATTCAAATGCTGAGGCGGAGCGAGGTTTCTCCATGCTCACGGACGTGAAAACTCCCAAAAGAAATCGCTTAGGAAACAGGACGGTCAACTCAATTTGTGTTACTCGATCAGCCCTAAAGGCGAGAGCTGAAACAGCCAGAACAACGAGCATCACTTCGAAGCATTTGCAATTAATGACCGAAAATCTATATGAGATGGCAGAAAGTGATAGGGAAAGTGATTTGTCGCTCTTCGCTCACGAAGGAGAGGATTAATTCTAATGGCCAAGGCATGGCGTTAATCAATTTCAAACCCCTTTCTTACTCACAAAATAATGACATTTTATTTCTTATATCAGAGGTACGTTCTTTATTCCTTTCTTCGCGTGCCTCGGGTATGGAAATTGTTTAGTTTTAATTATTATTTTGTGAATAAGAAAACATACTGAAATTGAGTAATATCACGCTTTGGGCATAAGTGAGAGGCAAGGGGACTCACAATAATCAAGCACCCCAAATCATCCCGAATTAATCAAACTTCTTCATTATTTGATTTAAAACAAAACATTTTTGTTCCACGTATACTGGCATTTGATAGAGGCAAGCCTGAAGTACGGGCTACATTTGTAGCGTTTTATACCACTTTGCTTCATTTTTTCCCTTTTTTCTTTTTGCTTGAAAGCAAAAACCCTTTTCGTTTCGTAGGACGTGGACTAGGCCTACAGGGGATACCACGTAAAAAAAACGAGCCTTAAACTCTACCTCCGTGGTGGTGTGGAAAGGAGTTTGATTTCAGAATATTTGGGATTCTCTAAGAATGAACCAGCTTTTTTATTTTAATATTTCAAATGTGTTTTCTTTCTTTTATGTTTAAGGCAAAAACTAGATCTAAAAAAAGCAAAAAAACCTATTTCTCTAATTGCGTCCAAGATTAGAGCAGAATCTATGCAACCGATTGTTAAAGGTTTTAAAAGTTTTCGCTTTAATTTAAAAAGGAAGTCTTCATAGTATTTTACTAAGTAATGAAAGTATGTCTACAATTGTTTTCTTGAATCCTACCCAAAGGTCAAACATGGTGCAAAAATGTCGTAAAATAAGAAAAATGTCTGAGTACTTTGAAGAAGTTTTTCTAAATCGATATGTATCATATTCCAATAATATTTAGGAATATTTATTAAAATATTCATCTTCTAAATTTGTTTGATTAATGTACAGAGTACACTTTATACTTGAAATTTGTATACACTCTAAATCTGAATCAGTCAAATTTTCACTGATTGAATCAGTGATTTGCCTTTTCACTGAATCATCAGTGGAAACAATATTTTTCACTGTTAAATCAGTTACTTTTCACTGAAGTAATCAGTGAAATTTTACTGATTCACAGTAACCTGTTTTTAGTTATTTAAATCAGTCAAACTTCACTGATAATCAGTAGATTTTGACTGATTCATATTTGAAATTTGTACAGTTTTTAAAAAAATCCGAAACCTTTTGAATTTAGTAGTTTATTTATAAAATTTGAGAATGTTGTAGTTGATATTTCTATATAGAACTTTAAACATTTATGGACATAAAATTTCATTTAAAGTTTCTTCTATCGGTATTCAAAACTTTCAACAATTTTGCAAGATCAGTCAAATGCAAAATTTGACAGAGTATTTAATCAAAATATTTACATTTATTTTTTAAATATTTTGAAAGTAATTCGACTAAAATAATGATTAATAAGATTTTGTAACATTGTGGGAATATTGGAACGCTGCAAGATTAAATTTTGAGTACAATTTTCAATTAATGAATGTTTAAAGAATTGAGCGAAAGCATTAATTAAAAAATATTTTTACTTTATAAATTTGATTAAGTGCAGTAATAAGAAAATTTTGACTTTCTATAAAGCATTTCATTTATCTGATTAAAAGTCTGTGCATACGTCACTAAAACGTAAGATTAAAAAACTTTAAACTGCTTTTACCATCAATCTATGAATGTGGATTTTAAACCGTAATTTAATGTGTCTTATTTTTTTTTGATAAAATATTTTTAACATAATTTTTTGCTTAAAGTAGCCGATTTACTCGATTAAAAATTGGTCAACTTGTATATTTCAAAATTCTGTAACAAAAGTATTTTCATATTATGTTTTTGTATCCTATGCGTAGAATTTTAATTTTAAAATTGAGATTTCTCACAAAGAAGAAAGATTGTCTTATTAAAGCAGTTTATTCCCAGAAATTAAAAATCATGTACTTAATATTTCGATTCCAAACATTGAATATTTATTGACTTTGAATAAAACAGAAAAAAAATTTTTATGAAGTTTTAAAATCTTTTTACAATGTTACGAATTGGGCCGAATTTAGAATCACGAAATCTTTCATTAGAAGAAGAAAAAGTCACTCACATGAAATAAACTTCTGTAAGAATTATCAAGATTGAAGAGATGTTAAAATATTTGAAAAATAATGCAATTGTAAAATTGCAATTTATATCAATATTTGACAAATTTTTAGCTTTCTCAATCAAAGCATTATCCGGAAATTTTTAGTTCCTATAAAAAGATGGAATATTTATCAATTTCTTGAATGTTCATACATTAAAAAAATATCGAATTAGAGAATTATATGCAAAGTATTTTCCATTAAGAAGACATAAACATGACATAATTAGTTTTATATGTACACTTTCAGCTTACTTTTTTGTGGCTTAAGCACACATTTTGAATTCGAAATACAAAAATGCTCTACAGAGTTGAAGTATTTCCTGAATCAATTATTATTGATCCTGAATTCTATTGGAAAATTTGTTGTTTACTGTTCAAATCTTACTACGATTTCAGACGGACAGACAAATTAAGAACTACAAAATATTTCATCCAAAAGATTGCACTCCGCCATAAAATCTTGTCAAATTGTAACAAGATTTGAACACTTCGAACGAACATTTTTATGTAAAATTTAAAGTTGATTGATATTTATATGTTAATATGGAAATACCAATAAACACATATTTTAGCTTTTTAATTTATCTACTGCTATTAGACAATTTTCCATTTTCGTAGAGATTTTAAGTTTTGGAATGAAAAGTTTGTGCTTAGGCTACAAAAATGTGAGATGAAAATATTTCTAACATATAACTGAAAATATAAATTATGAACTTGAATTTTATGTTCATTTTATCTTGATAGAAAATATTGTTCTAATTGAAAAATTGTTAAATGTACAAAATTAGTAAGAAGTATATAAATTTGAATGGAAAATTATATATTGATTCAAATTTTATACATTTATTGTCACTAAATTTCACTGAAAGTTTATTTTTGAAGTGTTGAAATCCTCATGAAATTTTCCAAGATCATACTGATGTTTCTTTCATGCAGACTTTCTTCAAGAAATTGAAGAAAAGTGTTATTTCTTGAACTATATACTTCGTAAATTCAAATTCGTCGTCTGCTTCGCGCCTCTTTTGCACGTACTCGAGAAAAATACAATTCTTAATTTCGACTCAATAAACGAATGCGTGAAATCTAAAAATAACTTGAAAACTCAAGCATTGTAACGAAGTCCGTCTTCGTGCACCTTCGGCTTTACACGAAGCTGGTGACCGCAGCGTGTAGCAGAGCCGACACACTGACACGCCACGTTTGCATGTGTTTCTCCCAGATGGGAACGTGGTGGGGGCCGAAAAATCCCACGTTCTGGAGACACTGTCGCCCACGAGTGAACCGCAGTATCGTCTCATTGATCCACAGCTCCAGAATTTCAACGTTTTCAGCTGCGCATACGACAAGTGCGTCGTTGTAGAATCATTTCCTCCAGAAGCTTCCCCATGGTATCAGTCTATATATCAGAGGTTTCTCTCCCTTTTTGAGAAGGACCAACCTCTGCCTTTTCCGTTCTCTCTTCAGTTCTTCGAGAGTAAAGAGCTCTTAGCGCCGAACCACATAGGAGATTCGGTATAAATGAAAATAAAGTATGGAAAATAGTAGATAGACCTCAAATTCTAAAAGATGGAAGTAGAGTTAGTATTATAAATTCATTCATGTCTGTGAGTGAGAGAAAGCAATATATGGCTCGAAAATCAGTTCGAAGAAGTGGAACAAGAGGTTTTTTGAAGAAGCATTGAAATTGGGTTTAGAAAATTTGGTATGGCACAAACTAACGGTGATTATGTCGAATCCTGTGTCGAACAAAATAAAGTTATACTTAGATGGGTATCGACAAAAGAGAATATTGCAGATATTATGACTAAACTACTCCCATAAGATGCTCATAAATATCTTGAAGCTAAGTTGATGAATCTTGAATTTAATATAGAAAAATAAGTTCAATTAATCTACAATAATTAGTCATTTTCTTGACATATGAATAGAAGATCAGTGGTATAAGAAACGCAAAAGAAGATTAGAGGCCATAGAGATGACAAATAAGAGGAAATTCGGAAGGAACTGGAATTAAGAGTTAGATGATAGAAGAATCAGAAAAAGGAAAGAGAAGAAATTAAACCTCTGTCTACCCATATGACGGTTATCGTGAATAATGCTCAAATGATAAATATAGAGAAGGAATAGCCAATGGCATCACTCATTTACATGAAAATCTGTGTATTGGTACAATTTGAATGAGTTCGAAGTTATCAGTGCTGTAACACAAAACTATATGAACTGCAGAAGATCCCTCTTCTTTGAAATTAAAAAAAAATAACTTTATGACTCTTCTAGTGGTCTAAAAATTATTTATTCGGAGCGAGATGAATTAATGGATCTTAATCATTCGCTTATCGTATGAAAAATATGAATTATGTGGTAAGAAAATCAGTATTTGCAGCATAACCTAAAAATGGAATGTCATATTGGATAAAATAGATTTTAGAACGAAAAATTTGAATAGCTCACTTTAAGCATACATTAAACGATGAATAATACTTTATTGACCACGTGTGGAAAAATTGCAGTCAAGTTTTAAGTGTAGAACGCCTATTTAGGTATCACCTTTAGCTCGGCCTGCGATTTCGCCTTTATCTCATTTATAATTGAAAAACGTTGTCCTTTGAGTGTCTGTTTGAGTTTGGAAAATATGGAAAAGTCACAGGGGGATAGGTCTGGAGAATAGGATAGTTGCGGCATCACACATTTCAACGCACAAATAATCGCCGAACACATGTAATTATGTCTTGCTTTTCCGCTCGCTAAACACAAACTATCCGTCACTGACAGAACTGACCATGTACAGAAAAAAAATCAAATCAATTTAGAAGATACAGTGCACGTTATTCCAGAATTCTTCTTACTTTTTGAATGATAATAATTACATTTCATTGTGATTCATGTTTAAAAAATTACGCTTAAATACTTGGATATGAATTTTTTTAATATAGAAGCTATAAAATTAGCGTCAACTGAAACAATATTTGTTTACTTACTGTGACTATTGTGATACTAACGAAAATCTAACCTGTATGTGCTCGTATGTAAATAACTTTTATCATTTTACACTTGAAAATTTACTCCAATTCCTTCGCTAGTGGTCAATAAAGTAGTATCTTTTGTTTAACGGATTTTTTAAGTGACCTATTCAAACTTTATAAAACCATCAATGTCTGAAAATCTGATTTTTGTATGTTTGCATCGTTTTCTCATCTTGCGTCAAAAATGATTCGAATAAAATTCAAGCCTGAATACTTTCAGGAAAACAGGTTTTGAAAATTTATCCGAAAAAATGTATTTTTATGAGAGTTGCTCTGTTTGTATAAAATCACCCATATGTTCAGTTCATTTCAACAGAACATCATTTAGCAAGAAAATCAAACTCATAGAATAAATTTGAGGTACTTTATTATCTCCTCGATGAATCGGTACAAAGATTTTCTAAAGTGACTGTATAAAAACTTTTCAGTTACGTGGCTTTAGAAAACTCAACGTAAAATAGTATATTACATTACAAGGGGCGAAACAGAGCGATTGCATGAGTGTGAAGTTTGCTGCCCGAGTGAAACGAGGGCTGCAATCACACGAAATGCTTTCGCTGTGTTTTGTTTCGAGTAATGTATACTATTTTTCATAGCAACTCTTTTGAGAATCTGATTGGCTGTAACTGTGGGTTGAAAAAAAATTGTGGGTAACCTAGGGTTGAAAGTCGCTTTTTCAACCCGCTCTACAGGTACCGAAAATCGGATTTTCAAAGGAGGCGCTATGAAAAATTGATATACAGTACAATTTTCATTTGTTATATGCGTTGTGGTCCTCAATAATCAAATATAAAGATTTTTTCTATTATATTCGAAATCAAAATTAGAAAGATAATGCTACCGTTACCATAGCTGGTCAATTTACGGTTTGCATAATTGTTTACTTGATATACATCTACCTAGAATAAATTAAAAAAATAAATAAAAAATAGCTTGTTTTTCTACCTAAATTCTATAAAATTTTGAGACTTGACTTTACCAGTACTTGATTTTGAGGAAAGGTCGCTGATGAGAACAGTATTGCAATCCACAGTCGCAACTATTTGACTATAGAATTTTTGATTCTAAAAGGACTCGAGTTAATTGCTAAATTTATAAATCTAAACCCTACAGCTAAAAAGCCTCGTTTCTCTTCTAAACTGAATGCAATACTGGACTTGAAGCTGCGAAAAGAGCTTTTTTCACGACTATGAATTTCAGTTGTGTTTTAAGGCAATTGGTTCAGTAATTTGCAGTTTATAGGAAATGAGTATTCTATCATTTAACGATCATCTTGTGCAATATAATATGTACTATCTTGCCAGATTTGTATAGTGATTTTAATTTAAAAACAATTGATTGAAAAACATTCACTTTAGGGCAAATTCCGTTATTACTTCATGCCAATTATCATCAAAAGCTATGAAGATGAAAACGTTTTCAATCAACATAAATTGACTCACGTCAATTATAGCCAAAATGATTTGGAATAATACGAATATACTTAATATAGTTTTCGATTCTTTCTTCGGAACGAACTGTTTTCTCGAATTTTAAAAATAAAATTGAGAATAGCTTCCTAGCAATTGCAAATATCTGCACGAATTTCCTAAACGACGCGAACTTATTAAATACTAACTTAATTACATCCTACAGACTTGAACTGATTCAATAAAAATATATAAGCTGCAGCAGTTTGGAACTTGTATTGCTTCCCTCTGCTGAGAAAATGAAAAGAATAGAAATTTTTTTTTAAATTACATGTTTTTTCTTTTATAAAAAAAGAGGAATTGCTTTAATCTTTGAATTCCTCACAACGTAAGACGGGTTACGAACGTAAATAGACATTTCGCCCGTTTATCAGAATTATTGTTATCGGCATGATCACAGGGTATAAGTGCTCAATAAAAGTTTTCCTCTAGGCATGTTGCCTGAGTTTTTTCGCAATTCTGCTTCAGGAAGTCACAGTGAGGATCGTCGCGACCACTCCAAGAGTTGCACCGGTCATCAGAAGACTCCTCCATACTGCTCCGCTTACTTCTTCAGCGATTGGATACTCAATACATAGTTGCTCCTGTTGAATCAAATATTTATTGTCAAAAATGGGTAAAGATACATAGAAAGTAAAAAAAAAAGTAGAAACATTAAAAATATGGTCTGGTTAGACTTAACCTAAATTTAACTAAATCCTAAATTTAATCACCGATTCAATTTTCGTTATCTCTTGGGAGTAATAAAAGGAGGGTACTAAAAATTTACCAACTATGAAAGGTTTTGAGAGTATGTTTCACCGATTTTAATATAACTTTGGGATTGACCAGTACTCTGAAAAATATTGAACACATTTTATTTTTTACCTGTCTCGGTATATATTTAGAGGGTATGAGCAACCCTTAAATAGTTTAGATGAAATTTAGAAAATTAAGAGGCGCAGAGAAGAGCTAACAAGGAATAAAATGTTGTATTTTTCATTTACATTTCAACTGTGCATATAGCTTTGATCTTAAAACCTTTAAGGTTGGAGAAAAGGGTGAGAAAGTTTAAAATTATGTACTCTACACCTAGACTAGAACTTTTTCCACATATAAACTGTGAAAAAATATATTGGAACAAAAAATAAGTATCTCAAACAAAAGCGGCTTTTGCTTCTCAACGTATAAATACAATAATTTTATTTTCCAGCGATAAAAACTAGAAAAACATGGTATACCTGTCATTGAAGGCAGCGCGGTGGTTTACAATTATGTGTTTTTAGTTTTTATCGCTGAAAAATAACATATTTATAATACTTAATATTTAATCCTACACCTTCTAACTCAAATTTGATCGAAAAATCATAATTGCATTGCTTTTAATTTTTGTTTTACCAGAGATGAGTGGGGAGATTGCTAAAGTAATGTATTTAATTTTAAAGTGACAAGTTTGATAACATGTCTGCTATTATATTGACCCATAATTCATAGAATTTTTTGTTCATTTCTCGTTATTTTGGCATAGGGTCAGATTATTTCCTTCGAATAAAATTTTCACTATTACATATAAAAATACTCAAAAAGAAAGCAAGGCAAACGTTTCGGCCACATATGGGGGCCCTCTTCAGTGCCATAAATTCAAGGATTAATTCAAAATTTCTGTAAAACATTAGAATATAGGAGATAATGAAATTAAGGATTATCATAGAATTCAAAAACTTATCTCAAAGCTTGCAATTCAAAATGAAGTAGTCCAGTATGCAGCATCACGATTCGAAAAAATATTTAGAGTTCACTGTGAATATAAAAACCTGATCACAATTAAACCGGAAAACATAAAAAAAATTCCACACGAACCGAACGCAATTTAAAAAAAATTCTTATTGAAAAAGGATGCCAAATTGCTTATCAATGGCAGAACGCGAACAAAACCGGATAACAAATAAACCGGGAAACATAAAAAAAAAAATTTCCACACGAACCAAACGCAATTTAAAAAAATTTTTATTAAAAAAGAATACCAAATTGCTCATCAATGGCAGAACGCGAACAAGGTTTACATTTTTAAACTTTTCGTGAAGACTTTGTTACCGGAGTCTCTCACAGAATGATCTGAACTGTTTTAAAAACCGACTCAAGACATGTGGCTTTGTTGACCGAAAATTTTTTTATATAAGAAATCCTGAGAGGTTCTTTTACTCCTTGAGAAGACTATTGTCCTATACCTAGTAAAGAAATTCGAAACGTTTATGGTGATTTTCACGAGTGGAGGAAGGCGTGTATTTTTCAAGAAACGATTTTTTTATATCAGCTTCACGGACAATCCATTTAACATTGAATTGGCAAGCAAGGCATTACAGAAACATAAATTATTATAATATCTAGACATGTAATTTTACTCAATATTATTTGAGTATGTTAAGCAATAAATAAAAAAAAATTGAATGTTGTTTATTACTGCATTCAGATTTATACTGAGATGTTTTGAAAAATACTACATTTATCTTTAAAAAATAACAAACATGCAATTTTAGTATTCGTGATATCAAGTATCACATTTTAGGAAGTATTAATAGATTTAGATTGTTCTGAAAATGGTTAGAACTATGAGATATTCAACGTTTATACTGAATGTGCCATTTTAAAATTTTAAAGTGACATTTTTGATAACATGTCTGCTATTATATTGACCCATAATTCATAGAATTTTTTGTTCATTTCTCGTTATTTTGGCATAGGGTCAGATTATTTCCTTCGAATAAAATTTTCACTATTACATATAAAAATACTCAAAAAGAAAGCAAGGCAAACGTTTCGGCCACATATGGGGGCCCTCTTCAGTGCCATAAATTCAAGGATTAATTCAAAATTTCTGTAAAACATTAGAATATAGGAGATAATGAAATTAAGGATTATCATAGAATTCAAAAACTTATCTCAAAGCTTGCAATTCAAAATGAAGTAGTCCAGTATGCAGCATCACGATTCGAAAAAATATTTAGAGTTCACTGTGAATATAAAAACCTGATCACAATTAAACCGGAAAACATAAAAAAAATTCCACACGAACCGAACGCAATTTAAAAAAAATTCTTATTGAAAAAGGATGCCAAATTGCTTATCAATGGCAGAACGCGAACAAAACCGGATAACAAATAAACCGGGAAACATAAAAAAAAAAAAAATTTCCACACGAACCGACCGCAATTTAAAAAAATTTTTATTAAAAGAGAATGCCAAATTGCTCATCAATGGCAGAACGCGAACAAGGTTTACATTTTTAAACTTTTCGTGAAGACTTTGTTACCGGAGTCTCTCACAGAATGATCTGAACTGTTTTAAAAACCGACTCAAGACATGTGGCTTTGTTGACCGAAAATTTTTTTATATAAGAAATCCTGAGAGGTTCTTTTACTCCTTGAGAAGACTATTGTCCTATACCTAGTAAAGAAATTCGAAACGTTTATGGTGATTTTCACGAGTGGAGGAAGGCGTGTATTTTTCAAGAAACGATTTTTTTATATCAGCTTCACGGACAATCCATTTAACATTGAATTGGCAAGCAAGGCATTACAGAAACATAAATTATTATAATATCTAGACATGTAATTTTACTCAATATTATTTGAGTATGTTAAGCAATAAATAAAAAAAAATTGAATGTTGTTTATTACTGCATTCAGATTTATACTGAGATGTTTTGAAAAATACTACATTTATCTTTAAAAAATAACAAACATGCAATTTTAGTATTCGTGATATCAAGTATCACATTTTAGGAAGTATTAATAGATTTAGATTGTTCTGAAAATGGTTAGAACTATGAGATATTCAACGTTTATACTGAATGTGCCATTTTAAAATTTTAAAGTGACATTTTTGATAACATGTCTGCTATTATATTGACCCATAATTCATAGAATTTTTTGTTCATTTCTCGTTATTTTGGCATAGGGTCAGATTATTTCCTTCGAATAAAATTTTCACTATTACATATAAAAATACTCAAAAAGAAAGCAAGGCAAACGTTTCGGCCACATATGGGGGCCCTCTTCAGTGCCATAAATTCAAGGATTAATTCAAAATTTCTGTAAAACATTAGAATATAGGAGATAATGAAATTAAGGATTATCATAGAATTCAAAAACTTATCTCAAAGCTTGCAATTCAAAATGAAGTAGTCCAGTATGCAGCATCACGATTCGAAAAAATATTTAGAGTTCACTGTGAATATAAAAACCTGATCACAATTAAACCGGAAAACATAAAAAAAATTCCACACGAACCGAACGCAATTTAAAAAAATTTCTTATTAAAAAAGGATGCCAAATTGCTTATCAATGGCAGAACGCGAACAAAACCGGATAACAAATAAACCGGGAAACACAAAAAAAAAAAAATTTCCACACGAACCGACCGCAATTTAAAAAAATTTTTATAAAAGAGGATGCCAAATTGCTCATAAATGGCAGAACGCGAACAAGGTTTACATTTTGAAACTTTTCGTGAAGACTTTGTTACCGGAGTCTCTCACAGAATGATCTGAACTGTTTTAAAAACCGACTCAAGACATGTGGCTTTGTTGACCTAAAATTTTTTTATATAAGAAATCCTGAGAGGTTCTTTCGCTCCTTGAGAAGACTATTGTCCTATACCTAGTAAAGAAATTCGAAACGTTTATGGTGATTTTCACGAGTGGAGGAAGGCCTGTATTTTTAAAGAAACGATTTTTTTATATCAGCTTCACGGACAATCCATTTAACATTGAATTGGCAAGCAAGGCATTACAGAAACATAAATTATTATAATATCTAGACATGTACTTTTACTCAATATTATTTGAGTATGTTAAGCAATAAATAAAAAAAAATTGAATGTTGTTTATTACTGCATTCAGATTTATTCTGAGATGTTTTGAAAAATACTACATTTATCTTTAAAAAATAACAAAAATGCAATTTTAGTATTCGTGATATCAAGTATCACATTTTAGGAAGTATTAATAGATTTAGTTTGTTCTGAAAATGGTCAGAACTATGAGATATTCAACCTTTATACTAAATGTGCCATTTTAAAATTTTAAAGTGACATGTTTGATAACATGTCTGCTATTATATTGACCCATAATTCATAGAATTTTTTGTTCATTTCTCGTTATTTTGGCATAGGGTCAGATTATTTCCTTCGAATAAAATTTTCACTATTACTTATAAAAATACTCAAAAAGAAAGCAAGGCAAACGTTTCGGCCACATATGGGGGCCCTCTTCAGTACCATAAATTCAAGGATTAATTCAAAATTTCTGTAAAACATTAGAATATAGGAGATAATGAAATTAAGGATTATCATAGAATTAAAAAACTTATCTCAAAGCTTGCAATTCAAAATGAAGTAGTCCAGTATGCAGCATCACGATTCGAAAAAATATTTTGATTTCACTGTGAATAAAAAAACCGGATAACGAATAAACCGGGAAACATAGAAAAATTTCCACACGAACCGACCGCCATTTAAAAAATTTTCTTATTAAAAGAGGATGCCAAATTGCTCATCAATGGCAGAACGCGAACAAGGTTTACATTTTTAAACTTTTCGTGAAGACTTTGTTACCGGAGTCTCTCACAGAATGATCTGAACTGTTTTAAAAACCGACTCAAGACATGTGGCTTTGTTGACCGAAAATTTTTTTATATAAGAAATCCTGAGAGGTTCTTTTACTCCTTGAGAAGACTATTGTCCTATACCTAGTAAAGAAATTCGAAACGTTTATGGTGATTTTCACGAGTGGAGGAAGGCGTGTATTTTTCAAGAAACGATTTTTTTATATCAGCTTCACGGACAATCCATTTAACATTGAATTGGCAAGCAAGGCATTACAGAAACATAAATTATTATAATATCTAGACATGTAATTTTACTCAATATTATTTGAGTATGTTAAGCAATAAATAAAAAAAAATTGAATGTTGTTTATTACTGCATTCAGATTTATACTGAGATGTTTTGAAAAATACTACATTTATCTTTAAAAAATAACAAACATGCAATTTTAGTATTCGTGATATCAAGTATCACATTTTAGGAAGTATTAATAGATTTAGATTGTTCTGAAAATGGTTAGAACTATGAGATATTCAACGTTTATACTGAATGTGCCATTTTAAAATTTTAAAGTGACATTTTTGATAACATGTCTGCTATTATATTGACCCATAATTCATAGAATTTTTTGTTCATTTCTCGTTATTTTGGCATAGGGTCAGATTATTTCCTTCGAATAAAATTTTCACTATTACATATAAAAATACTCAAAAAGAAAGCAAGGCAAACGTTTCGGCCACATATGGGGGCCCTCTTTAGTGCCATAAATTCAAGGATTAATTCAAAATTTCTGTAAAACATTAGAATATAGGAGATAATGAAATTAAGGATTATCATAGAATTCAAAAACTTATCTCAAAGCTTGCAATTCAAAATGAAGTAGTCCAGTATGCAGCATCACGATTCGAAAAAATATTTAGAGTTCACTGTGAATATAAAAACCTGATCACAATTAAACCGGAAAACATAAAAAAAATTCCACACGAACCGACCGCAATTTAAAAAAATTTTTATAAAAGAGGATGCCAAATTGCTCATAAATGGCAGAACGCGAACAAGGTTTACATTTTGAAACTTTTCGTGAAGACTTTGTTACCGGAGTCTCTCACAGAATGATCTGAACTGTTTTAAAAACCGACTCAAGACATGTGGCTTTGTTGACCTAAAATTTTTTTATATAAGAAATCCTGAGAGGTTCTTTCGCTCCTTGAGAAGACTATTGTCCTATACCTAGTAAAGAAATTCGAAACGTTTATGGTGATTTTCACGAGTGGAGGAAGGCCTGTATTTTTAAAGAAACGATTTTTTTATATCAGCTTCACGGACAATCCATTTAACATTGAATTGGCAAGCAAGGCATTACAGAAACATAAATTATTATAATATCTAGACATGTACTTTTACTCAATATTATTTGAGTATGTTAAGCAATTTGAAAAACTCAACTAATTAATTTGAAATTATTTGAGTATGTTAAGCAATAAATAAATAAAAAATTGAATGTTGTTTATTACTGCATTCAGATTTATTCTGAGATGTTTTGAAAAATACTACATTTATCTTTAAGAAATAACAAAAATGCAATTTTAGTATTCGTGATATCAAGTATCACATTTTAGGAAGTATTAATAGATTTAGTTTGTTCTGAAAATGGTCAGAACTATGAGATATTCAACCTTTATACTAAATGTGCCATTTTAAAATTTTAAAGTGACATTTTTGATAACATGTCTGCTATTATATTGACCCATAATTCATAGAATTATTTGTTCATTTCTCGTTATTTTGGCATAGGGTCAGATTATTTCCTTCGAATAAAATTTTCACTATTACATATAAAAATACTCAAAAAGAAAGCAAGGCAAACGTTTCGGCCACATATGGGGGCCCTCTTTAGTGCCATAAATTCAAGGATTAATTCAAAATTTCTGTAAAACATTAGAATATAGGAGATAATGAAATTAAGGATTATCATAGAATTCAAAAAGTTATCTCAAAGCTTGCAATTCAAAATGAAGTAGTCCAGTATGCAGCATCACGATTCGAAAAAATATTTTGATTTCACTGTGAATAAAAAAACCGGATAACAATTAAACTGGCAAACATAAAAAAATTTCCACACGAACCGACCACAATTTAAAAAATTTTTTATTAAAAGAGGATGCCAAATTGCTCATCAATGGCAGAACGCGAACAAGGTTTACATTTTTAAACTTTTCGTGAAGACTTTGTTACCGGAGTCTCTCACAGAATGATCTGAACTGTTTTAAAAACCGACTCAAGACATGTGGCTTTGTTGACCGAAAATTTTTTTATATAAGAAATCCTGAGAGGTTCTTTTGCTCCTTGAGAATACTATTGTCCTATACCTAGTAAAGAAATTCGAAACGTTTATGGTGATTTTCACGAGTGGAGGAAGGCGTGTATTTTTCAGGAAACGATTTTTTTATATCACCTTCACGGACAATCCATTTAACATTGAATTGGCAAGCAAGGCATTACAGAAACATAAATTATTATAATATCTAGACATGTACTTTTACTCAATATTATTTGAGTATGTTAAGCAATAAATAAAAAAAAATTGAATGTTGTTTATTACTGCATTCAGATTTATTCTGAGATGTTTTGAAAAATACTACATTTATCTTTAAAAAATAACAAAAATGCAATTTTAGTATTCGTAATATCAAGTATCACATTTTAGGAAGTATTAATAGATTTAGTTTGTTCTGAAAATGGTCAGAACTATGAGATATTCAACCTTTATGCTAAATGTGCCATTTTAAAATTTTAAAGTGACATGTTTGATAACATGTCTGCTATTATATTGACCCATAATTAATAGAATTTCTTGTTCATTTGTTATTTTTTAAAGATAAATGTAGTATTTTTCAAAACATCTCAGAATAAATCTGAATGCAGTAATAAACAACATTCAATTTTTTTTTATTTATTGCTTAACATACTCAAATAATATTGAGTAAAATTACATGTCTAGATATTATAATAATTTATGTTTCTGTAATGCCTTGCTTGCCAATTCAATGTTAAATGGATTGTCCGTGAAGCTGATATAAAAAAATCGTTTCTTGAAAAATACACGCCTTCCTCCACTCGTGAAAATCACCATAAACGTTTCGAATTTCTTTACTAGGTATAGGACAATAGTCTTCTCAAGGAGTAAAAGAACCTCTCAGGATTTCTTATATAAAAAAATTTTCGGTCAACAAAGCCACATGTCTTGAGTCGGTTTTTAAAACAGTTCAGATCATTCTGTGAGAGACTCCGGTAACAAAGTCTTCACGAAAAATTTAAAAATGTAAACCTTGTTCGCGTTCTGCCATTGATGAGCAATTTGGCATCCTCTTTTAATAAAAATTTTTTTAAATTGCGTTTGGTTCGTGTGGAAAATTTTTTTTTTATGTTTCCCGGTTTATTTGTTATCCAGTTTTGTTCGCGTGCTGCCATTGATAAGCAATTTGGCATCCTTTTCTAATAAGAAATTTTTTTAAATTGCGGTCGGTTCGTGTGGACATTTTTTTATGTTTGCCAGTTTAATTGTTATCCGGTTTTTTTATTCACAGTGAAATCAAAATATTTTTTCGAATCGTGATGCTGCATACTGGACTACTTCATTTTGAATTGCAAGCTTTGAGATAACTTTTTGAATTCTATGATAATCCTTAATTTCATTATCTCCTATATTCTAATGTTTTACAGAAATTTTGAATTAATCCTTGAATTTATGGCACTAAAGAGGGCCCCCATATGTGGCCGAAACGTTTGCCTTGCTTTCTTATTGAGTATTTTTATATGTAATAGTGAAAATTTTATTCGAAGGAAATAATCTGACCCCATGCCAAAATAACGAGAAATGAACAAAAAATTCTATGAATTATGGGTCAATATAATAGCAGACATGTTATCAAACATGTCACTTTAAAATTTTAAAATGGCACATTTAGTATAAAGGTTGAATATCTCATAGTTCTGACCATTTTCAGAACAAACTAAATCTATTAATACTTCCTAAAAGGTGATACTTGATATCACGAATACTAAAATTGCATTTTTGTTATTTTTTAAAGATAAATGTAGTATTTTTCAAAACATCTCAGAATAAATCTGAATGCAGTAATAAACAACATTCAATTTTTTTTTTATTTATTGCTTAACATACTCAAATAATATTGAGTAAAAGTACATGTCTAGATATTATAATAATTTATGTTTCTGTAATGCCTTGCTTGCCAATTCAATGTTAAATGGATTGTCCGTGAAGCTGATATAAAAAAATCATTTCTTTAAAAATACACGCCTTTCTCCACTCGTGAAAATCACCATAAACGTTTCGAATTTCTTTACCAGGTATAGGACAATAGTCTTCTCAAGGAGCAAAAGAACCTCTCAGGATTTCTTATATAAAAAAATTTTCGGTCAACAAAGCCACATGTCTTGAGTCGGTTTTTAAAACAGTTCAGATCATTCTGTGAGAGACTCGGGTAACAAAGTCTTCACGAAAAGTTTAAAAATGTAAACCTTGTTCGCGTTCTGCCATTGATGAGCAATTTGGCATCCTCTTTTAATAAAAATTTTTTTCAATTGCGGTCGGTTCGTGTGGCAAATTTTTTTTTTTTATGTTTCCCGGTTTATTCGTTATCCGGTTTTGTTCGCGTTCTGCCATTGATAAGCAATTTGGCATCCTTTTTTAATAAGACATTTTTTTAAATTGCGGTCGGTTCGTGTGGAAATTTTTTTATGTTTCCCGGTTTAATTGTTATCCGGTTTTTTTATTCACAGTGAACTCTAAATATTTTTTCGAATCGTGATGCTGCATACTGGACTACTTCATTTTGAATTGCAAGCTTTGAGATAAGTTTTTTAATTCTATGATAATCCTTAATTTCATTATCTCCTATATTCTAATGTTTTACAGAAATTTTGAATTAATCCTTGAATTTATGGTACTGAAGAGGGCCCCCATATGTGGCCGAAACGTTTGCCTTGCTTTCTTTTTGAGTATTTTTATATGTAATAGTGAAAATTTTATTCGAAGGAAATAATCTGACCCTATGCCAAAATAACGAGAAATGAACAAAAAATTCTATGAATTATGGGTCAATATAATAGCAGACATGTTATCAAACATGTCACTTTAAAATTTTAAAATGGCACATTTAGTATAAAGGTTGAATATCTCATAGTTCTGACCATTTTCAGAACAAACTAAATCTATTAATACTTCCTAAAATGTGATACTTGATATCACGAATACTAAAATTGCATTTTTGTTATTTTTTAAAGATAAATGTAGTATTTTTCAAAACATCTCAGAATAAATCTGAATGCAGTAATAAACAACATTCAATTTTTTATTTATTTATTGCTTAACATACTCAAATAATATTGAGTAAAAGTACATGCCTAGATATTATAATAATTTATGTTTCTGTAATGCCTTGCTTGCCAATTCAATGTTAAATGGATTGTCCGTGAAGCTGATATAAAAAAATCGTTTCTTTAAAAATACACGCCTTCCTCCACTCGTGAAAATCACCATAAACGTTTCGAATTTCTTTACTAGGTATAGGACAATAGTCTTCTCAAGGAGCAAAAGAACCTCTCAGGATTTCTTATATAAAAAAATTTTCGGTCAACAAAGCCACATGTCTTGAGTCGGTTTTTAAAACAGTTCAGATCATTCTGTGAGAGACTCCGGTAACAAAGTCTTCACGAAAAGTTTAAAAATGTAAACCGTGTTTACATTTTTGTAATAGGTAACATCTTTGGTATGAAAATTTCGATAAATAAATGTAAATGAAGTTTTTGCTGATTTCAGGTAGTTCATCCACAAAAATTAGACTTCAGGCAAAAATAGATAAATTTTTTTTCAAGAATAGCAATATTATTATTGAAGAGATCATTTGGAAGAAAAGAGATTAGTTTCCAAGAAAAAAAATTAAAACATAAAAATAATGCATTTAACAAATTTTATTTTTACCCGGACTTGTTTTCTTATCGCTTCATACCAAATTTTAGAAAATGATGTGATTCTGTGAAATCACGGATAATTTTTTTAAGAAAAAGGCTTTCTACAACTTAACCGTTTCCATTTTTTGGAAATTATAATAAATTCTTTAATGGCTAAAAGCATTAGAAATAAAATTTCCAAAACAAAATCCTTGTAAAAAAATTACTGAATTTGGTAAAAACTTATTCATTTTAGAAATATGGAAACGGCTAGGTTGTATTAGGTCTTTTTCCTGAAAAAACGATTCTTGATTTATTTGAATCACATCACTTTTTTTAAAGTTTGGTTTGAAGCGATAAGAAAAAAAGTCGGGGTAAAAATAAAATTTGTTAAATTTATTTTTTCTTATGCTTCAAATATTTTTCTTGGAAATTAATCTCTTTTCTTTGAAATGATCTCTTCAATAATAAATTTTCTATTTTTGGAAGCAAAATTATCATTTTTTACCTAAGACATATGGCAATTTCATTAGATGAATGTAAATGAAGTGTTTGCTGATTTAAGAAAATACATAAATCATATGTGAATTTACACCTCAAACTTTTCTTGATATGAAGCTAAGTCGACAAACGGTTACTAAAAAATAAAATACATTGAATACAATTTTTTGGAATTTAACATCTTTTACATGACAATTCGTATGTATACATATATATAAACTACCATCGGAAATTACAGATTGACCTGGAGTTTCAACTTTCGTCAAAGTGTTTTATTTTATAGAAAGATATTACAAAAGAAATTTTAATTTAGATTTAGATTTCAAAAGGTTTTTTCAGCATGTCTTCATAGTGATTTCTTAACCTAATCAAAATATTTTTAGAAATTCTTTTCTGGATTCTATCTTGGGGTTGAACAGAATTCAAAAAAGTCATGCAATTTTTAAAATATGTAGCTTCTTCAAGAAGTTTTTAAAAATCGATGTATATCATATTTTAATAAATTTAGAAATTTTTATCAAAATATTGATAGTTTGGATTTTTTGAATTCTTCAAAATGAATGTAGTACAATCAACATTTGAAATTTGATGATTTTTCATTACCATCTTTGATTCTAGAGCAGAATCTAGCAGAAAAATTCCAAAAACATCTTAATTAGTTAGAAAAATACTATGAAAACTTACCTTTGAAATGAGACTACAGACTTTTGACAATGTTAATTAATTTTAGAGTTATTAATATTATTCAGAAAGATCTAAATTTGATGTCTTTTAGATTCTCATCATATGAGAATTAAGGTTTTGGTTTTATGTGAAAAATAATTTTCGGAATTTTCGTCAAATCTTTACGTTTTGAGATCCCCTGAGTCAAAAAAAAAATATGTGTGATACAAAATAAGCGATAATACAAAAAATCGTTTTCTCTAAAAGAGTCTATAAATTCTCCTCCTTTTTTAAATATTTGGAAGAAAATAGATTTTTTGTAATCTTGTAAATTATTAGAAAGTTACAGAAATGTATACAGAAAATCGAGCGCGAATAAGCGCAAGTTTCATGATAAGAATGTGTTCTTTAAGGCTGATAGAGCTTTAAGTAAATTGAATTTCTTTTTTCATTTGAAATCAAAAACAAATTTAGTAACTTTGAGAAAATGTAATTCACATCGATAATATTATAAAATTGACTTGAACTTAAGTATCAAATTACAAGTAATAAATTTAAATAATAATGAAACAGGACTTATATCGACCCTTAGTATTAATATTCAAATATTGTTCATGTTCTTAGTTGGCTTTAGGGTCCGAAGAATATAAGACCGAGTGCGACGATCGAATCGCGCGCCCCAGGCGCGCTCAAACTTGCAGGCGAAGCGCGCCATGAGAATGTGCCCACGAAGCGGGCAGATTTTTTGTAGTATATTTTTACAAAATTAATATTATGCTCTTAACTTGGGCTTATTAGAAGCAAAACTGTGTTAACTTTTATTTTAGCATCATGAAAAAAATGCGATCTTGCACTTTGAGATTTATTCGGTGTGAAGTAAATTCGACAAATCATTACTATAAAGTAAAATACTTGAAAAAACATTTTCAAAATATTTAATATTTTTACACGAATGTACATACAGTCGACCGGCAATCGAAATACCCGGGCTCGAATCCCGCAGCATTCGAAAACGTCTTTTTTCCACAGAAAGATTTTCAAATTCTTTAAACTTAAGTATGTAACTATGAACTATTAATATGTTTAATGTTTTTAAATTATTCAATGTTTTATTAAAACAATTAAAATAGTAAATTGTAATGACCCTTGATTTAATTTATAATAGACTTCTTCATTTATGGACCCTAAAGCCAATGCAATTTATTAAAACATTTTGAATTCAAAATAATTCTGAATGTTTGAGTAAAAAAGGTTTAAATATTTAAATAATACATAAATTATATCAAAATTAGCACACGAAATCGTACACTAACTTTAATTTGGTATGAAGTAAAATTGAAAATAAATCCTTTAGCATAAAACATTTTGAAAAAACTTTGAGAATACATAACATATTATAAATGAAACTTTCAATATATAAGTATAAATAAAAGGTTTGATTATTCAAAAGTAAAATATATTATATCTAATATTTTATCGAACAGCACACTTTAAGATTTCATTGGTATGGGGATACACATTTTTAAAATTACACGACTTTTTGTAACATGTTCAACCCCAGCATATAGAATCCAGAAAAGACTTTCTAAAAATATTTTAATTAGGTTAACAAATCATTATGAAGACATACTAAAAAAAATCTTTTAAAATTTTAATTTTTTTACATACTTATTAATTTCCTCCAAAGAGATCTAAATTAAAATTTCTTTTGTAATATCTTTCTATAAAATAAATCTCTTCTTAATAGAAAATATCTCTCTAACTAAAAAGCTTTTAAATGCACAAAGTTGATAAGAAGTATGGAAATTTGAATAGGAAAATATATATTGATTCAAAGTTGGAACATTTATTGGCATCAAATTTTACTGAAAGTTTATTTTTGAAGTGTTTAAATGCTTATAAAATTTTACACGATATTTCAGATTTTTATTTTAGGCAGATTTTTTCCAAAATATCGGAAAAAAAGTGTTGTCTCTTAAATAACATATTTCGTAAATTTGAAATTGTCGTCTGATTCGCGCCTCTTTTGCACAGTTTCGACAGAAATACACAATTCTCAATTCCGATTCGATAACCGAAAGCGTGAAATCTAAAAATAGCATTGCATGAAAGAAGCGAGGAGAATAAGGAGAAGTGGGACATGTCGTTCTCGCGTGCAAGAGCGACGAGGAAGAAACAAGGGTAGCGCGCGCCGCTGCCCCTCCATAGAAATTCTGATGGTAAATCATTTCTGGATTTTCTAACTTTGATTATTTACCGACGCGCAAAGTACACCTTTTGCGCAACGCGTTCAGAGGGCGCGTTTATCAGCCCACTTTTGTGAAATTCTCTTATTCCATTACTTTAGCAATCTCCCAACTCATCTCTGGTTTTACCGTTCTTACCCATAATAATGCGAGGTCAGAGAGAGATCAGAGAGAGGTCAGAGAGAGGTCAGAGAGAGGTCAGAGAGAGGTCAGAGAAAGGTCAGAGAAAGGTCAGAGAATAGTCAGAGAATAGTCAGAGAATAGTCAGAGAACAGTCAGAGTATTCTCTCAATGTTCTCTCAACCGGACCCATTAGGGAATATTCAACAAATATATACACTATATCTAAATATGCATACGAAATAACCATAAAATTTTTTGGTAAGAAGCAAAAATTAAAAAAAAATTCTTTCAAATAGAAATTTTTTACCAACAAAATAGAAATTTACGGAGAAAAAGAATTTGGCACATTCACTGAGTCCATGAGTTAATGTAGTGAAAGCATAACAATTTTGTAAAATTAAAAAATTAATAGTTAAATTAAAATTAAAATTTTCAAAAACAATTTCTTCTTTTTTAAATTTAAGAAGCATTTTGGTAATGATTATTAACAACTGTATTATGCTTATCACAGAGCGGTGAATTTTACTAAAATATCTGCTGAACTTGCAGAAATTTTGTACTGTCACTATTGAAACTTTAGGACTCAGTAAAGTTATGTTTTTCCTGACTCCTTGCAAAGAAGCGCAAAAGGGACGCCAAACTATAATTTACGAGATATTTAATTTTAAAAATTACACTCGTTTTTCATATATGTTGGAAAACATTTGCCCAAAATGAATACCTGAAAAATTTTGTAAAATTTTCAGAATTATTTAAATACTTAAAATATAATTTTTCAGTAAATTTTGAAAGTCAATAAGTGTTTAGAATTGAAAAAATATATATTGATTAAAATTTTGTGTAGCTTTGTAAATCTATTATTTCAATTCAAAAATTAGAAAGAAAATTGTTTTTTATAATAAACATGAGGTTCAAGTTTAAAATCAATATCACGTTACTGTGGTATATGCAGAGACTTTTAATTTTTTAAATCAAAAGCTCTATAAAAAGGAAAAACACTAGCTCTTTAGGAAATGTATTAGAGTATTGATGAGTTAGGTATTTCAGTCAATATAAAATACACACGCAGAAAAAAATTTAGTAGAATTTACAGGAAGTTCACTACTTATTTTTACAATTTGAATTTTTAGTAGATATTTTACAAGAAGTGAGGTTCAATAAATAGATTTTCAGTACACTTCCTGTAAAATCTATTAAAATTGAATTATTTCGTATCTGATACATTTCACTGGATGCTAAGGGAAACATACAGAAAATATGTTAAATGAACTTAACTTCTTGTGCTTCGAAAATGTTCACAATCCCTTAACATTGATGGTTGGCGGGACTAATCCATAAAGATGTAGATAGACGCCAATCATCAGAAGAACGTCAAAATCTAAGTAACAAGGGGTGTCTGAGTGGTTACGAACGCGTGACATCTGACTCTGTAGCCAATTATCTAGGCCACTGCGCTATCAGAACTGGCTTCTTCTCTCTTTAACTTGACCAGTATTTGAGTCGCATGGAATTCTTCAAATTAAAGCGCTTCCTATCTGGACAAAAGGGGATGAGCTTCTTTCATATTAAGGCCTTTCAGCCCAAAAAAGATAATACGAGTCGATGTTCCCTGTTATACATACTCCTCTTGAGAAAACGATAACAGAATTCAAAGAGCTAAAATATTTTGTAGTGATATTTCAAAACAATGACTAGGGTAGGTAGGAATAAAATGAAAAAATGAAAGATTCAAATTTTAACTTGATACGTCAGAGACAGTTGTAGAGCAAAAAAATTAAGAAATTAACTTGAGATCTTATATTATGTATTAATACTCTTTCATTTTTCGCTTCTTTACAGAGTCTAATTTGCGTTTTGAAGAATGATTATGCGTTGCGGTCTTGCAGCTCGCACCGGCCGGTATGATAAAAAGCGACACAGTGTAGTGTATATAGTGTTTTTTTTTAAAGCCATGTGACTTGTCTCTGGCTTTTATCGTTCTTTATAACGACAGTGAGGATCCTTTCAACATATTATTGCTTATTTTGGATTTGTACACAAAAAAAAACCCGAGTATTTTTATTCATAAAATTACATTATTGATTTCATTATATTATAAGGAACATTGTTTTTCGTGAGAGGGTTAGGACGTTCATAATGAGAAAAGCGATTTTGTTCGTTCGATGAGTTCAAACGAAGGGGAGCCGTGAAACAATAGTACATTGTACAACAAGGGGGTAAAGTTGATCATTTAAGGCCATGGATCAACCACATCAGCTGATGAATTGAGTTCCATGCGTATCGATTTTTTGCCCACATTTAAAATTCCAAGTTGGATAAAAGCGGGGATATTTTGGGAAATGACTAGAAAGTAGGAATGAAAAGTCGTGACAAAAGCGTTGAATGTATAATGAAAAAAAGTTTTATAATTCCTACAGAAATACCGACGCACATAACCTCGTACATCACCTGTCTATATAGTTACCTCTGTCCTCTGTATTGCGGACGAGAACAGAAGTAAAGTTTGTGCCACCTAACAGCACTGTCGATAAAAAGGGGAGCTCCAAGATTGACAGTGATAATGTAGATATTTCGTGATTTTTCGTTCGCATTTTACAGGTATTTCATCATTTGAATTAATAAATGTTATCGTGATATTCATTCATTGTTACAAATGCGAGTTACATCAACGAGGTTTACGAATCGTTCATTTTAGTTTACCTGTTGATTATCATTCTTACCGACAATCAGTGCCCGCTTTTGAATTTAGCACCTACAGTGCGACACTATGCATAGGTGGCGCTTCAAAAAATTCTAGATTTTTTGTGGTAATGTTATCAATTACATAAAATAATTTTTGTATTTATTTCGATATTCGACACCCAAGAAACCTGCCTTAGTACTTTCGTATTCACGTTCCAAAATTTCAGGTCGATATTCCATTTCCTGTGGAAATGGCGTTACAGAGCTGTAATTGCCGATAACTCCCAGTTTTATTTTCTAAAAAATAAAATTTTTGCAAAATTTTTAGTGAAACGAAGTTAACAGACGATCCTCCCCGCCTTTTATTACGTCCTTCGAATTTTCAAGTAGATATATTAGAAACAAAAAAAGTTATCTTACATGGTTCGATTAACCTACGAATTTGGTCACGTGACCTGGTTGATCCATGGCCTTAAGGCGAGTGCGATGTTTACATTTCTCGGCTTCGGCTCGCATTCGCACTCGGCTTCGCCTTGTGTGTGCTCGCCTTCGCCTCGAAATGTAAACATCGCACGAGATTTTAAGGGAGTATGGTGGATAAGACTATTAAAAATGAGAATTACTTGTAATTTTGACAGAACGCATATTATAGCTTACTTGAACTTTGGTTCAAGCTTCATGACCCTTCAGAAGCTCAAACCCGAGAAATTTATTATTGAAAATAACATGTGATCTTACGGGAAAATGCAGTTTTTGTAGTTTATAAAGATATTTAAAAATGAGAAAATTATGAAAAAATTCTGAGATACGCAGAAAAAAATAAGAAACCCATAGGTGCTTTCAAAATTCTCAATCAGAACCTGTCTCAAAAGATATTGAATAATTTATATCGAAAATTTATTTGTAAGATATGGCAACGTCGCATTGACTCCACGTGCTACGTTTAGGCACGGATTTTTGAATGGCGCAACGCGCTCTTGAACTGCGCAACTCTCTTTATTTTTAAAAGTTTACGATTAAAAGTTCTAAGAATCAATATATGACGTTCTAATTGAAGTTTCACGAACGAAACATTTATAAATAAATTTTCTTCATTATATTTTTTCCTACCTCTACTTGCTTGCATCGTTGCTCATAAACCGTTTTAGTAACTCTTTTATTCTTCCAAAACTACATTTTACTGGTTTTACTCATATTTATTCGAGTTATGTATCATTAGTCTATCTTTTAGGTTAAAAAAGAGGTGAAATAAACACGTCGCGGCGAACGGCGGTTGAGCGGAGTGTATGCGCGACGTTGCCAAATTTACGATTGCTACCACGCGAGTCAATAGCAAGTCAAAGCGCTCTCTCGACTGACCAGCTCCGTACCCACCATACTCCCTTATGTTTTTTTCGTTTTTTGACGTGTGTTTTACGGGCGTAAAGTTTGTTACTTAAGTCCTGCGGGCGTAAATAAGGAGTGGGGGGGTGCTTAAATGACTACTTTTAAGCACTCCATCCCTATTTACGCCCTGGGCCTTAAATGACAAAATTTATGCCCGCAAAACAAGCGTCAAAAAGCGAGAAAAACATGCTTGTGTTGCATAAAATATGTAGATCGAAATGTTTTCAGAGGGCATGGTTTGAGGAATTTCCATCGTGAAAAAAGAGGGTACTTAGATTGGAGGATGAAACAAAATTTTATTGCACAATTTGCGTAAAAACAATGGAATGTAGCAAGGCACAAATTTGAAGACATGAGAGTACCTTAGGGCATCAACAGAAAGAACATGTTTCAAATAAATTAACTAGTTATGGAATTTTGTGTGAAAGCAACTCTTCTAATCTAACTAGCCATGTTTCAAATGTCGATTATTTTGCAGCAGATCAACAATTTAGAGGTTTTTGATATAGAGGATACCGAGATCAGTTTTGAGGCAGCTTCTCGAAAGTGGAAAATGCCAGAGGCTGAAATGAGTTTCTTCACCCCCGCGGTGGTGTGGAAAAGAGTTTAATTAAAATTTTTTACAAGACTTTTTAAACTGCTTGTGACTTTATTCAATATTTCTTGAAAAATTCTAATCAATTTTTATCAATTCTGAAGTTGTTATTTACGGATAAGGATTTTTTCAATGCAATACTTAACCCCCAAAAGCTTTGTGATCGATAAAATTGGATTGATTTTTCAAAAAATAATTGATACTGTAAACTAGATTTTTGTTAATTTTCTATTCTTTAGACGTCACTTTTTAGGACAAATTGGGCATGCTGAATTTCATTTCAGAGAATCTCCATATCACTGATAAATTATTTTGGACAGTTAAAACATAAAATGTGTTTGAGGAGCAAAAGATATTGGAAGTAGCGGCAATGTAACATTGCACTGAGAAAAAATTCTGGGCATAGTGACGTGGTATATGTAATTAAAAATGTCCTTAACTGCTTTTTGTGGTCAGAATGCTCAAAATATTCTAACATAACCGCAAATTAAGGTTAAGGGGCTATACCAGTGTGAGAGCTTATAATTTAAGTGATATTTGGGAATTTTTTTGAAGAAAGCTATTAAACTAAATATTTCTGAAAATTAACAATGTATTTAGCTATATTTGATGAATAGTACATTTAATTTTTATTAAAAAATATTGAAAATTAAGCGAGTTATGCGCTGTCTTCGGAAACGCGAAAAAAAAAGTTCCCCCACTGCGGCCACGATTCCGGTCGATTGAGTAACTGAAATGGAAAAAAAAGGCATTAAACTAGAAGGTATTTTCTATACAGTGAACTAGGATTTTTGAAAAATTCAAAAATCGAACAAAATGGCGTCAATATGAAGAAAACAGTATATTTTTTGATTAAAAAATGGTCGGTTTTTTATCTGCTAAAATTTCAATTTTCAACCGATTAAAAATATCCTAGTTCACTGTATGGCAAATATAGTCAAGAGTAGTCAATTCAAATTTCAAGTCAATCGGATAATTAGTCTTCGAGTTAGAATGGCCGCAAATTGGAAAAATCTCATTTTGAGAAAAACGCGTTTAAAGATTTACCTATCGATTTTACGCTAGCGAGCGGTTCCTCTTTGAAAGACTGCCATTCAAAAAATATTACAGATACGACTTTGAAATTTTCACAAAATATTCTTAAAATTGCAAACTGTCGAATAAGCCAAAAAAAAAATCAATTTTTTGAAAGTGTCACACTGGTATAGCCCCTTAATATTTGTAAATGTTTGTTAACATTCTTATAATAAATATATGTTACCATGACAACCTGCATGCATGCAAAGGTACACGAAGAGATCTTTTTTTTACGCTACTTGCAGGAGCGCCATCTCTTGGGAAGTTCCCGTACTCGATCAATATACTTCCGGCAAAAAGATGCTTATTTTCAGTTACATTAGTTTGGTCTCCTTATGTCTATTCTCCATGGAGGAGTATAAGCAGTATAAGGAGACGTATCTTAGGCTGGGGAACTAGACTTGGATTGGTCGTGGTTTTCCGGAATAATTCGTGGAGTCGGGAAATAGAATAATTTTGCTGAATCGAATTTCAGCGCCTATGCTGGACGGAATCTGACTTGTTTTCCGGCTTTTTCTGTTTTCACACATAACCACCAATTTGAATGTTGACACTTTCGCGGGATTTCGGTTCATTTTATTTGAAAAGTCGTAGAGAATGAAGTGTTTTATTCCCGGCTGTGACTCTACCACTGATTTAAAATCTAATTTTCGGAAAAATGGGGGATGAAGCCACTTTTTTCGTGCACCAAGAACGGTAAGTAATCCAAACCTGAGTTGCAATATTTGTAACTATAACTTTATTTTAACTGTAATCTTTGATGCAGATTTTATCTAACTTTTATTGAAATTAAATTTCTAATTAAGTACTTCAACATGTTTCCAATGAATAACATTCCTTTATTTTCGTGTAGTATAAAGTATGTATTCGTTATTTATTGGAAAACATTTTTTATAAATAAAACTTATTTTAAAATATCCTTTCTGCATTTACTGCTCCTCTTACGTTTTTCCAATTTCGTACTGATATCTAAAAATTAAAAGCATACAAATAAATTTAACATTAATTTTTATAATCCACTGAATCTTCGAGACCAATATATTTTAAAATCTATTGTAAGAACATGCATTATGTATGTTTTAACAAATTGAATTTAAAAATAATATTAAAAATTAAAAACAAAAAGAACTTCTTGAATCAAACGCATTTTACATAACTATCGACCGCATTTATAACCAAACATATAAAAATTTTAAAGGCAGTTACTTACTTTATTCTATTTTTCGATTTTTTACACTTTCACTATTTCTTTCTTCTCTTTCTTATTTAATTGTTATCCTCTTTATCTTATTCTATTCAGTAATACTACAAGAAATTCATAACCTCAGTCTGTCACGCGAACGTTTGTTGTAAATTGCTATTAATGCGCAGTGCGGCCACAGTGGCGCTGGAGTTCGATTAAGTAAAATTATTCTATTTCCCGACTCCACGAATTATTCCGGAAAACCCCGACGTGACCAATGGCTTTGATATGTCTCCTTATACTCCTCCATGCTATTCTCCAAGAAAGTTGCTATCAGTTGCTATGAAAAATAATATGCATTACTCGAAACAATACACAACGGATTCAACAAGCGTGAAGTTCGCTGCAATGGTTATAGCGACTACATTATTCTAGCCATGAAAATTCAACGTTTCAAGTTCTCATAGCGAGGTTTAAGAGTTAAGGACAATTTCAACAATGTTAACTACAGTCGCCACGACCAGTTATTCAGAATATGGCTACCATAGCTACAAATCATGTTTCTCTAGCCATGGGTCAAGTAGTAACAATAAGTTTCCCTCGTTACAGTCACTTTTTTTCCCAACTACATTATTCCTAGTCATTATGACCAGGTGCTATTTTTATCCGTGTGGAATCGATACAACGAAGTCGCTACGATCATACTGGACTACTTCATTTCGAATTGCATGCTATGAGATAAGTTTTGAGCTTAATGATTTTGATCGCTTTCATTATTTTCTGCATTTTAATCTTTACAAAAATTTGAATTAATCTTTAAATGTATGCATTATTTCCTATATTTTAATCCTTACAGAAATTTTGAATTAATGCTGAAACGTTTGCCTTTTATTTTTACGTCCTTTTTACGTTTTTTTATAACTACCATTGATAATTTTAAATAAAGAAAATCTGAAGAAACTGACTCAATACCAAAACAAAAAGAAATCAATAAAAATAATGTAATTTTAGGTCAATATAATGTGAAACATGTGACAAAAGAACTGAAAAATGTCTCTCGAGAACCTGTGAAAAATGTAAAAACATAAAAATGGTATTCAATCGTGGAGATGATCAACTCGATGATGATATGTTCTACATGAAATGGGAATCTCATGCTGAACAGCGAATAAACGAAAAAACGAAAATACCAATCACTGGCAGGCTAACGACGAAGAAGAAAATTCCCTGCAACGCGGAAGAAGCTATCAAATTATTCGTGGGAGAATTTGAAAAATTTCTCGCGCATATATTTCGAATTTTTCATCAAAAAACGGCTTTAAAAAATTTGGTATCGAATTTATTGGATGAAGAGATTGTTGTGCTCAGGGATTTTAGCGAAAACTATTCATGCAAGTACAGCACTATAGTCCAGTCCCAAATCAGCAAAATATCATATAACTTCGGTGAAGTTTGAAAAAAGTAGTAGACGATAAGGTGAAATACGGACAAGATATTCCGGATTTTGAAACTCTGGTCTCAACTCTCCATGACTGTATCAAAACTGTACATATCGACGTCGTCAAAACAGAAGAAATCGAGACAATTGATGTCGTACTGCCCGATCAAATCAAAACTTTCACGGGAACAATGAGAATACTCCAGTATACCTGGTCGAAAATTAAACCTAGCATCATTTTTTTTAACTCTTTGAGTTGCTTTCAAAACTCTTCTGGCCTCAAATGTCAGCATTTCACGATGGGTGAATTGGACTTCACGGCTACCTCGTCACCAATTCATCCTATCGGAATGTAACCCTACCGAAAAAGGAATAATGCTACATCTTCTCACATGAGGTCCGAGATACTAACTCAGCCTGCTAATAAAAGTCAAAAAAAGAAAACATTTTCCGCCAAAAAAATGATACTGTAGCAAAAATCCAGTCTATAGAACCCACCAGGAGAAGCTAAAGGTATTTTTGAAATGTACAAAAATTTCGACTGCGCAAATATGACAAATATTATTTACATGATTATATTCAGAATTTGCCAAAAAGAAAAAAAACATAAAAGACTAAAAAAATCATAAGCCAAGAAAATTAAAAAAACGGAAAAACGCAAATGTGTTATATATAAACACACAAAAAATATCAGTTAGCGGAGAATCACGCATATACGAAATTAGATCTTGAGGTTTACTTAGTATAAAGCAAAATTGACAAATATTATCAAAATACTCAGAAAAAACTTTTAGAATTGATTTATTTCATAACAAAGAAATTTCAAGTTTTAATTCCATCCGCAAATTGAAATATAATTTTTGATTTTTCATCTATTCAAACCTTTTATTCGCATTTCCATATTGAAATTTACTTGTGAAAAATATTACGTATTTCAAAAACTTTTGAAAGGATTTTCTTAAAATGAAATGTTTTTTCATGTTTTCTTATATCAGAGAAATCCTACGGTGTAATTCCATGTGTAAATCAAGATATCATTTATGTATTGTGCAAATATTCAAACCCTTTATTTTTTAAACTCGAATCGCATATTTAATCATATCACTATATAAAATATTCTCCACATAATTTTCTAATTACAGCAGTAAGTTTACGAAAATAGAAAATATTAAAATGGATATTTTGTTTCGATACTTTAAACATTAATTGACTTTCAATTTAACTGAAAAATGATTCTTTAAGTGTTCAAATCATTCTACAATCTTATAAAATCTTTCAGAAATTTATTTTAGGTTAATCTTTCTCAAAATATATAAAAATAAAATGTAATTTTTGAAATGATGTGTTTTGTAATATTGAATTTGGCGTCTTCTTCGCGCCGCTTTTGCACAGAGTCGAGAGAAACATATTTCTCAGTCTTGGCTCAACAGCCGAACGTGTGAATTTGAAGCCAGGAAGTAGGGACTCACCGACACGCCGCCTTTGATTGCGTGAGGATTCACACGGGACAGCGGTGATGGGCGAAAACGTCCACGATTTGCAAAACTGACTCGAGTGTTGAAACAGTTGTCATATGTGGCAACGTTGCACTTGTTAATTGTAACTCAAGTAATATGAAGTCACTATGCTGTAAAAGGCTGAAATGCCTAAAATGCAACTGAGAATGAAACAAAAAACATGAAATCTGTACGACCAATGTAATAAAATGTTATGGTTATATAAAAGCTGTGAGATTTGAATTCCTATCCACAATAATGTAAAACTGGCTTGAGTTATTTCTTGCAATTTAATATCCTAAAATTCAAGTCAATTTTATAATAGTGTAAATGTGAACTAAATGTTCTCAAAGTTACTAAATTTGATTTAATTTCAAGTGAAAAAAAATTCAATTTACCTAAGGCACTATCGGCCTAAAGGAACACATTCTCATCACGACACTCGCGTTCGAGTTTTTTAAATTAAAACGAAAAATATACATTACCACCCTTACGTTTATTTCGTGTTTCAAATATTCTGGAAAAAAGTGAAATCTTCGATTTTAAACAGTATTTTTTGATATTTAAAGAATTTGCAAATCTTTAAATATTAAATTTATTTGCGATATAAGAGTTTGAAATTGTCTACGAGGACACCTGTCGACAATATATTTGATACGCGACTAGTGTACCTCCGATAATGTAGGCAGTGACAAAAATTTTAAACTCAGCTAATTAATTTGAAAGTATTTTTTAAATTAAAAAAAATATATATCTCATAAAAAAATATTGTCATTCAAATTTGTAGATCTTTGTGTAGTAAAAATTTTTGTATGATAACGTTTCTTCGTGTCTCATATAATTCAACTTAAAAGTGGATTTTAGATGTTGACTTTTTTTAAGTTTTAACATACTGTTATGCTGAATAAAGAATTATAAGTTATATCTATTTTGAGTTATATCAGTTTCCTGATATAACGTTCTTTATTCGATTTTACTTTATTACACGGAGAAAAATAGTTGAAGTAATTTTACTCAACTTCCGATCAAATTTGGGACATAAGGAAAAGTTAGAAGTTATTTAGTATCATTGTATTTATTTGTGATATATTAAATGTTCAAAAATGAATCAAAGTTGAGTAAAATTCAGAAGTTGTAAACCGTGAGTCGCAAGATTTATTCCAAAAGCTACATTTATTCATGCAGGAACAAATGAAAGTAATCTGCGCCTTGGGCACACATAAAAAATTTTTAATTTCAAAAATTTAATTTCTTAAAATTAAATTGATATTATGAAAATTTAAACAAAAAAAAAGTCGATAAGTGTAATACATAAAATATGAAATATCACATAAATTACTCAGGCAGAATAATAATTTGGAATTCATAATGTAAAATCCATATTTTGAAAATATAAAACACAGAAAATAAAAAACCCTTCTTTCAAATGTTTTTATACAAGATACTTCTTAATAATAATGCAATTTTTTAATCTACATTTGAAAATTTAGTTTCACTAAACTTCATACGTCGTTATAATAAAAATTTATACTAAATGTAATTTAATGATTATATTATATATATCAATAATCATAGTTATAATAATTGATTAATTATATTAATTTTTAAAAATATTTTATTTATCATTTATGAAAAAAGTTGATTTATTTTTACTTGAGTAAGGCTCAAAAATTTTATTGACGGCACTTACTCTCACAAGCTCTGAATAACTCAGGCAGTCACTACATAACAAAGTTCCAAATTTTATATCTCAGCATTGTAAGCGAGCGTGTGCGTGATTCGACGAAAGCGTATCGTATTATATATAAGTGTGTAGTTGTTAGGTTTATATATGTAAGGTTATATGTTTAAGTGTGTTTGTAATTTGAAATGTGATTGGCTACGTCTAGATGGTGTGAATGTATTTGTATGTTGTTTATGTATGTAGCGGATGACTATTGGTAGGCTCGAGGTAAGATTTTTTTTTTTATTTAAGAGAACCATACTATTGCCAGTTCAAATAATACGTCCGATGCTCATTTTACCCAACTACGGTTTGAAGCACCTCAAGCGTCGGTGATATACTTATACATTTCATGTTAACCCACTGACGCATGTTGGTGCCTGTCGTCGATAACGTTTTACTCAACTCCTTACTATTCCCTATGTAACGCTTATTGTTATTCACTTTGGGTGAATTAGGTATATATCAAATTGATTTTACCCGACTAGGATTTAATAGATGTTCAAATGTCCTTATGTCCCAAGTTTAATCGACAGAGTTGAGTAAAATTACTTTAGCTATTTTTCTCCGTGTACAAACTGCTTCTTCAAGTGTTATGAAGAGACTGACTTAGTTTAACGGACAAGACCCTTACGACTAGTGAACCTCTAGACTCTTACTCTTTTTAGTAAAATAATGACAAAAATATATTTTTTTGCCATCGACTTTTTACAAATATAGACGGTTAATTGTACTTTCATAGCACTTCATACTCCATAAGTGGCTGAATATTTGCCAAGCATAAATATTTTTTTCAATTATAAATTATTCATCATCGAATTCATTTTCGCAACACTCTTTCGAATTGCGAATAATCACAATCACCTGTTTGTTCACAATGTATTTAAAATCTTCGATTTTTCGCAACAAAAAAATTTGCAAAATCTTTTGCAAAAATTTCATCAGTAAACCCCCATTCACACCTTGAAAAATCTGCAAAAATTCTGTTTTAATTATCGATAGGTAACTAATGAATGGCATAATTCAAAAGAGTGGTTACGCGAATCAAACATGAATAAAATTGCGTGAAAAATTTTCGCAATTTTTTGCATCACGAATTATGCATAAAAAAATCTGCAAAAATTCAAAAATGTATCTTTTATTGGAAAAAACAATCCTGATTTTTTTCAAAATTTTCCTATCATTAGTTTAGCTAAAAAACGAAAAAAACGAAAATGGTAAAATATAGTCGATGCGAAATTTGATTTGATTTCAACGCCGATTTCACATAGAAACCCGGTTATGCCCTTTGGCTCGAAGCGATAAGAAAATAAGTTTGGTCAATAATAAAATTGATTACTAAAATTTCAAATTAATAGGTTGAGTTCGAAATTTTTCCACTGAGACTTGGGCTCAAATCCCAGCGCAGTCGAAAGCGTCTTTTTTCCACAGAAAGAATTCAAATTCTTCAAATTGAAAATAATGTTTCAGGATATAGTTATTTGGCTTCATATCAATGAAAGGACTTAATGATAATTTTAGGCAGTTTTTTACAAGTTTTTTTTTCTGAAATGTTGATTTTTAAAAATTTCCTTCAAAGAAATCCTACGTTAATAACTTTTTATAATGCATTTTTTATTTTAAAAATAAATCTCTGATAAGGGCTTCGATCAGAACCAAAACTTCTATAACTACGTAAATCTAAGTTTTTACTTACTTTGGAGCCTAAAGCCAATTATCAACAACAACACATATCTTCAATTAAAATATACTTTTAAAAATTCACTTTTAAAATATTTTGGATCTTAATTATTAATTTAATATATTTTAAAAGTTCGACACTTATTCAGAAATTATTTTTTATTCGTGATTGTAATTCTTAATTAATCATTATGCCATAACTTTTGTTTACATTATGTTGTCAAGCTGTCAACTTTGACATTCCTAAGCTTAAAAGTCTTTGAAAAGAATTTTTGGCTCTGCTTTACCCAAACGTTATCGACATTTCTTTGCTGGGTTTGATTTGGCTTGATAGTGCGATGAGGGCAGCACTTCGATATGGCGGAAAAAGTGGTTAGCTATACCACTCTTACGCCCTGCATTTCATTTCATTATTATCAAAAAGTATCTCGTGTAAAAAGATTTATAAAGAGAATCTTCAAGTTTCTGTGTTTTATATTTTCTAAAGATGTATTATATTATGTATATTTTATTTTTATGTATATTTATATGTATGTATATTTTCGTTCATTTTGTGCGGCTGCCATAAAAAGTGTTTTTTCCACTAAATTTACTAAATTGACTATAGTTTTCATACCTTAAAAGTAACGAAAGATTCAAATGGAATTGGAATAAAAATTCTTATCGTAGCCACTTGTCATCGACTTATGGATGAGACTGAAATTGTAAAAAAATTCATTGACGATTTTGAACGAATTTTGCAACTCACGGTTTACTCATTAGTGAAGCCTAGATTAGAATAAACGGAAGGCTTCAGTATTTTTGTGATTGAATAAAAGATTGGTTTTTTATACACTAAGAGACTTTTCGTTATAGTAAATGATAAAATTGAATGAAAGTTTAGTATAATATTGTTTTATAATGGGGATAGCCGAAGTTTTATTACACTTATTCATATTATGGCATTAAAATTCAATATAGTCGTAACAGTTTTTAAAACGTGTAGAAGAAAAATTAGTATTTTAAATACCAAATATTATGAATCTCCATTCGAAAAGTTTAGAATACGAAAAAAAGATGTTATGATTACCAAGGATTCTAAAATTAATTCTAATAAGTTGAACAATGAATATTATAACGTGGAAAGCATATTTGAGAAATTCATATTACGAATATGAACTTGCCAGAAATCTAGCGACGCGCAGCAAAAATCAAAACATTCATTCTCGGTTTTTCGTATAATTCGTTTCAGAATGTCGTCCGAGTGCTTCCGACGTTTCCCGATTGGCTTCATAGACTCGATATAAATCTGTGCAACTCATTAATGGCTTATAAGCGAGATTTCTTTCGGAATATGGCAAGCGAGAATAGCTGAGAGGCTTTAGGCGTAATATTATAATGATATCTGTTTCTGTGTTTAAACTGGAACCTCCCCTCTTCTCAGTGCCAAAGCCCCTCTCTATATTCCTCTTGTTTTGTACGCGTTAGAAAAAGACACATGAATTCATAATCCGAAGCCGTCACTTCTGAATGTCAAACCTTTTGGTGCAGTAAGACATTTTTCATATAGTGGTTTTCAGATTCACATATTCGTTGTTTCATTTCGCAACTTTGATATAGTGAATTTCAAATTCTCGTAGGTTTTATAACAGTTAGTAGAACATATATTCCATCCAGTTATTCAAACGAAAATATTAACTTCGCCGCTTGAAAACCACTACATCAATATCTGATACGTAAACCCTGTTTGCCTCTTTTGAAACAATATCATACTAAAATATAATCCATTTTTATGATTTACTCTAACGAAAAGTCTCTCAGTGTAATTATACTATTTTTCTCCGTGTATTTATTGACCCGAAAATTACAGAATTTGTTTACTTTTTTTGTTGCTTTGGCATAGGGTCAGTTTCTTCTTATTTTCTAAATTAAAAAATGATCAATGGTAGATATGATAGAACGTAAAAAAGAAGGGCAAACGTTTCGACCACATATAGGGGCTCTCTTTAGTGCCATAAATTAAAAGATTAATTCAAAATTTCTGTGAAAGATTAAAATGTAGGAAATAATTAAAATAACGAAAATCATAAAGCTAAAAACTTATATTTTGCAAATTAAAATGAAACAGTCATACATATGACGTGTTGAAAAAATATGTAGAGTCCACTATGTACAGGATAACACGCATAAAACTCACAAGGAACCCTAGGTAGGTGTCCCCCACCGATTTTGTTCGTTCGCACATATGTTGTAGTACTCGAAAAACTAAGCGACATGTATTTTTTTTACGTGCCCAAAATAGTTTTTAGGGGGTAAAAATCCCCCCAAAAAAGTGCGGTACCAAATACCCATTTAATTGTTTCATATATAATAACAGAATCTTTCACAATCAAACCAACTCGAAAAATATCCTCACTATGAGAGATGAAGTATGTGATTTTGTTAACTTGATAAAAATGATTTTTGGGGGGTAAACTACCCCACAATAAGTTTTAATTATACAAAAAATTTTCAAACAGACATTATTTCAACCCGAAAAATCTGGAAAAAATATATGTTGCACGCGATAATATAATGAACTTTACGTATATTTGCAGTTTCATGTGAAATTAATTTATAAGGGGTAATCACCCTTAAGTGCATGTTATTATATTTCTACAAAATAAAGTAAATTTCGCGTACAAAGCAGAAAAAATTCTTTCACATAGAGGGTTGAAAAATATAAATTGCTTAATTTAGTCGAAACATTTTATGGGGGTAAACTACCCCAAAAAAAAGTTACGATTTTAAAAGAAAATTACCAAATAGGTTGAATTAAAGCTGAACATTCTGAAAAAAATATATATGCCACGCGATAATAAAATAAACTGTACGTATATTTGCATTTTCATGAGAAATTAATTTATAAGAGGTAACTACCCTTAAGTGCATGTTATTATATTTCTACAAAATAAAGTAAATTTCGCGTACAAAAACAAGCAGAAAAAATTCATTCACGCAGAGGGTTGAAAAACATAAATTGCTTAATTTAGTCGAAACATTTTTCATAGTCTGAATTAGTATTTCATTGAAATGATCTGCCAGTTGCCGTTCTGCATCATTAACTTCACTGTCAGGTATGTTCATGGTTTGGAATGCAACTAAAAAAAGTTGTATTACGTTTAAGGAATTTATAGGCATGCTTACAAGACTTGATAAACTGTTCACTGATATGTTTCACTGCAGAAACAAAGAAATAGACTTTATACAACACAAGCATGTTTTTCTCGCTTTTTGACGCGTGCTTTGCTGGCATAAAGTTTGTCATTTAAGCCCTAGAGCGTAAATAGGGATGCAGTGCTTAAAAGTAGTCATTTAAGCACCCCCCACTCCTTATTTACGCCCGCAGGGCTTAAATGACAAACTTTAAAAAAAGCGATAAAAACATGCTTTTGTTGTATAAAGTACCATGTACAACACGGGGGTAAGATCATTTAAAACCTCGTGCGATGTTTACTGTTCTCAGCTTCGGCTCGCATTGCGCACTCGGCTTCGCCTCGAAATGTAAACATCACACTCGCTTTAAATGATCAACTTTACCCCCTTGTTGTACAATGTACTATTATACAACACAAGCATATTTTTCTCGCTTTTTGACGCTTGTTTTGCGGGCATAAAGTTTGTCATTTAAGCCCTAGGCCGTAAATAGGGATGGAGTGCTTAAAAGTAGTCATTTAAGCACCCCCCACTCCCTATTTACGCCCGCAGGACTTAAATAACAAACTTTACGCCCGTAAAACACTCGTCAAAAAGCGAGAAAAACATGCTTTTGTTGTATAAAGTACCGTGTACAACACGGGGGTAAGATCATTTAAAACCTCGTGCGATGTTTAAATTTCTCGGCTTCGCCTCACATTCGCACTCGGCTTCGCCTTGTGCGTGCTCACCTTCGCCTCGAAATGTAAACATCGCACTCGCCTTAAATGATCAACTTTACCCCCTTGTTGTACAATGTACTATTTAAACTCAAGAACGATGAAAGCAACACTGAACGATTATTCGCAGTCTTCACAAAAGTTCGCATCCTAAAAATAAAACTTGCCCTTGAAAAGCAAATACATTAAGCCTCATATACATTTCAATACATTCGTAAAGATACGTGGGTCGAAATAAATAGCAGCTTAATCAGTTTAAACTTCTGCATGAGTCAAACATGTAATTTATGTATTTCTACAAATATAAAATTATATGTATAATACAGATTTCTTTAATTTATAGAAGCATAAGAAAATGTTCTTAAAGGTGGTTACCCCTTATAAATTAATTTCTCATGAAAATGCAAATATACTTAAAGTTTATTTTATTATCGCGTGCAAGATATATTTTTTCCAGATTATTCGGGTTGAAATAATGTCTGTTTGAAATTTTTTTGTATAATTAAAACTTATTGTGGGATAGTTTACCCCCCAAAAATCTTTTTTATCAAGTTGACAAAATCACATATTTCATTTCTCATAATGAGGATATTTTTCGAGTTGGTTTGATTGTGAAAAATTCTGTTATTATATGTGAAACAATTAAATGGGTGTTTGGTACCGCACTTTTTGGGGGGGATTTTTACCTCCTAAAAACCATTTTGGGCACGTGAAAAAAATACGTGTCGCTTAGTTTTTCGAGTACTACAACATATGTGCGAACGAACAAAATCGGATGGGGACACCTACTTAATTAAACTGTCCGGGAAAAATTTTGAAAAAGTGTCCAAAATTATTCATAATAACAAAAAATATGAATCGCGAACCATTTTTTATTTTGAAAACTTTTCTTGAGGACTTTATTACCGAAATTTGTTCACACTCATGCAATCGCTCTGTTTCGCCCCTTGTAATGTAATATACTATTTTTCATATCGCGAGACTTGAACATTTTAATTGATACATCTGAAGCAAATATTAGTTTCTGAGTATTTGAGAGGATTGAGAGGTTCGGGGGAGGTTGCTGAAAGCGTTCCTAAGGTTTAGTTAGCAAACTATTTAGATAGGCCTAAGCAGCGGGTATAAAAGCCCCAGGGGAGCTCTTTATAACTAAAGGCTCATTTAGGGCTCATCTAATCCTCCATTGCCGAATTTTCGGCTCTTCATTTTTCTCAAAATGTGCATGGTGTTGCCAGATTTACTCCGAAAATGATCTCAGAATCCAGGACAACTCTTGTATTTGTGTTGACTCTATTACTTTTTTAACATGATTTATGGTGTGTGGTGCCTGCTTAACGTTAAGCTAGCACAAACGTAATTTTTTGTAAAAAAAGTGCACGCATTAAATTGCGCAATAGGGAATTAAATTAGTCTTAAATGAGCCCTAAATTGTGACTTAGTTCAAAACTTTATTTGACAAGTGTCTTGTGCCAGCTTAATACACCTACAAAGCGCTACCTGGTTTTAGGATTTCGCGCGCTGTTTTGGAAAAGGAATGAGCCGCGCCATTGAAGTTTAGAAAACAATGCATACAGGCTAGTAATGTTTATTAAACGTGTGTTTTTCATGAAAAACTTTTAGTAATTTTGTAGCCTATCAAACTTTTTTCTAGAATTTCTTATCGACAAATTTTCAAATTTCTTATCATATTTCAAATATTTTAAAATGTTTAACTTGTTTTTGCTGGATTAGCTTAATGGCATGTGAGACTTGAGAAAATTAGCAAGTTTATATCCATAACTTGGTCCAGTTTTTATACGCTCACGTACAAAATACACAAAATTTTGTTTTTAAAATGTGGGAAATGGTAGACAAGACTAAAACGAACGAAGATAGACTACTTTTGGTTTTGATCATGAAAATAATTTTTTCTATAAAATTGGCTAAAATTGAACTTTTTTTAATTTGACAAACCAAAACCCGTCTATGTACATCTGTTTTTATCTTCTTTATCATTTCCCAAATTTCAAAAACAAAACGTTCTGTTTTTAGCATGTAAACATGCAGAAATTGGACCAAAATATTTACGTGAACTTGCTACTTTTCTCAAATATCATATACCCTTAAGGAAGATTCAAGAAGTTTTTCCTTTGAAGACATTCAAAATTTAGCTGACTTTTATGTATTTTATCTACATGACTACCATGAAACAATTTTATCGGATGATATACAGGATGAGGCACATAAAGTGTTACAGAGCGATAGCACTCAAACTATTGATCATATCCAAAAATGTTTCAGACAAAAGTTTCAGTGTTCGAGAAGGCCGTAATGCTGGACCACCCTATTTTTTTTATCGGTGGAGGCGCTGAAGCTACGTTAAGGTCAACTCCACTTTTTCAAATGGAACCATGTATTTTTTTTTTATGACATTATTACCGATTTTAAGACGAATTCAGCGACCTACAATACGAGGCCATTCTAGAAACGCAAAGTATTGTTAACATCGGCAGAAAGTAAGCATTTTCTGTTGACATATCAGTTAGTCACGCATTACCTTCTAATGTGAGTACATCGGAACGCAAAAATGAACGATTTTCAAGAATATTTTGAAATGTTGATGGTGCTGGGGAAATGCGTAAACATTACAGAAACGCCCAAGATTTGTATGTGGCTCGTTATCTGCATAGGCAACAAAAATCGCACATGGCTTTTGAGCGATTAGCTGACCATTTCTGTCGCTTCACTACAGTGAAAAAAACACGAGTCAAACGTCGACCAATTGTTAATGAAAATAATGCGGCTGCTATTTTAGCTTTCGCTGCACTAAATCCACATGCGAGCAGCAGGCAAATGAAAAAAGAGTGGAATTAGTCGGCGATCTATATCAAGAATCTTACATCAACACAAGTTCCATCCGTATCGTATGTCATTACATCAGAATTTGTACGGCAATGATTTCCTAAAACGCGTCAATTTCTATAATTGGATTCGTAGAATAATGCACACATATGTCTCATTTTTAAGTCATGTGCTTTTTTCTAATGAAACTAACTTCGCAAATACGGGAAATGTGAATCCTCGATGGATGAAAACTGTACCATTTCAACATGCGTGGTCCGTTAATTGTTGGTGCGGCATTGTCGGCGAAGACGTCATTGGTCCATATTTTTTTTAAGGTCGCTTGACTGGTCAAATTTACGCAAACTTTCTGCAAAACGTACTGCCTCAATTAATGGAAGACGTGCCCTTGCATGTTCACATGAACATGTGGATGCAACACGACGGTGAACCACCCGATTATGCTATATGTTTAAGACAAGTGATGAATGAGATTTTTGACGAAAAGTGGATAGGACGAGGCGGCCCTGTAGCTTGGCTACCTCGTTCGCCAGATCTAACACCACCAGATTACTTTTTATGGGATTTTGTCAAAGAACGCGTAATGGCAGTAGCACCTACCACGCCTGACGACATGAAAGAAAGAATACGCCGAGCATGTTCCGAAATTACACCACAGATGTTGGCTGAAGTTAGACTGTCTTTTCATCAGCGAATTAACAAGTGCTTACAAGTCAAGGATCATCACTTCGAGCATCTTCTGTAGGTCGACCCAAACCAAGGTTAGTGGATCCTTTGAAAGCGATTATTCCGATGTTTCGATTTTTCTACTATTTTCATACTTTGCGTTACTAGAATGACCTTATGTTGTATGTCGCTGAATTCGTCTTGAAATCGGTAATAATGTCATCGAAAAAAAAAATACATGGTTCCATTTAAAAAAGTGGAGTTGACCTTGACGTACCTTCAGCGCCTCCACCGATAAAAAAAATCGGGTGGTCCAGTATTACGGCCTTCTCGAACACTGAAACTTTTGTCTGAAACATTTTTGGATATGATCAATAGTTTGCGTGCTATCACTCTGTAACACTTTATGTGCCTCGCCCTGTATAATGCATATGTAAAGATTGCATCACTGGTCCAGAAGAAAGGATCAGAATTTTCTATATTTTTCAATAATAGTACTTAGTAATACAAATTATTTTTAGACGATATGTATCAATACTAAAAAACTTAGGAAAATTTAAATTGTACAAAAATCAATAATCATTAATTTTACTTGTCAAGCAAATAATTAATGATTTTAAAGAAATTGAAAATCTTTAAATATTTGAATTTATTTGCATTATTTGCGATATAAGAGTGACAAAAATTTCAAACTCAGCTAATTAATTAATGGTTTCATATAGAAAATAAAAAATATACCCACACAAAATGAATACATTCTCATCCTTAATTTTGGAATGAAAAATTCAATTTCAATCCACAACAACGTGAGGAAGAGAAACAGTGCATTGAATTATTTAATTCGAAATTATTACTATGCTAAAAAACGATATAACGAGATCTTCCTGTGGAATAAGGAATTATGGATGCTAGTGTAGATCAGTTGGTTAGTGCAGCTCTCTGTTTTCCAACCAAAGTCAATCTCAAACCTGTGTGGGAAGCTACATTGAGAACCATACGGAGGCTATATTATAATTTGAGTCCAGAGCATGTAAAGGGTTTTCCAATAGGGACATAACAATTTAATCTATGGATAAAACACAGAAATATTTCAGATATTGAGTTCAATTTTATTGTGGGTGTAGTGCAAGCGTTACATTTTATGAATGAAATTCGATATCGGTCATATGACCACCACGAGCCCGTTTACAGCGGTCGATACTTTGGACCCAATTTTCCACCACTCTGGCACACATTTTGACTGGAACGTTGGCAATTTCGCGTTGGATGTTGTCTTTGAGGTCGCCTAAAGTTGCTGGCTTGTTGGAATAGACCTGTGACTTGATATGGCCACATAAAAAGAAATCCAATGGCGTTAGATCACATGAACGAGGCGGCCATTCGACCGGACCATTTCTCGACATAACACGTTCACCGAATTCGCCGTTCAGTAAATCGATTGTTCGGCGTTTCAAATGATGAAGTGGCTTTAGTTCTTGAGTCAATTTAATCTTGAAAGCATGTAGGCCAAGATATTTTCGCATAATACGCCACAGTATCGTTTGAGCGATGCCCAATTCTTGAGAACGACGTGGAATCGACTGATTTGGCTCATTTTGAATCGATGCACTTACGGCTGCGATTATTTCTTCGCTTCGAGCAATACGACGTCTTTTTGGCACCGAAACGTCCAATAGTGTAAATTTGGTCTCGAATTTATCCACTATAGCACGCACAGCCTGTCGGTTGGGACGATTATTACGGCCGAAAATTTGAGCAAGCGCTCTTAAAGTTGCAATCACCGACTCAAAATTTTAGTAGTAATTTTTAATAATTTCCAAACGTTGCTGGTTCGTGAACTTTACCATGATGAAAATGTTGACTTTAACTAACGTTTTGACATTGACAGTTCATTAAAAAAGTTTAAGGGTGAGTTCATATAAAGATACGAAATTGTTATGTCCCTATTGGAAAACCCTTTATATGTAGTTTCCTGTGTGGTTTCTCATGTAGTTTCCTATGCCCAAAGTTTTTATTTAATGATTGTTTTGAAAATGTATTGGGATGTTGAATAAGTTCCAACAGATGGCGTTGCCAGAACTGCGCGCGTATAGTTTAAGATAGTAACGCATCTATAATTTCGTGCCAAAAAAAAGTATTTGCGGGGAATTTTACTGCACTATTTTATTAAAGAAAAAAACCTGCAGCTGAAGCATATAAAATTCTTGTTGAGACTTACAGCGACCATGCTCTGTTGGAAACAACATGCAGGGATTGGTTTAGACGCTTAAAAAATAATGATTTGATGGAGTTTCACTGCTTTAATGGCTGAAAAGGAAAGGTTTTTTAGTTGTGAAAAGTGGATACACTACGATAACCCTATGCGTAGAAAATCGTGGGATAAGCCCGGCCATGCATCAACATCGTCGGCGAAGACAAATATCCACGGTTTCAACCTTTTTATCTGCATTTGGTGGGATCAGCTGTGTGTAGTTTATTATGAGCTGCTCAAATCTAACGAAACCATCACAGGAAATCGCTATCGACTACAATTGATGAGCTTGACCCAAGCATTAAAGGAAAACCGGCTGCTATGGGGATGGCGACTAAAACTTGTGGCCGCTAGGGGCGCTAGCGAGCGTGGAGACACGCCAGACAGCGGTGATGTCTGCTGTATTCGGGTTTCGCACTATATCAGCAAAGATATTTGAGTTGTACGTTTAAGGTAGTACTGTCGGTACATAGGTAATCAAATGAGTACTTTTTCTCATTTGCTTCACGTAGTATCTAAATTTGTCAACGTCGCATAAGAAAGCGACTATACATGTGTGTATAGCAGATGACTTCTTACAATACGTGAATGGCGCACGCTTTCACTTATTCTGCGACGTTGCCACATCTATTTAATCCCCGTCGGTTACTGGAGAAAAATTACATTTTTGCTTACTTAATTGGATTTTGCTACGCTTACACGTACCCAATTGAGATGTTTTAACTTGCAAAATGATGCTTATATTATCAATCAATGCACCAGTCATTTTTATTAAAATCTGAACGGTAGTTATGGTAGGATTTGTAAATGAAGTCGGTTTCCCATAAGTTTAGGTGTTAATCGTCTCAAAATGCAATTACTAATTACTCCCCTCCAGTATACTCTAGGTCTTCAAAAATTTAACTGAGTCATTGCTGGCTTAATGCTCACCAGTGATTTACATTTTATAAATATCTGAACGGTTTTTCCATTTACGACAGTACTACCTTAAGGCATTATTTTCGAAATGCCAGGTATGTGTGTGGAATTTAGGTGTAAAAATAAAGGACATCGCTTTCCGAATGACAAAAAGTTAAGGCAACTGTGAATCTATTTTACCCAGGAATATTATTGCATCAAAGGCTGTTATGCCTAACGGTAAGATACTCCTTCTATTAGCACTCGAGGCCTATATAATGTAGAGCGAGGGGACCGCTCCTCAGTTCATGTCCGACCAATAAAGTTATAACTACTGAGCTTTCTAAACAAACGACTCAGCAATATTCTTAACACCTCTTTCTTCGTTATTACGCATAACATTTTTTGGCGCTCCTGCCAGGATCCGCTAAGTTCTCTCGGTTCTCGAAACTCTACGGAATAGATTAATTAGAACCATATAGAAACGCGGACGGCACTGAGAAAAGAAACTGGATTCTACGGACCAGAAGCAAGTGAGAATCTTACAAGATTCATTAAGGCAAGAACTCCGGACTTCGCTACGGTAAGCCCGAAAGGAAATAAAATAAAAGTGAATTAGTATTCATCTGAATATAATTATGCGCTGAACATAGTAGGCCCTAAACTACGTAAATTCAGATTAAAGAACATTCAAATTGGAACGAGTCCCGCAAACAGGTGGAAGAGGTACGTCACATAGGCGGTAAGAGCCTAAGAAGAATTGGACCAGGTTGACCAACGCCCATAACCTGTATAGCAGCAAGTAACTAACGCCCTTTGGAGAAACCGGTTTCCAGCAAGCAGCAGAGTGGTTGATACGTCATCGCTTGAGAAAGTCGCAGCGGACTCCACGGAATCCAGAGACCCTGAATCTCAGCTGTTGGCGGATGCGAGAAACCGTAAGCATAAAAAATATATATGAATCTAAGCATTGTAACTTCGCGATTTGAAGCGATCTCAGGCCATTGAGTATAAGTCCTTCTTACGTTCGTTGAACGGCGACTGTATTACAATACAGGCGAGGCTAAGTAGTGGTGAGATCGGGTCGACTATACTGCTGGTGTTCCAGAGCACTGTCGTTCCTCAAAAAAAAAAAAAAAATACACTACTATTAAAATCTAAGGAAATGCAATAGGCGATTGCTTCGAATTTTATAGTATTAAAATACTGAAACATTTAATACTGTAACGCGACACACACACCCGTTACGCAAACCATCATCAAATAGGGAAAATAGGTGAAAATAGGCACACCGGCGTTTGACAAACATCAAAACGGTACTTTGTACCAGATCGACTCGTCACTTTCTATAAACCTTCCATTCGCGACAGCTTCAATGTCTAGAGTTCATTCACCCGTCTGGGCCAAGTCCCCCTCCCATACCATGAAAGAACTGTTAGGACGAATGCCCGCCCAAATGGAATCTTTGACTTTCTCTTTCGATACGCTTAAGAGAGAAAATGAAAACAGAATAGAGGAAATTTCTTAGCTGGCAAAGAAAGTAGGTTGCTCGGGAGAAGTTGAAACAGATAAAGAAACTACACAACGACAAGATGTTACCAATGACTCGTCATCCGAAGGGGAACAGGAAAACAGGCAAGCACAAGAAAACTTACGATTTAGGAATGAGAACATCTTCGCAGAGCCTAATGTACGATTCCCCGTCCCGTCAGCGTCACACATCGACGAGGAGGGAAGAATAAAAGCAGAAATCGCGATTGAAACCATTCGTGGAATCAATGGTCGAGACGATATAGGAATAGAAGATTTCATTAAAGAAAGAAAGAAAAGTCAATCAGATATTTACAAATAAACTCATACGAGGATTTATACAACGCACTTAGACAAAATTGAAAATCGTCAAACTCGATCCTAGCCCTAAAATCAAAATTAGAAAGTTGCAAACAAGGAGCAACTGAGTGTGTTCAAAATTTCACTGTTAGGTTTAGACAGATTATAAATGAAATTAATTACGCTGTACAGGCACAGCATGTCAATCCCATGGAGAATCGATTAAAAATTAAGCTCGAAGAACAAGAAGCAGTGAACCGATAACTCCTTAACCTTAAAAAACAGATAGGTACACAGATACGACTACTAAAACCCAATACAATAACGGAGGCACAGACGCATGTCATAGAGACCGAAATGTGGTTAAAAGAAAGTCAACCTGCACGAACACAATTAGTCATGAGACCTGTACTGAAATACCTACCAAGGCCGCAACCAGTGTTGCGATCTAACGCCAACACTAACGGAATAAGAACACCTAATCATTCACTACCACTAGCAGACAGAGTAAAAATGATTTGTTATAAATGTGGCAAGACAGGTCATTCTGAAAACCAATGTCACGTTAGACAGGGTTTTCAACCCGGCCTGAACTTCAAAAGACCCCCACAACCAGTGAGAATGGTGCAAGACGAAAACACGGATGCATTACAAATGACACAAGAAGAAGTACAGGAACAAATAGAGTACGAGGAATCAGCCGTATGCGGACGACTCCGATCCATACGAGCAAGAAGAAGAACAGGAGAATACAGACTACTGGTCGACTCAGGAGCAGCAATAAATTCAATTAAGGAGAAAGTGATTGACATTGACGATAAAAGGCAAAAATACATTTAAAAATTTATTATGGGTAGAGACGAACACATCTCTACAGAAACAGTTAATTTAACATTTTTTGGACAATCACATATTTTTTATATTGTACCTGACAATTTCCCACTTCCAAAAGAAGGGATAATAGGAATAAAATTATTTTCTAAATATCAACATCAGAATTTTTGATACTCGACAACATAAAATTACCGCTCCACGAAGACGGATAATTTATCCCTGGAAAGACAACAAAAGTATTTAGAATAGCAACGACTGATTAAAATCAGAATGTACTTGTATTAGATCAAGAAAACATACCAGACGGAATTTATAGTATTCAGAACAACAAGATTTCTGTACCCATTACAAATTACTGTATAGAACCTAAACCAATAAACACCAAAATTAAGTATGAACAAATACTAACTATTAATTCACGCAAAAAGGAGGGTGAACTATCGAATAGATTACAGGAAATTTTTAAACTATCGAAACTGGATCATTTAGAGGAACATCAGAAAGATATTATACAAAGATTGATTACAAAATACCAAGAAGTATTCTCTTTGGACACCAAACCACTCCCATGCACAAACCTAACACAACACGAAATTTTTCTGAAATCAGGAAGAATCATTAATTTAAGATCACATAAACTGTCGGAAAAATACCGAGAATATTCACTTCAGGAAACGGCGAAACTGTTACGAAAAGGAATTATAAGAGAATCCCAATCACCATTTAACTCCACACTGTGGATAGTACCTAAAAAAGGAAAAAATTAACAATGGTAATTGATTACCGCAAAATCAATGAAGATACGGATGAAGATGCATATCCGTTACCCGTAATAGACGATATATTGGATCAGCTTGGTAGAGCAAAATTCTTTCCAGCTTTTGATCTTGCAGCAGGATTCCACCAAATCCCAATGAAGGAACCCGACAAGAAGTACACAGCTTTTTCTACATCTCAGGGACATTTTGAATACAACAGAATGCCTTTCGGATTAAAGAATGCCCCACCTAAATTCCAACGGATGAAGGACAATGCATTTAGAGGATTAATAGGCACAAGATGCTTTGCATATATAAATGACATAGTAATTTTTGGCAAAACTATTCAAAAACATAACGAAAATTTAGAAGCGGTTTTGGAAAGCATAAAAACCCTAGGACTACGTCTAGAACTTAGTCAAAATGGACACCCATGCTTATTCATCTCAAGGACTCTCAACAAAGCAAGAAAGATACAGTACCTCAGAAAAAGAGCTTTTAGCTATAGTATGGGTTATGAAGCGTTTGAGACAGTATCTCCTTGATAACAAATTCAAAATCCAAACGGATCACAGAGCTTTGGTCTGGCTCCATAACGTCAAGGATCCTAGCTCAAGATTGCTACGATGGCGATTGAGAATGGAGGAATACGATTACGATATCGAATACGTAAAAGGAAAAGAAAACAAAGTTGCAGACTGTTTATCATGACTTTTCCCTATAAAATCTGATAATTCAAAACAAGCAATGTGGGAAGCAGGAATATCCGATGCGGAAGATGGAACTGCGGAATTAAAAACTCAACCACACAAAGTTGAAATTTTCGGTACCCGAGTTATAACAGAATATAGGGTACTAAAAGGAGAGGAAAAGATCAATTTACCACCAAGAAGGATGAGAGAACCTTCGGAGGAAACAGAGAACGAATCTACAGAAGACATGACAACCGAAAAACTTGACATGTATACGGAATTTATAAATTGAAGACTGCAACCCACCTTCGGCAAAGTGAAGACAAAACCTAACGCGATAGGAAAGTTATGGTTGGAAATAAACAAGGAGGAAATGCACGACTATGATGAAGAAGATTGGCTGATAAAATTAAGCTGGATTATACACGGAAAAAACAGTATAGCTGTTCGACCTATACCGGTATATAGTGTCTCGACCCATGCGGTATAGGTGAGACAACTATACTGGTTTGCCGTGCGACCTATAAATTGCTTCGCATGCACGCGACTCTAACCTCGAAATGAGAAAGAAGTGTCATTTTTTCGAGGCGTTTTTTCGAAGCGTTTGTCGATTTCTTTGGAGCATTTTTTGTTTCTTTGAAAGATCATTTTTGCGTATCGCGTATTGTTTTATCACACGCGAAAATTTACAAGAGCGATAACGATGGCATAATATTTTGTTTACGATCGCTATACATGGTATTGTCATATCAACGAACTTGTATGGCTGTCTCACCTATACTCGTATAGTTCTGAGGACCATACCGTAGCATTGGTCTGATAGCAATATTTTCTGGTTCTGAGCACCAAAATATAGTTCTCTTAGCTATACTGTTTCTTCAGTGTAGAGGAAGTCAATAGAAAAAAATTAACCATCATAAGGATCATTTTCGGAGACACACTATTTACCCCACTGCAAAAGGAAATACTTCAGGAAATTATGGAATTTCTCTCAAATCATTACCCTCACCTGAATTTCTACTTATGTTTCACGCCTACCAGAGAATTGACAAAAGAAGAAAAGCAAGCTATAATCAAAGAAGCAGACTCCACTCATCTTGGAGAAAAGAACACGCTGGAAAAGGCTAAGACCATCAGCTTATGGCTCGGAATGGACAATGAAATCAAAAAATACGTGCAGTCTTGCCCCATTTGCCAACTACAGAAAACAACGCCCATAAAGAATCAAGCGAAGAGCATATTACCTGATATACCTTTAGCACCTAACGAAAAATTGGCACTAGATATCTTTGGGCCACTCCCCGAAACACAAGAAGGACATCGTTACATACTCAGTATGCAAGATAGACTAACAAGATATACAGTTCTCGTACGTTTGCAGAATGAATCATCGAATTCAATAATAGAAGCCTTAAGCGATCACTACATTTATACTTTCGGAGCACCTAAGACCATACTTTCTGACCACGGATCAAACTCCTTATCGGAATTAATGACACAATTTGAAAACGCATTGAACATGCGGCATATTAAAACAACTGCATTCCACCCGCAATCAAACGGGAACATCGAAAGAATGCACTCTACACTAGTAAACCTGATCAAGACTAGTATTGCCGAAAATAATAAACAATGGGACGAAAACTTAAAATACATCAATTTCGTCATCAACACTACTACCAATCAAACAACTGGTCATTCTCCCTATGAATTAACATTCGGAAGAACACTCAATATCCCGTCAACGGTCAACACCTCACTTAACTTAACTTATCAGGACCTTATAAGGAAATGGAAGAAGAAACACGAAGAGATCATATCCAAAACCCGAGAGAGAATCCAAGTAGAAATGGAAAAGACAAAAAGGAGACTCGACGAAAATATAACTAGAAAACATCCAATATATAAAGCAGGAGATCTTGTCAAAACACTCAACAACACTAAGAAAAATAAATTAGAACCTGCCTGGAAAGGTCCTTTTGAAGTCATAGATTACATTGACAATAATAATCTAAGAATTAGAAATAAAGATAAGATCATGCGAATACACATAGACCAATGTATGCCGTACTTTTCAGATGCTGATACAGATGACAACGCTTCTAGCACTAGCTATGATTAGTCAGGCGAATTATACTCTGACGTCTCTTAAAGGGAATGTTTATATAGAAGAACAGTCAAAGGTTCACCTTTACCACGAAACATGGAAACACGTTATTGGGATAAATTTCACTTCAAATGACCAACGACTTACTTCTATCGACACCACTATTAGATTAGCTGAAACAGCATGCAATAACGAATGTCCACCTATGTATGAAATACATCTAGTTAGGAATCGATACAATAGATTAAGATACAAAAATACCATCCTCATGAAGCTCTTAGGAAAACAACAAACCAGGCAACGAAGAGCATTAGCCAACTTCGTCGGAGATATTTCAAAAACATTATTTAGAACCCTCAACGAAAATGATCTGAGTCAAATAAATGCTGAATTTGATCAAGTTTACAGTGACAATAAGCATATAGCTACCGTGTTGTCGAACCACACAAAAATTCTTAAACTCATCTTGGATTCCCCATCAGTCAATCACAAAGAGCTACTAAACAATCTAAATAGCGAGCGACAACTAGCTGCAAATCTGAGCATAGGAGTGAACGCTATATCCAGAGACAGCTTTGTTAACAGCAAGTTGGTAATAGCCGTAATTATGATAGACGAAACCAACGAAGATATCGACACGGCAATTGATTCTATCAATGACGGCAAACACGGAGTAGTACACCCAAAATTGTTCACACCAAAGATCCTGAAGGAAACTATCCGAGAGTTCGAAGAAAGACAAAGAACGAGATATCACTTCGACGCCGAAAAAAGCAACTATCAGTACATCATCGACATTAGTCAACTGTCCGTAGCAATCATTGAAGGATTGTTTACCTACGTTGTCAGTATCCCGATTATAGAGAAAGATGAGGGAAAAATCCAGAGAATAATTCCCACCCCCCATCCTGTACAGAATGTTTACTTTTCTATAATACCAGACCATGACTATGTTATAAAATACAGAGACTCCTATGTACCAACAGACAAAAAGACAGTAAATAATTGTGAAGAGATTTCCGAGTACAAAATTTGTTCCAGAAACCAACCTAGTATAAAATTATTAGACAGCGAAACCTGCAAAGCAACCCTATTCAAGCGATACGTCAATAATAAATGTAAGAAATCACCCTTCTTGCTTCACAGAGAAACGTTCATACCCATAACAAACGGCTACATCGTTATCCCTTTAAAGGAATTAGACCTAGACTTAGCTTGCGAAAATAACATCAAACAAGAAAAGATTTCTGAACCATCACTCTTATTAGGAAACACTTGTAAACGTTACAATAATTACGACTTTTGAGTATTTTAACGTCACGTACGACATTCAATATTCTGCCAGTGATTTAGCAAGTCTCGAAAATAGGCTCATTCAATTACCCAAAATAATTGATAACGTCGAATTACGGCAAGCCAGGTTGAGTTTAGATGATACGGAAAGCACATTAAACTCTATAGTTCAGCATAGGCGAATCAAAACAACGACAGAAACAATCATGGAATATCTAAGCTATTTAGGGTATGCGTCACTTGGATTAGTCACACTGTACATTAGTTATAGGTTCGAATTATTTGAATTGTTAAAGAATTGTATCCTGAAAAGAATATGCTTATTTTGCGTTAAAACTAAAATAGACACACCCTCGCATGTGATCACTTACAACGCGAGCGTTCAGCCTTTGCTAACTGAACCACCCAAAAATACACGTATCAAAATTTAGGGACTAAATTCATTCTAAACAGGGGAATGTTATGCTTAACGGTAAGATACCCCTTCTATTAGCACTCGAGGCCTATATAATGTAGAGAGCAGGGCCCGCTCCTCAGTTCTTGTCCGGCCAATAAAGTTATAACTACTGAGCTTTCTAAACAAACGACTCAGCAATATTCTTAAAACCTCTTTCTTCGTTATTACGCATAACAAGGCTTCGAATCAGGTTATTTTCTCAAAGAAGTAAAATAAATTTACAGATAAAAAATAATTATTAAGAAAATTTTCTGTGAAAAAAGGAACGCTTCCACTCCGCTGGGTATCGAGGCCAGGTCCTTTCGATTGCCGGTCGAATGCTCTATCATCTGAGCTACGGAGGTTCCACAACTTTTCTCACAGAAACTTGTTAACGCCAATCTTGGCTACGGATAAACCGGGAACTATTTTCTGATTTTTCTAAATCATTTCAGTCGATCATGTCGATCATTAGAAAGTGTATCACTGTATGTGATAACGGAACTCTACTATATCGACCTTATCAACCTATGATGCAGAATTAATGTAACGTCTCGCAAGACTAGATGGAATTTTTTAAATCATAATTATTAAGAAAATTTTCTGTGAAAAAAGGAACGCTTCCACTCCGCTGGGTATCGAGCCCAGGTCCTTTCGATTGCCGGTCGAATGCTCTGTCATCTGAGCTACGGAGGTTCCACAACTTTTCTCACAGAAACTTGTTAACGCCAATCTTGGCTATGGATAAACCGGGAACTATTTTCTGATTTTTCTAAATCATTGATTTAGTTGATAAGGTTGATAAGATCGATATAGTAGAGTTCCGTTATCACATACAGTGATACACTCTTCTAATGATCGACATAATCGACTGAAATGATTTAGAAAAATCAAAAAATAATTATGTTTAATATTGGCACTTAACGCTACAAATTTCACTGAAAAACATTTTTATTTCTAAATTTTGACACAAATAATTAACTATATATATACGGGTCATTTCATGGGAGATTTGCAGTAAATATTTTTTTTTCGACAAAATATTTTTTTTTGCCTTCTTACTTCGAAAATAAGCGACACATTTTTTTTCAATTTGATACTTGAAAATTTCGAGACATAATTTTTTTAAGTTTGGCACTCGGGAAATTTTTTTTTTTTTCTAACAGCTCACTGTAAAAGCAGTTTTGAATATAAAATGTAACCCTTGCACTTGAAATGCGCGAAAGAGTACAAGCTTCCAAAAAAGTTATAGCACACATTTTGTTGTTCTTTTTTGTTTTTGTTAAATTAATTTTTTTCAATTCATGTGGAATCCAAATTAGAGGTGTGCAAAAGATTCGATTCGATTTTCCATCCGATATTGGCCCCCATCGGATGTCGAATATTCGACATCCGAAGCGCCTCCATCGAATGTCGGATACATTCGAAGCGCACTTTTACGGATATTGAACATTCGATCAGCGCAGGATGTAGTTTGCAATTTTTACTCAGACATTACACAATATACACTACCGTCGGAAATTGTGCGCACGGTGCTTGTGAGCTCTATTAAAAATCACTGCTGACTATGAACCACGATATCTCAGTGAAAAAAAGAGATAGGGCATTTTTACAAAAACATTTGGGAAGCTTATGAAATTCCACGCCTAGTGATGCTCAACAAATATTTTTTTGACCGTCTGAAAATAATTCAGCACGTGAGGAGTTAAAAAAAAAATTCAAGATTTTCTCAAATTCTCTACCTTAACTTCAACGTTTAACATGACCTAGGGAAAATTTTTCCGAAATCTTAAAATTATACGACATTGAGTCTAAAATCTTATCTTTAATTGAAGCCAAGAACATTTCAAAAATATTCATGGGTACCCGAGATACGATAAAAAATGTTCAATCGTATTTGAGTTGAATTTTAATCGACGATCACGGATCTCGGCCGGTTTGTTGCTCGCCTCCTTCGTTGACGCAGGACCGAATAGGCCACGCACAAAGTTGGCGCTTAAGTGGAGCTCTCTTATATGTTCTTTGATCCAAGAACGTGTTTTCTTTATTTCCTTTCCTTTCATTCATAGTTGATATTTACAATGACTATTAAAATTTTTATTAATGTTCTAGTTTATAAGAATTTTAAGAAATAAAAAATGTTTACATATCATTGTTCTATTCGTTAATATGGGGATAATATTGGATTTGAATAATTTTTAATAATCACAAATAACAATAAATATTTTTTTAAATTTAGAATAATTAGAAATAAAAATGACTAATGAACAGAATCAAAAATACATATAAGAGGGCTCCACTTAAGCGCCACCTTTGTGCGTGGCCATTTCGGTCCTACCTCACCGAAGGAGGCGAGCAACAAACCGTCTGAGAATCGTGATCGTCGATTAAAATTCAACTCAGATACGAATGAACATTTTTAATCGTATCTCGGGTACCCATGAATATTTTTGAAGTGTTCTTGGCTTCAATTAAAGATAAGATTTTAGACTTTATGTCGTATAATTTTCAGATTTTGAAAAGAATTTTCCTAGGTCATGCAAAAAGCTAAGTTGAGGTAGAGAACTTGAGAAAATCTTGAATTTTTTTTTTCAACTCCTCACGTGCTGTATCTATTTTCAGAAGGTCAAAAAAATATTTGTTGAGCATCACTAGACGTGGAATTTTATAAGCTTTCCAACTGTTTTTTTGAAAGCCCTATCTCTTTTTTCCACCGAGATATCGTGGTTCAAAGTCAGCAGTGATTTTTAATAGCACTCACAAGCACCGTGCGCACAATTTCCGATAATAGTGTACATACATTGTATAATTGTATTTTAATTTAATATCGTCCTAGTCGAAAGAATTTATTTTTTAGTCTTATGCGTCGCATTCATTTAATTCATCAATTAAAAAGTGACTCAGTTGGATTTGTTAATTAAAATTTAACAAATTTTAAATATTTGTTTATAAGAATATGTATAATAACTAGTAATCAAAATTAAAAAGCCCATTTACAAAATGTTCAATTCAAGATTTTTAAAGGGGTTCTGTTGTAATGATACAAAGATATAGAAGTTGAGCATTATTAATCGACCAGAGGAAACTGTTCTCGGCGCAGAGACTTGTCGCGCTGAGAATGTTTCAGCATATAGAACTGTCTCGACGAGTGCTGTATTGGTCCTGGCAAGCGTCCCACCAATAAATTTATTGGCGGAAAAAAGGCAGGAGACCTTTCAGCTTCGCAAGGAGCTTACCTGCGCCGACCTGCAGAAAATCGCTCGCGCAAAGGAGGCTATCCGCAAGGATGGAAGGCGCAGAGTCGTCGAGAAATGGCAGATGAGATGGCATGGTGAGAAGACTGGGAGATGGATCTATCGCCTGATCCTGTAGCTCGCCACCTGGCTGAACAGAAAGCACGGGAAAGTCGGCTTTTATTTGGCGCAGGCGCTCTCAGGTCATGGCTGTTTTAACGTGTACCTGAGGCGTTTCAAGAAGAGAGACGAGGAGATGTGTTGCTACTGCGATTTCTCGGTGGATGCCGCAGAGCACGCACTCTTCGTCTGCGCAAAATGGGGTGGGACAAGGGAAGTTCTCGGTCAAACGAGAGAGCCCAATGCGCGTCGAGAGCGAAACAACGTCGAGGGCCAGTAGAAATCGCATCGGGGCCTTCACCCGCGGTCCTGCGTCTCGGGCGGATTCGACTGTCCGCGTCGTTCGGGGCAGGATTCTTTTTAGTCTTCTCCTGGCTGGTGCGGCTTGTCGGTTCGCCTAGCACGCGTGTGGCCACGGACGAAAGTCCCGGGCGAACGGATGACGGAAGAGTCGTACGCGACTTTAAGCCGGAACCAACCACCCGTGAAAGTTAAAGCCGAAAGGCGGTTCCGCGGGCGGTGTATTGGTTCGAGAGAGGGTTTTTTTTTTGTTTTAACAGGCATGCTTAGACCCATCCTAGGAATGTCCTGTACAAGGTCTATAACAGATTTTACCATTTTTCCTCCTCACCCCAAAAAAAAAAACTATAATACATTTTACCCTAATGTCTTCAAAACTTATTGTTTCGGTTCTTAATTGGAAAAAGGAGAAATGACCAACCTCAAACTGTGTAAAATTGTAATCCTTATTTATTCATCTTGACAACGTTTCGATGGCTAAATGTCATCCTCTTCAGATCATCTTACATTTCATGAATTTGAATTTCTTTTAATCTATATACAATAAAAAAACAAAATTGTAAAATTGTTAACAATTAATGAACATAAGTTAGCCAATCAAAAAAAGTTACCTGTCATTACAAACAGAACATTTACAGCTACATCACTAAGATTTTGACGAAGTCAATAAATAGCAGTCGGCAACTTTCCATGATGTTTTAAAATTTGGAAAAAACAACACCATTGGTAAATGTGTCACTATTAATATTAAAAACAATTGTAGTCAAAATTTGTAAAAATCCAATTTACATGTTGTAGCTTTAGATTCATTTAACATATTATTCTTAAATGATTTTCTCTACTATTTTACAAACGACATTGAAATTATAATTAAATTTGTCGGATAAAGTTCTTAATCGGTTCTTAATTGTTTCTGAAAATGTGTTTTTCCATACACCTGACCCGAGACTAGAAATAACGATACTTAGTAACCAAGTGTTTATCATTTTTCTCATTCCACTTTGATCTCCTCTGTCAACAGTGCAAAGTTGTGAACTCATTAGAAAAATCTTGTCGCCATGTGCTCCAAACTAACCGAATCAATTTCTTTGATTATTTTTCTTGCGCTTGTGATTGAGTTCAGTGACTTCTCAACGCCAAGACTGTTTTCAACGTATATCAGGTAATATCATCATCCATAATTCTTTTTATAGAGTTTTTCAAATTCATATAGCGGCATTAGGCAACAGAAGGCAGATTGTATTCATACGGACTCATTAACTTTATTACAGATTGAATTGAAGTTATACTATACTAATTAATTAAGTGGTATTAAAATGTCTGAACACGTAGATACTGTCAAAAAAACCATCTGGGTCACAAAACAGGAAACGAAAGGCCGAAAAAGAAAAAAAAATTGTAAACAAAAAAGTTTGTGAATATATATCGTTCATTGCGAAACCTGCAATTTTTTTTTTCAATCGGCGATATCTCCGGTTATAAAAATTAAAATAGTACATAGAAATAGTGAAATGGAAAGCTGAAAAGTGGCTCTTTTTGGTGGCTTTCTCATATTTGAAAAATAATAAAAATTCGCGAAGTTATAGATACTCAAATATGGCGAAAAACGGTGTTTTTCGCACTTTTAGGTTAAGATTACTCGAAAACCTGACGTTATGGAACAATTCTGAGCCCAGATTCGGTTTCTACGCCAAAAATTACTTCGGAAATGTACCTCAGCTATTCCATGACAAAACCATGTAGACCTGTGTTATTGATCATATAATAACTTCTGGTCCAGTGCAAATTCATATTGATAATTATCCAAAAAATGAAACAATTCAGCGTCGCTGGTTAATGTACTCCGTTTCTAAAGATCGGGTTTATTGTTATTGTTGCCGTCTTTTTGATAGCAGTTCAGTGTCGAGTTTAATATCCGGAGGATATAATAACTGGAAACATTTGTCTGAAATGTTACAAATGCATGAGAATAGTACCTCTCATTAGAAATTTTACCTTACATGGATTGATGCTGAAAGACGATTAAACATAGAAAAAACAATAGATTGTCAAGAACAACATTTGATTAAAAAGTAAACTACAAGATGAAATAATGTTTTGTCTAAATTGATGCATGTAACATTTTATCTAAATGAAAATAATATGGCGTTCAGGGGCACTTCAGACAAACTATATACGCCGCATAACGGAAAGTTCTTGGGTTTAGTACAACTACTAGCCAAATTTGATCCAGTGATGCAGGGACACTTGCGATTAGCTGCGAAAGGTGATATTTCAGACCGCTACTGCGGATATGATATTCAAAACGAATAAACAGAGCTGATGGGTGAAAAAGTGAAGTCTGAAAAAATCATATCACGTGTTGAAAAATCCAAATATTATTCTACAAGGTGCGTTCCAAAATAAACGAGACTTTTTCAAAATAGCTATTTATAGTGGCGCTATCTTCTGATGGGAGTAGGAGTTGGAAAGGTACATCCTTCACTGATGTTCTGTCAAAATTTCATGACCAACGGATAATTAGAAGCCGAGTTATTGCTTTATAAGGGAAAGTGTGTTTATAGCATCGGTCGAAAAATGAACTTCGGACAAAGAGCGAATATTAAGTTTTGTTTGAAATTTGGTAAAACTTTTACTGAAAAGTTTGAATTAATGAAACTAGTGTTTGTTGACAACTGTTTATCCCGTGCCAGAGTCCATGGGTGGTTTAAACGATTTAAAGAAGATCGTGAAGACATCAACGACGATGAACATCCCGGTCAGGAAAGTTTCGTGATTACACCAAGTAATATTGAAATTGTGCGTGAATTTATAAAAAATGAGCCAAAATCTTCTTTGCCACACATGGCAATGGAATTAAACATGTCAAAAGATTCAATTCATCGCATTTTGACCGAAAATTTGCCGTGTGAGGCCGCAATACCGTGAAAATGGCAATTGGCGCCTTTTGGACGATAATGCACCGGTCCATCGTTCAACGCTTATCACTGATTTTTGACCAAAAATCACATTTCATCCGTCAACCACTCACCGTATTCGCCTGATATGGCTCCCTGTGACTTCTACCTATTCGGAAAATTGCATTTGGCCATGAAAGGAAAACGTTTTGCGTCCGTAGAGGCCATCTAAAAGACTTGTACCGACATCCTGAAGGACATTCCGGTTAATGACCTGAAACACTCTTTCGAAATGCTTTTGGATGGCGCAAAACAGTGTATCGAGGCCGGAGGGGACTATTTTGAATAAATAAACTCGAATTTATCAGAACAAAGCTCCTGTCGTTTCTATTTTAGCTCAGTCTCGTTTATTTGGGAACGCTCCTTGTATTATAGCTGACTGCACCCCGGACATTAGTCACATAGAACAACTTTCATTGACAATACGATTTGTTGACTTATCATCAGATGAAAATAAAATATCAGTAAAAGAGCATTTCATAAAATTTCTACCAGTCAATGATTCGGCTGGTACAGGGCTGACTGAAGTTCTTGTAAATGTTTTAAATAAACACGAATAAAATCCGCAACTTTGATTGGGAACATTGTCAATCGAACACGAAATTGCCGAAAACATAGACTTTGCTGTATTAATAAAAGAGTTTGTCGATAAAAAAGCCAGAAAAGTAGAATTTTATTCGCATTTTCAAAAATAAATGTTTATGATTATCAATTAGAGCATAAAAATATTCATGCATCAGGTTTTTTCATCTATTGTTGTCCACAAATGTATACTCTGTTTTTTAAAATAAAGGAATTATTATTATTATTATTATTTTAGAATTTCATTTTTTCCTTATTTTTTTTTTACTTTTTTTTGCATGGGTTTGTATAGCAGAAAGGGGGCGCTGTAGAAATCTCGCCCGGGGCGCTGCTGTTGCTAAAACCGGCACTGCGTTTAATTGGTATCACGTTCGGAGTTCTATATGTCGCAACCTGTCACCTTATAGTAATAGACGCATGCACAGTTCAATTTTAACATTATGCTCCGCCTTATCGTAATAGGCGTATGCACAGTTTAATTTTAACATTATGCTCCGCCTTATTGTAATAGGCGCATGCGCAATTCAATTTTTACATGCTTTTATTTTATTGGATCTATAACTTAATTCGTGTGGTTTTTTTCTTCCAAAATTTGAACGTTTTTTTAAGAAAAACATGGACAATAGTATTATTCAAAGTATTGACTATCTGAAGCTATGACTTTTTCCCATTTCTCTGGCAATTTGTGGATTCCATCCCGAAAGAACTGCGCCGGCTTGGCGGCCAAGAATGAATCAAGTCAATTTTTGGTACCCTGTTCTGATGTGAACCGTATTCCAGTGAGGGCGTTCTGCATCGACCGGAACAAATGGTAGTCAGAAGGGGCAAGGTCTGGGCTATAAGGCGGGTGGGGTAAAACTTCCCATCCACTGTTTTCCAAATAGTTCTTAACCGGAATAGCAACATGGGGCCGAGCGTTGTCATGATGGAAAATTATTGCCTCGTGTCTGGTCGCATATTCCGGGCGTTTTTCGGCTATTGTTGTCTTCAAACGGATTAATTGTGTTCGGTAGCGTTCTCCATTGATGGTTTCACCCGGTTTTAGCAGCTCATAATACAGCACACCCTTCTGATCCCACCAAATACAGAGCATTACCTTCGCGCCATGGATATTCGGCTTTGCCGTTGATTTGACTGGTTTGCCGGGTTTCACATATGATTTTTTGCGCTTGGGGTTGTCGTAACGGATCCATTTTTCATCACCAGTAACAATCCGATGCAAAAATGACTTCTTTTTGTGGCGTTCCAGCAGCATTTCGGACATGCAAAACCGCCTTTCAACGTCTCTCGGCTTGAGTTCATGTGGAACCCAATTTCCTTGCTTTTGAATGTATCTGGCTGCTTTTAAACGTTTTGATAAGGCTGCTTGAGTGACTCCCAAAGATTCGGCTAGCTCTTCTTGTGTTTGCCAACAATCTTCATCGGGTAATGCTTCCAGTTCTTCATCTTCAAACTTTTTTGGCATGCCCAGGACGTTCTTCGTCTTCCAAGACAAAATCACCACTTTTAAATCGTGCAAACCACTTTTGGCACGTTCGCTCAGCTAGAGCATGTTCACCATAAACTTCCACCAAAATACGATGACTTTCGGCAGCAGTTTTCTTCATATTAAAGTAATGAAGAAGAACTCCCCGCAAGAAACACTTTTTCAGGCGCAAAGTTCGAGATATTTGAGTGAAGAAAAATTATTGTTTTTTACGCTTCAAATGAATGACATATACTGAAAAAAACGCACAATGACAGTAGCTTTCCAACGCATGATCGGAATATTGGAACGATGGAATAATGTAGGGAACGACATTGGCTAGCCGCGTTTCGGCGAGTTTCCTTTCTATCTGTATAAATATATTCTATGCCGTAACAGCAGCCATGATTGTAAGCCAGTAGGTAGCGGGTCGTCCCCGTGTTAACAAGCGCAGACTTGCGCACTTCAACCATTACAAATATAACTTGTTATTTGCTAATTAAGTGGTGTTACTATATTTACCAGACCCTACCTGGGACAGTAGGTCTCCCACGTTTTTTCGCATACTAAGTACCTACAATAATGATCAAGTTACGCCATCTCTTAGCAAACCGCACGAATTAAGTTATAGATCCAATATTATATTATTTTTATTATGTTCCTTTGTATCGTAATACACAATACTACGCTACTCTCAACTGTCGCAGAAAAACGCGTAAATGCGCCGGAATCACATGAAAGATATTAACTGACTTCAAATTTTGTTTTTATTCTTTTTCGGATGCCTTCTTCGCCCTATTCAGCAAAGTAAATGGAAGGACTCTCAAGTGTAAGATTTTACAACTATTCAAGATTATGCGAGTAAAATTTTAGCTCGAAATTCGAAGTATTTCGGGAGGTACACGGAAATTCAGTCGGTCACGTACGTATTTTCATATTTTACATTACGAAATCTAAAGCGCGTTTTCTCAAAACCATGTTTTTACACTTTGCGGGAAGGATAACTAAAAAAGTTCTTAACCGATTTTCTTAAACCAAAGTTTTCTTTATTCAGTATAAAAAGCTACTCTATGTGAACTACGGATTTTGAAAACTTCCGATTTTTAATACCTTTTTTATGAACAAATTACTAAAAAAAAGTTACTTTTTTTTTAAATCATAATTTTTTGTCTAAATATCCGAATTTTAAAATTTCCGTAGTTCATATAGAACAAATAAGTCTAACGAAGAAAACCAAAAAAATTTTTGATTTCAGTTGAAAATAACGGCTGCTATAATTACCGCAGTTTGACTCCGACCGTGTCGAGACGCTGCCGCAAAACGTGGATTACTCGGCCATTTGAAATTTTTCGGATGTAATTTTTTTTGTTAATAAAGTCTAAAATATGACTAAAACATATCCTAAAGTTCTTATGTCTTCGATGTTTCTTTCTGTGAGAAAAAAAATCAGGAAAAAACGCTTTTTTCGGTCTCTTAAGGAGACTATCCCCTTAAGTCTTAGTTGCGTATTATTAAGGTAAATATAACGCATTGCCTAAAACTTCAAGTTGACTTACAAGTCACAATTTAGAATGTTTTCTTTTAGCTAAATTCGGATTTTTCTTGAATGATAATTTTTTTTAATTTTACTTTCTTCGAGACGGATTATTTGAGAAATTGTGTCCAACTTAGTTTGAAATTTGTATGCTCGTCTATTAATAATCGATGCCTTATTTCGTGTGGCCGAAAGCTGGTTTGAAAAAGTAAGGTAGGAATCGGGTAAGTGTGCCATGGCCTTGAAATTAAACTAATAAAGAAGTATTTAGTCGGGTGTAGAATATTTTCTCGTACATTTTAATAGAGTGCATTTAAATGCACAAAATTTAATTTCTATTAGGGGCGCAATTAAGTTCCCGCTATTTTTTTGATGAAAATGCAACTTTATTGTTAAAAAATGGTTACAAATGAATCATTCAAAGTATTGCCCATCGTTAGCTACAACTTTTGCCCATCTTTGTAATAGAGCTCGAATACCGTTACGGTAAAAGTGTTCTTCTTTTGAGACTATCCACGAATCAAACCTTTTTTCGATGTAATAATCAGACGGCGAAATATCTAGGGAATACGGCGGGTAGGGTAGAACTTTCCATTTGAGAGTTTCCAGGTAGGTTTTAACGGGTTTGGAAACGTGAGGCCGAGCGTTGTCATGCTGTAGAATCGCATCACATCAATTGCGTTCTCTACCGTTCCCCAGTGATGGTTTCGTTCAATTTCCACAGCTCGTGATAAATAACATCAGCGCCTTGAAAGGTTTTTGGCCTTCCTTCACGCGGACGGTCGTCAAGATCGAAATCACCGTTTCTGAAGCGACGGAACCAATCATGGCACGTTGTTTCACTTAGAGCAGCATCTCCGTAAACTTTTTGGAGCTCTCGAAGTGCTGCAGCCACCGTTTACTTCGTAGTCCAGGCGATATCATCCAAAAAACAGCCTTTTGCGATGTTTTCTTGGAGCAGGCTGGAAAATTGAGTTTCGGCATTAAAAAATAAGTGAAACAACATATCTTTTCCCGTGGTGTCATATCGATGGACGTCATTGTTTAAATTACGCTTATCTACAATTTTTTAACGAAATTTTACGTTTTTCGCTTATACGTTTGATTCTTTTCATTTTATCGGAAAATAGTTCGATAACTTTTTTTTCCTCATAAAAAACCCTACAAAACTAGATGCCGATCATAAAAAAATATTAATTAGGTCAAAAGTAATGAATAAAAATAGATAATGTTCATTACGTTTAAATAAACAATCATTCAAAGGCTTTGTTTACTCATATCGCGCCGTTCAACAACTTCCGAATAATTCTTATTATTGACAATTATGTGTGCAAAACCTGGAGTCAGGAAGCTTGTTAGTTTATGACTTATGGCCTTATAAACAAATTAATAAACAATTAACCTGTACGAACCTGAGAAGTAGATATGTTGATGCTGGTTTTTTTATCGATAGATTTCACTATTTTACATTAAAAATCATCATTGTTTAATAAAAAAATTCAATTTTGCTACTATGGGAAATTTGTTTATAAATTTCTTAGTTGCAAAATGCATCTTTCCAAGTGTTCCACTTAATTTTCATAACTTTTTATTGCGTACATTGAAAGTGTATGAAAAGAGCTTTCATTTAAAATAAAAAAGTTCAAGATTCATTAAGAAACAATGGAGGTACAGTTCCATGAAGTTTTTCCTCAATTTTTCAACAAATTTAACGACTAGCGAAAAAAAAATATGTCGATAATTCGTAGATTAAGTACTTTTATAAACTGTAAACAACAAATTCCCCGTAGAAATATTCACTGAAAGAAAATTCATCAAAATCAGCGGAGCGGCGGATTTTCGATAGCTGACGCACGGTGGCAAGGTGGGGAGGGCCTGGAAGCACTCTGAAAAAATATTGATTCGATCGTTCAAAATCGAAGGCGCAGCTTTAGTCGCACTTTTCTCGGGAACTATTCGCGGTAAAGTAATGGTTTTTTTTTATTTTATGCCTCGCAACGAGAGGAATTTATTTGTACTGTTGAAAATTCAATAATTTTGCTAGTTGAGCAGTAAAATACGCGTAATTTATTATCTGAAATTCGTTTATATCGTTTTTATCGTTTCATAAAATGTTCAATGCTTTAGAAAAATATATATCTGAATAATCATAAATTTTACAAGCGAGTATTTTTTACTAATTGAAAATATATTCAATATAATTTTATACATACAGACATTTTATCATGCCTACAAATCCTTTCGTTAATGACTGTACAACGACATTTTTAAAATTAATTTTGATCTTTTAGGCGGCGAGCTTTCATTGTCACAATTTGTTGAACAATTGAGCAAAAACTTCAGCGCACTGTATCTCCATTGTGTCCTAATGAATATTGATCTTTTGTTTTTAAATGAGAGCTCTTTTCATACACTTTTAATGTACGCAATAAAAAGTTATGAAGATTAAGTGGAACACTTGGGAAAATGAAATTGTGCAACTAAGAAATTTATAATCAAATTTCCTTTAGTTGCAAAATTGAATTTTTTTATTAAACAATGATGATTTTTAATGTAAAATAGTGAAATCTATCGATAAAAAAATCAGCATCACCATATCTACTTCTCAGGTGCGTACAGGTTAATTGTTTATTAATTTGTTTATAAGGCCATAAGTCATAAACTAACAAACTTCCCGACTCCAGGTTTTGCACACATAATTGTCAATAATAAGAAGTATTCGGACGTTATTGAACGGCGCGATATGAGTAACCAAAGCCTTTGAATGAAAAAAAAGTTATTGAACTATTTTCCGATAAAATGAAAAGAATCAAACGTATAAGCGAAAAACGTAAAATTTCGTTAAAAAATTATAGATAAGCGTAATTTAAACAATGACGTCCATCGATATGACACCACGGGAAAAGATATGTTGTTTCACTTATTTTTTGACGCCTGAACTCAATTTTGCAGCCTGTTCCAAGAAAACATCGCGCTTTTCACTAAATCGCCTGGACTATTCGAATGAAAGAATAAAATCAACACTTCCCGCAAATGACGATTATTTGGCACAAAATCAGACATTTTCACACAACCAAAAGTATATGACGCCAAAACAAAATCACTAATGTGTCAAAACGGTTTGTTTACCATATGTCTAAGCTTGGTTTATAACGTTTTGGATATCTCAAAATCGACCAACACTTACTGCTGGAGCCATCTATTCACAAACAGCGGGAATGTTTTTTAGGTGTCCGCCTCCGATTTTTCTTCTTTAAATATGTGATAGAGCATCAAAATCTAAGAGACACGTGTTTTTTCTTATCTGCCCAAAATAAGTTTTAAGGAGTGAAATGAGCCCTTGAAGTTTCACTCAAAAATGATATTTTTATTATTTCAAGTACTTATAGCCGACCGATTTGAATGAAACTCAGCAGCAATTATGTGTACGTCAAAACATATTTGACAGATAGTGCAAATATTATTTTTCGCCCTTATAGTGGGTAAAACTACCCTTAGTCGTATATACCCCTAATAAAAAATCTTGCTTAAATTTGAAAATAGAATATTTTTAATGAAGGAATAATTTTACTCTTGTTAAATAATACAATAGAAAGAATTTTTGGAAACAAATTATATGAATATACCCTTATTTGGGGGTAAACAACCCTTAAATTAATAAATTCTTAAATTAACACGTATTGAACTATAATTACCGCATTTTGAAGCACAAATCTGTCAAGTTAATTAAAAGTAGCATTATATGAGAGTACTGATATTACTACATCCTTATTAAAGGGCTAATCACCCTTCGAATTCATAAGTTGCTAATTAAATATAATAATTTAAATTACCCTTATAGGACCTTCACGGAAGAATTAAGGAATTTATAAATGTAAAGCTGTGTTTATTATTCTCAAATTATTCACTGTTGTGTTAACATTAACTTATAATGCTGCCTAAACTTTCAGCAATTTATTTTCTAATTTAGAAGTAGATGGTAACATAAATAAATTCAGCAAATTGCTGTCTTGCAAGGATATTATTTACCATATTGTACAATGTGAATTGTGTAAATGTACATACTAAATTAGATACTACATTACAATTAATTCTTAAATGATTTTAGATAACAATGTAACCATATATCAAGGCTCATATTTGTCGCAGTAGTGATATTCGTGGAAAAAATGTTTCAAACAAAAAGGTTTTTTGCACTATGAGCATCTGACTATTGGTATTTGATCATAGTATGCACATTTTATTTGTGTATTCTCACCAGAAGCGACGTCAACGGGATTTTCGAAGTCTCCTAACCTATTTTCTACATGCTCACTTTTATACCAGGAATACTGAGAAAGATTCGTGTACCGAGGAGAAGATAACTGATCATGAATCAAGGATTGAAGTTTAATAATATTATTTCGTAAATGGAGATTAATGTCTTCTTCGTATAGCAATACATCATCAGAGAAACGTCTAACATAATTTTTCCAAACTTGAAATCCGTAAACATCAAGTGGTTGTATTTTTGAAGTTGTGCCTTCATGTTTCTGTTCATTTACGCTTCTCTCACAGTGTCCAGTCCATGAATCCAACAGGAGCATAATCTTTTCTTTAGTACTGGGATAAAAGATTTCTCGCAGCCATGTATTAAAGAGATCCATATTAAAAAGGAATGAAAAATAGTTATTAAGCAACATTTCCATAAAAAATGTAATTAATTACTGTGAGTAGTATGGTAAGATCAAATTTAATACTTGATATAAGTTATTTCAACTTAAATATTAGCAATGATGTAAGTATTACTATTATGTAAATATTAGCTATTGAATAATTAGTTATTGTTCAAATGTCTATAACTGTAATTGTGCTGATTAGAAATTAATGTTATACCTGATGTAACCTTTCCAGACTTTGATGCCTTCACATATACATTTGTTAGCCTAAATAAAGTCTTTTCCATTGTTGATTTAAACTGTCCGTATTTTTCTTTTAAAACTATAAATAATGGTGACAACAGCCTTCTGTTAGCAGTCACTGTTGGTTGTATCGTATAACTGTGAGTTGTAGAAGAAACAGACTGCACAACACATTCTACCTTTTTTTGACCTCCACATGCTAAACTTCGCCCAGAATGGATTTCTAACTGAAATCCACTTTCTCCAGAATCATACACATTTTCAGGCTCATATTCTTTTACTAAAGGCTTTACCTCTTGAACAAATTTCTGGGCTATTATTTTCAACTTCTCATCATCCTCTAATGTCTTTCGAGTCACAAATTTTGTTATTTTTCGTGAAACAATATGATGTGCCTTTTTAAAATTATTCACCCAACTACGTGAAGCTTTAAAAAGTATATTCTTATTACCTTCATCATTGTATGCTTTTAGAGCCCAACGTCGAAGATCTCTGTCGTGTACGATACGTCCTGTATTAATTACACTTCCAAATTCATTCAGTACGTATTAAAAAATTCGCATTAATACTTCCCTTTTATTTCCACCAGTTTCAATTTGAATAGCCCATTGTCTTAACTGACGCTCTAATGACACAAGTCTGAAATTGTGTTGCACAGTACTCAATTTACGATATTTTTGTACTCCTTGTTTCCAGAATGACACTGCCTTGCGTTTATATACTGGATCAATATCATCATCGTGTGCCAAACATACCTCTACAGGTTCGTCATCTGTCCAACTGTCATCATCATCATCTTCTATTGCTTCAGCTTGATAATCATTAAAAGGTCCCTCAAAATCTAATGAAGAATGCTCCAAAGTTTCCACTGTATGATATTGGAAAATACAGTCCAATAATATTTTTTATGTGCCTCAGCCGCGGAAACTCGTTTTTTCGTTACAGCTGAGAGTAAAACAATGTTGTATACTCCGTTACAGAGGAATACAATGTATAAATTGAACTGCGCATGCGCATTATAGTCTTACAGCGGAACGCAATCTATTTCTTATTCTTCTTCTTCTCACTTCTTCTTCGTACAGCGTTAGCACTGACTACTACACAAGACCGATAAAATTAAAATGACCGGGACTAGTCTCCAATTTGCGCCCGCTTCGTACAACTAGCGCAGCAAACAACTACAATAAGTACTAGATTAGATTCCAATGTACGCATAAAAACTCGTATCCGCACCACAGTCACATAAAATAGAATATGTGTCAATGCACACAGTTCGGGACATTGCGAGACTCGCGACAATGCTCGCAGGACTGATCGCACCTCGGATTCGTCTCGGCTTTGTCTCGGCTTTGTCTCGGCTTTGTCTCGACTTCATCTCGGCTTTGCCTCAGCTACGTCTCGACTATGCCTCACCTACGGCTCGACGACGCCTTGGCTTAGATCTCCTGCGAGCATTGTCGCTCGTCACGCAATCACCCTCATTGTGTGCCTAGGCACATTATATACTATTGAATTACTTCCTTTATTTCTACTTCTTCTCTGATGACAAGCGTGTCTACCAAGTACATACTTTAAAATGTTGCTGATGAAAGATTTATGACATTTAATGGACTTATAATCTTATTGATTTTTTACTGAACCATAATATAATTCTACAATCACTGTCGCAAGTATACTGGTGGATACTGGTAAAATTTTCGCAATGCAGCTAGCCTGCGTCACACAGCGTTTACAAAAATAGAAATCGTATCAACAACATTTTGAAACACTAAAAATACACGGATGACATCATTGGGAATTTGCTGAATTCATTTATGTTACCATCTACTTCTAGATTAGCAAATAAATTGCTAAAAGTTTAGCAGCATTAGAAGATAATGTTAACTCAACAGTGAATAATTTGAGAATAAGAAACACAGCTTTACATTCATAAACCCCTTAATTCTTCGGTGAAGTTTCTATGAGGGTAGTTTATTATATTAATATTTATTCATTCAACGGTTGTTCACCCCCAAATAAGGGTATATTCATATAATTTGTTTCCAAAAATTCTTTCTATTATATTATTTAACAAGAGTAAAATTATTCCTTCATTAAAAATAATCTATTTTCAAATTTAAGCAAGATTTTTTATTAGGGGTATATACGACTAAGGGTAGTTTTACCCATTATAAGGGCGAAAAATAATATTTGCACTATCTGTCAAATATGTTTTGACGAACACATAATTACTGCTGAGTTTCATTCAAATCGGTCGGCTATAAGTACTTAAAATAATAAAAATATCATTTTTGAGCGAAATCCTCCCAGTGTAACTTTGAGAAACATCTCCTTTAACAAATGCATTTTGATTTTTTTGTTTCAGATGATTCTGTCGCGAGTTTTGATCTAAACCACAAAATAACTTTTTCTCGAGGTGCCTCCGGAGATTCACTGTCACTCGATCAATTTTCAATATTTTGCAATGAAAATTTAGGAAAATATTGTTCAAATGTTGCATTATTATATGGAAATTGAAAGAAGTCATTCAAAAAGATAGTCAAAGACATTTGTATGTGAAATCGGCAATTTCTTCTGGGACAACCCAATACATAAAATTTTATTTTCAAAATTTGGGAAATGGTAGAGAAGGTGAAAATGGACGTAGACAGATTACTTTTGGTTTTGATAATGGACAAAAAAATGACGATAGGTTTTGTAAAGTTAAACATTTTTTAATTTTCCAAACGAAAAGTTGTCTATCTACCTCCGATTTTTTTCTCTTCCATTTTCGAAATTTTGAAAACGAAATTTGATCTATTTTGGTCACAAGCATGTAGAAACTTGAAATCAATACAATTTGCTAATTTCCTAAATATCACATGCCCTTAAAAGAACTAGAGAATTTTAAAACTTGGAAAAATCCATAATAAATTCATCTTGCTTGGAAAGAGTGAACAATAATAAATTTTTTCGAGAAAATGAAAAAATCTACTTACAAAATATAAACGCATTTTTGTTATATATATATATATATATTTTTTATGTCTATAAAAAGCATTTCTTATTTTTTTCTGTAGCATTTTTTATTCGTTATATCAAATTTTATAGTTTTCCTCTCCGGACTTTGAAAATGTATGCGCCAACGCAAACTATTTTAATTGTCTCTAGAAATGTATTCGGAATTTGTAAAAACGCATACTGCAAATTAAACAGTAAGCATGATTATTGTGATGAGAATGTAATCCTCAATAAAAGTCTGTAGAGCCTTAAGTAAATTGATTTCCTTACTAAATTAAAGCTCTCAAATGAATTTAAGGTTTGATATTCAGTTTTTACATTCTTATCATAAATAAGAAGGTACTGATTTTGTGTGAAAAATTACTTGGAGTTTTCATCAAATCTTTACCTTTTGAAACCCTCTGAATCAGGAAAAAGCGGGTTTTACGACAGTGTCTGTTTAGTAGTATGTCCTATGCACGATGACTTTCGATAGAATTATCGGATTAGATTGAGCAGGGAATAATTTATAATTATTTTATTTTATTTCTTAATAACTTTTTTGTATTCTTTTCAATATTAGATTTATATTTTTGGATTCTGGAAATAATATCTTATTATTTTTTATTTTGGAAAAGATATTAAAAAGCCAATGGTTACTTTGGATCACTTCATATAACTTTATAATCGTGATTCCTAGCCTTTTTTCCTTGCCTCATATCATTTTACGAGTAAACGGAAATATTGTCTGTAGTTTTATGTATCTTTTAAGTCCATTGAGGGCATGTTGTACTTTGAAAATTAGCTGCTTTATATGAACTATGTTTAGTTTTTCCACATTTATGATAAAAATGTTTAAAATTATTATAAGAAAATTAGTGAAAGAAGTCCAATAAAGACTAGAGACTGTTAAAAGCAGCCGTATTCATGCTAATAAATATATTGGTACATAAAAAATTCACATTAATTCTAAATATATGTAAAATAAGATAAAAAATTGTTTTTTAAAAATTTTAATTTTAACACCGCGAAAAACATCATTAAAAAAATTGGAAAAAGTGAAAGTTTTACGAAAAAAGTTGTACTTAAATGTATTATGAACATTTTAAAGTAATTCTTGCGCAGTTGTACTCTGGAATAACAGTATTTTAAGGAAAAAAGGTAGTTACTTGAATATATGAATATGGGTAATTTTAAATTCGATTTTGAACGATTCACATAGAGAAAAATCAAACCAAACTTTTTTAGGGGTTCTTTGAGCCCTCTGTGTTCAGTGAAGGTTGATGGGGAAACAACAAAAATCTATTCGAAATAAGGAACGGACGTATGACCGTCCAAATATTGTATATAACGTCAGGAAACCATATTAATACCTTTAGAGACATTAATTCCTCAATTGTTTTCAATGATTTAGAATCGACCAATTTTGTTAGGTTTCCCGGTTCATGCAGCTATATTTACTTTGAGTTTCAAATATTTTGTATCTTGTAAGGCGCCAAAATAAGCTCATCGCATTCAATATAGTTTCCACTTTCCAGACCAAGAATATAGTTTTAGATCTCAATATCGTGGAAACTATAACCCAATGGGAACAAAGAAAAAAAGTTTGGTAGATTTTGATTTATTAAAATCCTAGAAAATCCCTGAAAGATAGATGGTGCACACAGGCAGTCTTTCGTTAATATTTTTCGGATACTGACCCAGCCACCGTAGCCTTTAATGAAATGAGTTATCTCTTCTCCGATGTATCTGGAGACATACAGAGGCAGTTTGCTTTTTAGCGCATACATTTTCCTGTCCCTAGCCCAGAGGGCTAGCCTTCCCATGAAGGCAAATAGACAGACTATTCTGGCCCAGGTGATGACACCATTGAGAAAAAGTTCGTCAGCGACTCCCATAAAAGCTTCATAGGCAGTGTCCGGGACAACATTTAGGCGATTCACCATACTAGTGAAGAGAATATTGTGTTTGTTGAGCATCTGGTAGACATTGTGCCGCATACTTCGGGATATAGGGTCCCTTGATATCAGGTAAATGTCCTCTTTCAACAGGTATCTTATCACATCATTCGCCAAGCATTCTGCAGTCAGTTCTATCGGCTCTTCGCACAGGTTATATCTCAATGGAGACGAGAATTGAGGGAAGAGGTGTTGCAGTCGAATCTGAAAATCGAAAGCAAGTTTCAATTAACACAGAACAAATTAGATTTAATTCCCTTGGAAGTTGGTGGTTAAGCATTAGGTTGATATTCATGTTTATTCTGATTGATCTTCCTAGAAATCATTTATGGACATGAGATACTTAAGAAATTAGAAAATTGTATTGAATTCAAATTTATACATGTTTGTGTCGAAAATACATACAATTTTGTTTTGGGGATTTGGAAAAAGGTAGAGAAGATAAATACGTAAGTAGACAACTTTTGGTTTGGGAAATGAAAAAAAGTTTAATTTTACAAAATTTATCAAATTTTTTTTTAAAAATATTATAACCAAAAGTAGTCAATCTGCATCCGTTTTCGTCTTCTCTATTATTTACCAAATTTTGAAAACAAAATTCAACTTTTTTTGGACGTAAATACATAACTTATTTAGTCTGCTGATTTCTGTTGTAACGAACTGTATATCACTGTACATACGTCACAGCTTCCCCCGCTTACAACAAGCAGCGCGCGCAGAGGTCCCCCTCCACGTACGAACGAGATATAGAGAAAGACCACAGCACTGACAGCAGTGTCTCCAGAACGTGGGATTTTTCGGCCCCCACCACGTTCCCATTTGGGAGAAACACATGCAAAAGTGGCGTGTAAGTGTGTCGGCTCTGCTACACGCTGCGGTCACCAGCTTCGTGTAAAGCCGAAGGTGCACGAAGACGGACTTCGTTACAATGCTTGAGTTTTCAAGTTATTTTTAGATTTCACGCTTTCGTATATCGAGTCGAAATTAAGAATTGTATTTTTCTCGAGTACGTGCAAAAGAGGCGCGAAGCAGACGACGAATTTGAATTTACGAAGTATATAGTTCAAGAAATAACACTTTTCTTCAATTTCTTGAAGAAAGTCTGCATGAAATAAACATCAGTATGATCTTGGAAAATTTCATGAGGATTTCAACACTTTAAAAATAAACTTTCATTGAAATTTAGTGACAATAAATGTATAAAATTTGAATCAATATATAATTTTCCATTCAAATTTATATACTTCTTACTAATTTTGTACATTTAACAATTTTTCAATTAGAACAATATTTTCTATCAAGATAAAATGAACATAAAATTCAAGTTCATAATTTATATTTTCAGTTATATGTTAGAAATATTTTCATCTCACATTTTTGTAGCCTAAGCACAAACTTTTCATTCCAAAACGTAAAATCTCTACGGAAATGGAAAATTGTCTAATAGCAGTAGATAAATTAAAAAGATAAAATATGTGTTTATTGGTATTTCCATATTAACATATAAATATCAGTCAACTTTAAATTTTACATAAAAATGTTCGTTCGAAGTGTTCAAATCTTGTTACAATTTGACAAGATTTTATGGAGGAGTGCAATCTTTTGGATGAAATATTTTGTAGTTCTTAATTTGTCTGTCCATCTGAAATCGTAGTAAGATTTGAACAGTAAACAACAAATTTTCCAATAGAATCCAGGATCAATAATAAATGATTCAGGAAATACTTCAACTCTGTAGAGCATTTTTGTATTTCGAATTCAAAATGTGTGCTTAAGCCACAAAAAAGTAAGCTGAAAATGTAGATATAAAACTAATTATGTCATGTTTATGTCTTCTTAATGGAAAATACTTTGCATATAATTCTCTAATTCGATATTTTTTTAATGTATGAACATTCAAGAAATTGATAAATATTCCATCTTTTTATAGGAACTAAAAATTTCCGGATAATGCTTTGATTCAGAAAGCTAAAAATTTGTCAAATATTGATATAAATTGCAATTTTACAATTGCATTATTTTTCAAATATTTTAACATCTCTTCAATCTTGATAATTCTTACAGAAGTTTATTTCATGTGAGTGACTTTTTCTTTTTCTAATGAAAGATTTCGTAATTCTAAATTCGACCCAATTCGTAACATTGTAAAAAGATTTAAAAACTTCATAAAATTTTTTTTTCTGTTTTATTCAAAGTCAATAAATATTCAATGTTTGGAATCGAAATATTAAGTAAATGATTTTTAATTTCTGGGAATAAACTGCTTTAATAAGACAATCTTTCTTCTTTGTGAGAAATCTCAATTTTAAAATTAAAATTCTACGCATAGGATACAAAAACATAATATGAAAATACTTTTATTACAGAATTTTGAAATATACAAGTTGACCAATTTTTAATCGAGTAAATCGGCTACTTTTAGCAAAAAATTATGTTAAAAATATATTATCAAAAAAAAAAATAAGACACATTAAATTACAGTTTAAAATCCACATTCATAGATTGATGGTAAAAGCAGTTTAAAGTTTTTTAATCTTACGTTTTAGTGACGTATGCACAGACTTTTAATCAGATAAATGAAATGCTTTATAGAAAGTCAAAATTTTCTTATTACTGCACTTAATCAAATTTATAAAGTAAAAATATTTTTTAATTGATGCTTTCACTCAATTCTTTAAACATTCATTAATTGAAAATTGTACTCAAAATTTAATCTTGCAGCGTTCCAATATTACCACAATGTTACAAAATCTTATTAATCATTATTTTAGTCGAATTATTTTCAAAATATTTAAAAAATAAATGTTAATATTTTGATTAAATAATGATTAAATAGAAGAAACTTTAAATGAAATTTTATGTCCATAAATGCTTAAAGTTCTATATAGAAATATCAACTACAACATTCTCAAATTTTATAAATAAACTACTAAATTCAAAAAGTTTCGGATTTTTTTAAAAACTGTACAAATTTCAAATATGAATCAGTCAAAATCTACTGATTATCAGTGAAATTTGACTGATTTAAATAACTAAAAACAGGTTACTGTGAATCAGTCAAATTTCACTGATTACTTCAGTGAAAAGTAACTGATTTAACAGTGAAAAATATTGTTTCCACTGATGATTCAGTGAAAAGGCAAATCACTGATTCAATCAGTGAAAATTTGACTGATTCAGATTTAGAGTGTATACAAATTTCAAATATAAAGTGTACTCTGTACATTAATCAAACAAATTTAGAAGATGAATATTTTAATAAATATTCCTAAATATTATTGGAATATGATACATATCGATTTAGAAAAACTTCTTCAAAGTACTCAGACATTTTTCTCATTTTACGACATTTTTGCACCATGTTTGACCTTTGGGTAGGATTCAAGAAAACAATTGTAGACATACTTTCATTACTTAGTAAAATACTATGAAGACTTGCTTTTTAAATTAAAGCGAAAACTTTTAAAACATTTAACAATCGGTTGCATAGATTCTGCTCTAATCTTGGACGCAATTAGAGAAATAGGTTTGTTTGCTTTTTTTAGATCTAGTCTTTTCCTTAAACATAAAAGAAAGAAAACACATTTGAAATATTAAAATAAAAAAGCTGGTTCATTCTTAGAGAATCCCAAATATTCTGAAATAAAACTCCTTTTCACACCACCACGGAGGTAGAGTTTACTAGTAATAGTTCAATAAATTTTATATACTCTAAATAAATTTTTTCGTAATTGCAGAAAACTTATTCCAAATACAAAAATTGTATCTTTAAATGTACCGGATAATTAATTATAAAAATCGTTCGAATTTGAATTTCAAGGACTTGTACACACTTTCAAGGCACATCGTTTTTCCTTTTGCAAACATTTTTAAAACTTCTAATTTTTCAAGTAATTGGGAGAAGTACATTTAAAAAAAAAATTGTTGTCTCTACTTCCACTCGCGCTAGCTTAACAAATTTTCAGAATTTTACGATTTTATTAATATTTTATTAAGTGTCTACATTTTCTGAAACTATCTACAGAAGAAAAATTTTAATACTTTAGTAAAGAAAGTTTTCTGAAAAGTTGTAGCTCAATCAGATTAATAGCCAAAAAGTTACCAATGTTTTAAATCGCAAACGAACGGTATAGAGGTCAAATTGGAGACGAAAACAAATAATAATAGCAACCTTCTTTTGTTTTCTTCTAAGATATACTTGATTCTCGCTTTATGCGTTATTTGAGAAGGCAAGAGTGTGGATTCTTCATATTTTTATCGTAATTCCTTATTGAAAACGGCAAAAGTAAGAATATTATATTATTATTTGGTGATACGTGAGTGCTCTTACGTACGTTATTGTTTGATGTTTGTGGGTAAGTTTATTTTGTGAAACTTAATTTTGTGTGCAGATTACAAATTATTCACATTCGCTCAATTTTATCGACTTTTCATCTTATTAATTCTTTTCAAATAATTCTGTTTTCCTTCGTCGTATAATTTATTGTTCACAATGAGTAATCCGATTGACCCAAATTCGAGTGTTTTGAAGGACAGCCAGGTTCAAACGAAGGTTGACCACCGTTTGAACTCTGGTTCAAACGAATGTCAACCCGCTAGAAAAGTCATGAAAAATGCAAAAAACTTTCAGTTGGGATGGTTTGAGGAATTTCCGTCGTGGAGAGAGTGGGTGGTTACATTAGCAGATGAAACAAGATTTCATTGCAAAATTTGCAATAAAACGTTGCTATGTGGCAAATTGGAAATTGAAAAGCATAAAGCATCTTTATCACACAGAAAGAAGCAATAGTTTTCAAATGAATTAGAATGTTATGGAGTAGTAAGTGAAAATTCTTCTAATGTAACTGCCAATTCTTACAGTGTTGAACCTTGTGTAGCAAGTTCTTCTGCTTCAGAATTCACAAATTCCACGATTCCGGAAAGTATTACTTTCAAACAGAAAGTACAAGAAGCAGAGATTAGGATTAGTACATTTTTCGTAGAGCATAATTTACCATTCACGATTTCATCAGAATTGATAGGACTTTTCCAAGATCTGGAACCTTCGGTTTTAAAAGACGTTAGATTGAGCCACACTAAAATGGTCCTAGTTGTAAATAACGTCGTATGTGCTGCTGAAACTGATCGCATGGCAAATATTTTGCGTAAGCAATCATTTTCAGTGTACGAAGACGAAACGACCGACAGGACTCCAGAAAAGTGGCTGTCATTAATGGTTCGACATGTGGAGCCAATGATATTTTCTGTCAGGGTGGAATTGCTCCAGCTTATTAATGCAAATGCTTCGGATTGTTCTGCCTCTAAAATTTTTGATGCGTTCGAAAAAGCATTGTCCGGGCAGAAAATCCCTTTATCTAATATCTTTGCTTTAGCTTGTGATAATGCACAGGTGATGGTCGGCAATAGGTCCTCATTTAAAACAAAATTAAAGGAAAAAATCCCCGTTTAATTGTTTTCCCGTGTGTCTCGCATTCGTCAGCAATTGTAGCAAAATATGCTTGTGCCACAATCCCAGATGTAGAGGATTTAATCAAAGATTTGCCAGCTTTTCTTAATGCTAGCTCCAAGCGAACGGCTATTTTTCGATCGATTGTTTTGGAATTAGGAAATGACTATCAAAAAATTCCTAGTCATTCTGAAACTCGCTGGCTTGTCCGCTATCGATGCATAGATATTATAATAAAGAATTGGGAAGTTATTCTTCAGTATCTTATGGTCCTAGTATCTGAGAAGGTAGAGGAGGCCAAAGACTTGTTAGGAAAATTGCAGAATCCTTTGACACTCGCATATTTCCTATTCTTGAAATTTACTTTGAATAGGTACAACGTATACAATGCGAAATTTCAAAGTCGCGAAACAATGGTTCAGGAACTCCAGCCAAACTCGGCTAAATTCTTCGTATGGATTCTTAGCAGTTATTTGAAAGAGGGTCTTCTTCAACCGAATTTATTCTTTCAAATCATTAGAAATGTTAACTTTGCAGATCCTAGTAATCAAAAGCCGCTTCAAGACATTGACGTTGGTAAGGAAACGCGAGAATATTTCCAGCAGCAACTTACAAACAAGAAGTTGCAAATAGTAGAAGTTGATCTATTTCTTCGTAATTGCTTGAAATTTTATGTCACAGCAAGCGAAGAAATTCGCAATCGACTTCCTTTTGATGACATCTTTTTGTCTTGCGTTGCTGTTTTCCGGCCTCAAGTAGCTTTCTATGCTGATCGAAGCGAAACTTTTCCTAGGGTCTGGAAAGTTTGTCAAGATTTAGGGTCGTTTGATAGAATAGGTGTACAAAAAGAGTGGGATTCTTTACTCAAAATCAGACAGGAACTCAAAGAAAAGTGGTCGAATTTATCTTTTGACGAAATGTGGTCTAGTATCGGTGTATCTTCGACGAGTACAGGAGAAAAACTTTTTCCAAATTTGACCTCAGTATTGAATCATGTTCGGAGTCTTCCTCACTCAAATGCTGTGGCGGAGCGAGGTTTCTCCATGCTCACGGACTCGAAAACTCCCAAAAGAAATCGCTTAGGAAACAGGACGGTCAACTCAATTTGTGTTACTCGATCAGCCCTAAAGGCGAGAGCTGAAACAGCCAGAACAACGAGCATCACTTCGAAGCATTTGCAATTAATGACCGAAAATCTATATGAGATGGCAGAAAGTGATAGGGAAAGTGGTTTGTCGCTCTTCGCTCACGAAGGAGAGGATTAATTCTAATGGCCAAGGCATGGCGTTAATCAATTTCAAACCCCTTTCTTACTCACAAAATAATGACATTTTATTTCTTATAACAGAGATACGTTCTTTATTCCTTTCTTCGCGTGCCTCGGGTATGGAAATTGTTTAGTTTTAATTATTACTTTGTGAGTAAGAAAACATACTGAAATTGAGTAATATCACGCTTTGGGCATAAGTGAGAGGCAAGGGGACTCACAATAATCAAGCACCACAAATCATCCCGAATTAATCAAACTTCTTCATTATTTGATTTACAACAAAACATTTTTGTTCGACGTATACTGGCATTTGATAGAGGCAAGCCTGAAGTACGGGCTACATTTGTAGCGTTTTTTACCACTTTGCTTCATTTTTTTCCGTTTTTCTTTTTGCCTGAAAGCAAAAACCCTTTTCGTTTCGTAGGACGTGGACTAGGCCTGCAGGGGATACCACGTAAAAAAAACGAGCCTTAAACTCTACGTCCGTGGTGGTGTGGAAAGGAGTTTGATTTCAGAATATTTGGGATTCTCTAAGAATGAACCAGCTTTTTTATTTTAATATTTCAAATGTGTTTTCTTTCTTTTATGTTTAAGGCAAAAACTAGATCTAAAAAAAAGCAAACAAACCTATTTCTCTAATTGCGTCCAAGATTAGAGCAGAATCTATGCAACCGATTGTTAAAGGTTTTAAAAGTTTTCGCTTTAATTTAAAAAGCAAGTCTTCATAGTATTTTACTAAGTAATGAAAGTATGTCTACAATTGTTTTCTTGAATCCTACCCAAAGGTCAAACATGGTGCAAAAATGTCGTAAAATAAGAAAAATGTCTGAGTACTTTGAAGAAGTTTTTCTAAATCGATATGTATCATATTCCAATAATATTTAGGAATATTTATTAAAATATTCATCTTCTAAATTTGTTTGATTAATGTACAGAGTACACTTTATATTTGAAATTTGTATACACTCTAAATCTGAATCAGTCAAATTTTCACTGATTGAATCAGTGATTTGCCTTTTCACTGAATCATCAGCGGAAACAATATTTTTCACTGTTAAATCAGTTACTTTTCACTGAAGTAATCAGTGAAATTTAACTGTTACACAGTAACCTGTTTTTAGTTATTTAAATCAGTCAAATTTCACTGATAATCAGTAGATTTTGACTGATTCATATTTGAAATTTGTACAGTTTTTAAAAAAATCCGAAACTTTTTGAATTTAGTAGTTTATTTATAAAATTTGAGAATGTTGTAGTTGATATTTCTATATAGAACTTTAAGTATTTATGGACATAAAATTTCATTTAAAGTTTCTTCTATCGGTATTCAAAACTTTCAACAATTTTGCAAGATCAGTCAAATGCAAAATTTGACAGAGTATTTAATCAAAATATTTACATTTATTTTTTAAATATTTTGAAAATAATTCGACTAAAATAATGATTAATAAGATTTTGTAACATTGCGGTAATATTGGAACGCTGCAAGATTAAATTTTGAGTACAATTTTCAATTAATGAATGTTTAAAGAATTGAGTGAAATCATCAATTAAAAAATATTTTTACTTTATAAATTTGATTAAGTGCAGTAATAAGAAAATTTTGACTTTCTATAAAGCATTTCATTTATCTGATTAAAAGTCTGTGCATACGTCACTAAAACGTAAGATTAAAAAACTTTAAACTGCTTTTACCATCAATCTATGAATGTGGATTTTAAACTGTAATTTAATGTGTCTTATTTTTTTTTTGATAATATATTTTTAACATAATTTTTTGCTTAAAGTAGCCGATTTACTCGATTAAAAATTGGTCAACTTGTATATTTCAAAATTCTGTAATAAAAGTATTTTCATATTATGTTTTTGTATCCTATGCGTAGAATTTTAATTTTAAAATTGAGATTTCTCACAAAGAAGAAAGATTGTCTTATTAAAGCAGTTTATTCCCAGAAATTAAAAATCATTTACTTAATATTTCGATTCCAAACATTGAATATTTATTGACTTTGAATAAAACAGAAAAAAAAATTTTATGAAGTTTTTAAATCTTTTTACAATGTTACGAATTGGGTCGAATTTAGAATTACGAAATCTTTCATTAGAAAAAGAAAAAGTCACTCACATGAAATAAACTTCTGTAAGAATTATCAAGATTGAAGAGATGTTAAAATATTTGAAAAATAATGCAATTGTAAAATTGCAATTTATATCAATATTTGACAAATTTTTAGCTTTCTCAATCAAAGCATTATCCGGAAATTTTTAGTTCCTATAAAAAGATGGAATATTTATCAATTTCTTGAATGTTCATACATTAAAAAAATATCGAATTAGAGAATTATATGCAAAGTATTTTCCATTAAGAATTCGAAATACAAAAATGCTCTACAGAGTTGAAGTATTTCCTGAATCAATTATTATTGATCCTGGATTCTATTGGAAAATTTGTTGTTTACTGTTCAAATCTTACTACGATTTCAGACGGACAGACAAATTAAGAACTACAAAATATTTCATCCAAAAGATTGCACTCCTCCATAAAATCTTGTCAAATTGTAACAAGATTTGAACACTTCGAACGAACATTTTTATGTAAAATTTAAAGTTGATTGATATTTATATGTTAATATGGAAATACCAATAAACACATATTTTATCTTTTTAATTTATCTACTGCTATTAGACAATTTTCCATTTCCGTAGAGATTTTACGTTTTGGAATGAAAAGTTTGTGCTTAGGCTACAAAAATGTGAGATGAAAATATTTCTAACATATAACTGAAAATATAAATTATGAACTTGAATTTTATGTTCATTTTATCTTGATAGAAAATATTGTTCTAATTGAAAAATTGTTAAATGTACAAAATTAGTAAGAAGTATATAAATTTGAATGGAAAATTATATATTGATTCAAATTTTATACATTTATTGTCACTAAATTTCAATGAAAGTTTATTTTTGAAGTGTTGAAATCCTCATGAAATTTTCCAAGATCATACTGATGTTTATTTCATGCAGACTTTCTTCAAGAAATTGAAGAAAAGTGTTATTTCTTGAACTATATACTTCGTAAATTCAAATTCGTCGTCTGCTTCGCGCCTCTTTTGCACGTACTCGAGAAAAATACAATTCTTAATTTCGACTCGATATACGAAAGCGTGAAATCTAAAAATAACTTGAAAACTCAAGCATTGTAACGAAGTCCGTCTTCGTGCACCTTCGGCTTTACACGAAGCTGGTGACCGCAGCGTGTAGCAGAGCCGACACACTTACACGCCACTTTTGCATGTGTTTCTCCCAGATGGGAACGTGGTGGGGGCCGAAAAATCCCACGTTCTGGAGACACTGCCGACAGGGCAGTTCGCCCGGGGCGGCGAGCCGGGTCACACCAGAGCGTCGCACAGGACGGGCGGCAGGAGATGCCTCTTCTGATGTGTGCCCCCATAGAAGGGTATCTCCGCACCGACCGACCCCATACCTGGAGGAACCAGACCGAGCATTGACGGATGGGCACTCCCATGGTCAACTCTCGGTGTGAGTACGAGAAAGATAACATTACAATCTTCTAACAAAAATGAATAACCATGTAAAAGTAATTTGAAATCATGGATTCAGATTATGAAAGTGACAGCGACGCCGCACAGTGGTTTGGAATAGGAATTTACTGTTTATAATCGGCTACAGGTCGTATTTCCTAACCGATTTTGGATTTTGTTTTTTAGGAATTCTCAGCCATAAATTCTTTAGAGAATTTATGATTGCAATTTTATAATTTTTTCTACAGAGAAACAATACATAAACAAAAAAAGGATTATAATTTATGAAAAAATGCTGAAATAAACTCACAATTGGCCAGAATTATTGCAACTGCTCTCATATAGAACAGAAATAATTCTATTAATATTTAAGTTAATTATTATGAACAATTTTTATAAACAAATTCTAACTTGCGTGTATTTCTCGTAGAAAATTTTTTTTGTTCAACTCTAATTGCTATGGTTTTTCGTAAGAGTCGTAATTGGCACAGAAAAATTCACATAGGTTGACAATTGTTATTGTTATAAGGGTGATTCTACAAAAAATGGGCAACTTGATGTTATCAGTCAGTTGATAAGACATTTTAAAACATTTTGCAAATATTTCATTATATTATAAAAGAATTAAAACTCTTTCATTTTTTCACCCAATTTCAATTACTAACTCTTAAAGAAAGTTTGAAAAATAACACAATAAATCTTCAAAACCTCAGTCCTTTGGCGTGTCACAATCCCAAAAACGCGCAATCAAGTGTCTGTATATTACAAAATAACCACTTTTTATATATCTTATTATTTCTCTACAACTTATAATATATTTAATAACGGATAATGCAACTTTCACCATAGAATCCTCAGATTGTTATTTTTTTTAAATTAAGAAACTTTGATGAGTTATTATTTTCTTAGTCAGCTATATTTTCTGTTTATTTTTGCATAGTTAGTTATGATTTATAAAAATTAAAAAATTTGTCTGGTAACTGCGCCAGAGGACTGACGTGTTTCCAAGGTACCGATGCTTTTTACTTAAAATATTATTTATTTGTAATGTTACAGTTTATAAGCATTTGTATTATTTATTTCAAACTAAAACATCATGTCACCGCCTGAAAAAAAGATAAATTGTCTCGGAAAGATGATGCATTAAAAAATAAAAGAGAAGCCGAATAGGCTCGTTTGGCTAGAATTAGAAGTGGCCCAATTAAATTAGCCGAATATAAAGGAAAACGAAGATTATAGTACTTAAAAAAAAAAGGAGAAAGGACAAAGAAAATTTGTTAAGGAAATGACACCTCGGGAGCAACGAATAACCAGAAAAAAATGGATAAAATATTCATCAAATTATAGATAAAAACAATCGTTGAACCGAAAAACGAATAATTTTGTACGTCAGCATATACCTTTAACTACCGACGATGAAAGGCCACCAATAGTTCCTGAAAAAATACACCTGTTATCAACGTAAACGAAAGAGCAAATGAAGCATTAGAAAGAGAAAACAAGAAACAAGCAATTAAGAAAAATGGAAGCTGAAATCTTAACACTTAAAACTAAACTAAATACTCAGCGTCAAAAGTATAAACGAGCTAAAGAAAAGTTAAAGAAGGCTAAGAGCCTCTGAAAAAACTCAAAAAATGAAAATTGAAGAAATGAGTGAAGATGTAACCATAAAGAAAAAATTATCAAAGAAGGCCCTTTTCGGTGAAGTTAATAAAACCCAACTAGAAGAAAACCACGCAAAAATCAAGTCATAAAAAAAAGAGATTTTAAACAAGTTATATCTACAGAGGACATGTGAGGATTGTTGCTGAAAAACTTTAACTTATGTAGAGTGCGATAATTCTACGCCGATGTTAATGAAACAGTGGGTGAGTAGGAAAGAGTCTATAATTAATTTCAAGACAAAAAAAGAACGATTTGTCACGAAGCATAAAAAAGAAACACAGAAAATTTTACCTAGAAATCTCATTTTAAAACTTGAAAGCTACTTGGATAATTTTTTTCGGCATGTTTTTTTACAACGTTTTTTCACAATGTAATTAAGCAACTGAAGGAGCCTTTTTCTAAAAATGATGCCATAGTACACATGGATTTCTCAGACAATTTTTGTACTAAGTACAACCAAGATATTTAAGCCTTTCATTTCGGCGCTTCGCGTACCCAAATTTATCTCATAACGTCGGAGCGATTTGGGCCCACCTAGAACCAGTACTGGCTTTATTACCATCAAATATTCACCTTATTCACTTTCTCAGTGATGGTCCTGTAACTCAATACAGAAAAAAGTCTATGTTTTATGTACTGGGGTGTTAAATGCAACAAATGTATCCTAATATTATGAAATATACCTGGAACTATCACGAAGCGGAAAGGGGGAACCTGATGGTGTCGGGCTACTTGTAAGCGAACAGCAGATCAAGTAATTGCTACAGGAGGTGATGTTACTGATATGAAACAGTTTGTTGCTGTCATTCGTGAGAGATGTCTATGCATAAAAGTAGATGTGATTGAAGAACGTGAAATCGAGCAAATGAACATGTTAATTAACGAAAAGTCGTCTGAAATGGTCGCTTTTAAAGGAACGCTATTGCTGCATCAAGTAACCGACTCTGCTTCAATTCCAAACCAGCCTATAATGAAATCGCTCTGTTGTTTTTGCGACCCAGATGGATGTGATCATTACAAGCTAGGATCTGTTAAGTATAAGAAAGAACTGCCAATTGAACATCTAAATACTTCGGCCGTATTCACGGACTCTGAAGACGATACTATGCCACTATCGACCAACGTGAGTGATAACACTATCAACTCCAGCTTGAATTGTGATCTATTTAGACCAGGAGTTAGTGAATATGAATAAGCATAACAGAAAAATCGCTACAGCAGTGGTAATTATGTCTTGGTCAAATATATAGCACGAGAAACAGAATATTATTATGCGGGGATCTGCTCTTTTGTTTATGAAGAAGACGGTGAATTGAAAGTGACATTTCTCAAAATTTTTAACAAGAATGGCACTCTTTTTAGATTGGACGGAAATGACGTTTCAGATGTGCCAGTAGATCAGGTAATAAAAAAACTACCTGTACCCAACCTCGTTACAAAAGGGAATAGAGTATTTTATCAATTTAAAAAAAAGATTGATGTTTTTGAAAAGTAATTTTAGTTATGTAAAACTATTTTGAATTCTTTTATATTTTTTCTGCAAAAGAGATGATTATTGTTTATTTTTATGGTCATTATATTTCGTAATTGTTACGTAGTAAACAAGAAAAATTACCTCAAAGTTTTTGTTTTAATTTGAAGTTTGTTGATTTCTTGAAAATCGTCTACTAGCAAAGTAATATTAATTGTCTGCCAATAAGTAATAACAAGAATTAAGAGTGTGATATTAAATTAAGTATTAAAAATTTCAAAAGACTGTTTTGAAGACTGAGACATATTTAAAGTATTACATTGTTACAGATAATCTTAATAATAACTCATGTGATTTAATTCTTAATATATTTGCTATTAAATTTTAAGAAATTTGGGATAGAACAAGCTTAAAATGACAATAAATCTTATATAATGCTTATGAAATTGTGTATTCAATCAGTCCTATATTATACAAAAAATGTTTTTGACGAGAAATACATGCAAGTAATAATTTGTTTGTAAAAATTGTTTACAGTGATTAACTTAAATATTAAAGAATTATTTCTGTTCTATATTACAGCAGTTGCAATAATTCTGGCCAACAAAGAGTTTGTTTCACAATTTTTCTTATATTAAAAATTCACAGAACTGAAATGACCAATTTTGTCACATTTTTGTTTATGTATTTTTGCTCTGTAAAAAAATTGAAAAATCTCAACCGAAAATTCTTTTAAGAATTTAATACTGAGAATTTCTAAGAATCAAAATTCAAAATCAATGTCTTCAGCGACCTTTATGCGATTGAATTTTTGAAGAAAATTCAGGTCTTTCGGAACTAGTCGAGCAGCAACGCGTTTCATGCACAAACAATCGTTTGAAATGGTACGAATTGATTCGTGAGACCCAGAAAGTTCATCGGTTATCTTTCTTAAACTTAAATGACGATTTCCAGTCACCATTTCCTTCACTTTAGCGATGTTAACTTCAGTTGAAGACGTTGATGGCCGACCAGAGCAAAGAAAATATTCCACCACATCTCGACCGCTTTTGAATGAACTGCACGACTAATATGCAAGGTCTGTGACGTTGGCAGCCATGTATTTGAATAGAACTTTCTTATCGATGGCATACATTTGTCCAAGGTAGGCCCACATTTGCCCACCCATTAGTTTTTTTTGTCCAGCCTTTGTTTAATTTTTATCAACAATTTTTTTTAAAATGGTTGAGAACCACTGATTATAAAAAATTATTATTTTGAACAAAAAAACATTCAAGATCGTTTGTCCAACGTTTGTCCACGATTGTCCATACATTACTTTCATTTGCCCACCCTTACAAATTGAAATATTAAAAAAAAAATTTTCACACAAAACATAATAAATTTTTTTTAACACTTTATATGTAGATGATTGTTTTTTAAGCAGGATAAATAAAACTAGTGGTTGGACAAAACTCTATGCAAAGTGGACAAACGATGCAGACCACTAAAATTCCCATTTGACACTTTGTTTAAACAATATGACCCTTTATATATGTACGCCGAGACCAGACAATTCATTTTTTAATTAACTTTATTTTTAAAGCAGGACAAATCTCTATGCAAAGTGCACAAACGATGCTAATAATAAATACATATTTATTTTTGAGAAAGCATGCTTTTGCTATGACGTCTGTCCATCCCACTTTTAGTGATTTATAAGTTTGATTCTTCATCCCTTTATCTCTGTACAGCTTGGATTCTGGAAGAATACTTTTCCACTCACTTTCCGAAAGAACGAGATCAAAGAAGAGCGAAGTGGATTTTGAATCATTTTTTCTATAAGCATTGTAAAGAAGGTATTCTGATTCAGTATTAGTCGAGACGTTCATGGTGTCACCTGCAGCTATTTCGACAATCGGGATATTCAAATGTCTTTTGAGATCTATTTGCAAATTCCAACGGTTATACCTAACATAGTCATTTAGAGTTGCTGGTTGAATTTTACTTGGAAGCAATAATTTACATACATTTTCCCACACTTTATCTGAACGTGATTTTAAACAATTGTTTTTCTTAAAAATGTCACACGTTTTCAACACTTCAAGCATCAATTCTGAATCAACTTCAATTTTTCAAGGCATTTTGTATTTTTGGAAACACATAAACGAACTTACGAGTCTTTCACACTTTTTGTGGATTCCTCAAAAACAAACCATAACCTCATTTCAAGACTGGAAAGCGAGCATCATTGTTCTAGAATCCCAGAAGCTGCAACATTAAACACGATGATTACATATTAGTGAATCGATCCAAATTAATAAACAAAAGCATATAAAACGATAAAACGTGCAGTAAAATAGCACAAAAACAAAAAAGAAAACAAAATGACTAACTCATAGTCTTGATGCTAAACAGAAATTACAGGCCACTGTTAGACCCAGTGCTTCCAAACCTACGGAAATGCTTTTAATGGAATCGACCAATTAAATTCTTCGTTTCCGCATAAAATCAGTGAATCAGTATTGAAGTGCTCTTATTATTTACTTATTTCCATCCAACGAGAAGCTTGATCTTCATAGTGTTCTCTGCAACGAGCGGCAGAGGGAACCTCCCCCCATACCTTACTTGTTGCTATGCGCATTACAATTCTAAATTCGAACGCGTATTATCCCATTGTAGTGGGGGAAGAGGGGTCGATGATCTGCTCGTTGTAGGGAACCATGTTTTATTGAAATAGAGCATAATATATACATAGAAAGTTGTCCAACCACTAGTTTCATTTGTCCTGCTTTAAAAATAAAGTTAATTAAAAAATAAATTGTCTGGTCTCGGTGTACATATATAAAGGGTCATATTGTTTAAACAAAGTGTCAAATGGGAACTTTAGTGGTCAGCATCGTTTGTCCACTTTGCATAGAGTATTGTCCAGCCACTAGTTTTATTTATCCTGCTTAAAAAACAATCATTTACATATAAAGTGTTAAAAAAAATTAAATATGTTTTGTGTGAAAATTTTTTATTTTTAATATTTCAATTTTGAAGGGTGTGCAAACGAAAGTAATGTATAGACAATTGTGGATAAACGTTGGACAAACGATCTTGAATGTTTTTTTGTTTAAAATAATAATTTTTCATAATCAGTGCTTCTCAACCATTTTTTTTAAATTGTTAATAAAAATTAAACAGAGGATGAACAAAAAAAAGCTCAACGTTAAGCTGACATAACCACACGTCGTAATAACAATTAAACGAGATGTCAACTATACCAGAATTTAAGGCTCATTTAGGGCTCTTTGAATATCCCATCCAAATTTTCAATTTTATTTGTTCAAACAACTTATGTTAAAAACGGCTCCTTGAAAAATTGACTGTTTAGACCGATTTTGTAAAGACATTCATATATGTTCCGTATATTTCATGTTTTATTTTATGATAATTTTTGTAATAAAAGTATCAACAATATGCTCTCAAACAACTAGAAGCACATTTATATATATACGGCTATACAAATAATGCTTTTACGGAGGTCCGATCAGCTGGCACCTCCACAAAGGAATATCATTATTGACTTTATGCCACATTTTCGGGCTAATTAAGGGCTAAATTTGGTCGGTGATGCCGATTTTTGGACTCTTGTATTTTTCTCAAAAAACCAAATTTTAGGTGGAGGTGCTGACTGCCCGATCAGCTAGCACCTCCAGTACATAAAAACCTTCAAATTTAAAAAACTGACTATACCCGAATTTTGGGCTATTTTCAGGTTCTTGAAATACCCCAAAATCAATTTCAAAAAAACAAACCCTATCACTTACAAGCAACCCTTAATTTTTAAAAATGCTTTTTCGGCAGTATAAACTACCTTAGAATTTCGGGCTATTTTCGGGCTTTTCAAATACACAAGAATCATTTATGAAAAAACAACCCCTGTCACCGAAAGGCAACCCTTAATTTTTGGAAATACATTTTGAACAAAAAAAACTATATGAGAATATTGGGCTATTTTCGGTCTCTTTAAAAAGGTCTATATCGATTTTTGTGCTCCAACCCTTAACATCAAAATGCACCCCTGCATGATCATGTAGAGACGACTCTGACTTAAACTCATCTTTTTGGGAACTTTATGGTCTTGGAATACTCTCTGATTTTCGGGCTATTCGAAAATGTCTATATCGATTTTCGGGCTCCAACCTTCAACATCAAATCGCACCCCTGCATGGCCATGCAGAGACAACTTTGAATAAAAATTATCTTTTTGAAAACTTTATCGTTATTTTTGGAAATTGGTTTTAGGTGATTGCCAGATCCTAACAAAGCTAAAGTTTTATGATGTGTGGTGCCAGCTTTACGTTAAGCTGGCGCAAACATATTTATTTATAAAAAATGTGTGAGCATTAAATTGCGGAATAGGGCATTAAATTAGCCTTAAATTGAGGCATAGTTTGTAACTTCATATGACAAGTGTGTTGTGCCGGCTTAATACACCTTACAGCTTCAACCCTCCTCTAACGTATCCATATTCACCACATTTAGTTTTGGTAAACTTCTGTGATTTTAGGTGACATTAACTGTTCATAATTAGAATTATTTTTTCCATCATTTTTTTAAAGTCACTTACAATATTTCTTGGTTACGAATTCTTCAGCTTGAATACTAATACCGACAAAAAAGTATTTTTTTAAATTAAGGGTTGCTTGTAAGTAATAGGGGTTGTTTTTTCGAAATTGATTTTGGGGTATTTCAAGAGCCCGAAAATAGCCCGAAATTTGGGTATAGTCAGTTTATTAAATTTTAAGGTTATTATGTGTTGGAGGTGCTAGCTGATCGGGCAGTCAGCACCTCCACCTAAAATTTGGTTTTTTGAGAAAAATACAAGAGTCCAAAAATCGGCATCACCGACCAAAATTAGCCCTTAATTAGCCCGAAAATGTGGCATAAAGTCAATAATGATATTCCGATGTGGAGGTGCCAGCTGATCCGACCTCCGTAAAAGCATTATTTGCACTGAGAAAACTGGAGTGTCAACCTAAACATTTGGAGGGTGAAGCAGACTATATTTGAGGTTAAACTATAGGACAGCTTTCTAGATAGTGTAACTTATTACCTGTGAATTGTGAAAATAAGATGGTCAACTTAAATACTTTAGAGGGAAGAGTTGATCATCGCAGAGAGAAAAATAGATTATCGAAGAGGGAAAAACAGACTATAATCTACCTCTATGGCTAACCTCAAAACTATTACATTTAAGCTTTCACAATTATTATGTTATTATAGCAAGTGAAATAGGTACTCAACAATTAGTTGGAAAAAATAACCCTCGTGACACTTTTACACGTAAAGGACGCGAAACCGGCAATGAGGTTAGAGTCCACGCTGGTGATATTGGAGGAAAAATAGGCGATCCCACGTGACTTTACAATTTTGGCGCGTATTTCACCAATCGACACTCTTTACAGTGATTCTGATCCTCTGGTAACAGTTAAGCAGAATATCAAATGAGTGTCTCCCTGACCAAAGAGAAAAAATTTCGGAGAAAGTGTTGTACTATCTAGAAGTTCAAACTGACTATCTACATTTTGACACTCAAAGTTTGACACTCCAGTTTTCTCAGTGTGTATAACCATATATATATAAATGTGCTCCTAGTTGTTTGAGAGCATATTGTTGATACTTTTATTACACAAAATATGAGAAAATAAAACATGAAATATACGGAACATATATGACTGTCTTTACAAAATCGAACTAAACATTTAATTTTTCAAGGAACCGTTTTTAACAAAAGTTGTTTAAACAAATAAATTTGAAAATTTGGATGGGATATTCAAAGAGCCCTAAATGAGCCTTACATTCTGCTACAGTTGATGACTTGTTTGGTTGTTATTATAACCTGTGGTTACGCCAACTTAGCGTTAAGCCAGCGGAACCCCTTGTTTTTAAAAAAAATAACGGAGCATTAAATTCAGCAATGGGATATTTTGAGAGCCCTAAATGAGCCTTAAATTCTGGTAAAGGTGATTACTTGTTAAACTGTTATTTTAACGTGTGGTTGCGTCAACTCAACGTTAACCTACCGGAACCCCTTGTTTTTTTTTTAAAATTACGGAGCATTAAATTCAGCAATGGGTTATTTCGAGAGCCCTAAATAAGCCTTAAATTCTGGTATAGGTGAAAACTCGTTTAATTGTTATTATGACATGTGGTTACGTCAGCTTAACGTCAAGCCAGCGTGACCCCTTGTTTTTTTGAAAAACAACGGAGCATTAAATTTAGCAATATGGCATTAAATTAGCCTTAAATTCTGATATAGGATAATGTACATACAGATTGATGACAAACTTTTTTTTCTAGAAGAAAATTAATTATTATGTTTATATTCAGGGCCCTTTAAATGTGCCATCGTTCATCAACAATACACTATGTTTTTAATTTTCTGGGACAATAACTAATTATTCAGTTTTCAAAAAAAAATATTTTTTGAAGTCTATAACCATTCACAAATATGTCCTTTATTATGTTTTAAAGTTTCAGCTAAAAAAGTCCATTATCGTGAAAAAATCTTAGGGGAAACGTCAGCAATTGCATACGACCATTTTATTAATGGAACAATAATTTTAACAAATTTTCCGGAGACGACAGTAATGCGTGACATTTTTCTGCATTGCAGTCTTCTCCGGAAAATGTATTAAAATTGTAATTTCATCAATAAAGTGGCCATGTATGATTGGTAACGTCAGACTCTACCATACGGCCTTAAGGGCATGTGATACTAGAGAAAAGTAACAAGTTCCATGTGAACAATTTTGTCCAGTTTCTACATGTTTGTGTCCAGAATACATAAAATTTTGTTTTAAATTAGTTATTGTCCCAGAAAATTAAAAACACAGTGTATTGTTGATGAACGATTGCACATTTAAAGGGCCCTGAATATAAACATAATAATTAATTTTCTTCTAGAAAAAAAAGTTTGTTATCGTTCAATGAACGTTCAAAACTATAAGTACATTAATTGTAGAGAAGATAGAAACGGACGTGGATAGACTACTTTTGGTTTTGACAATAAAAAAAGAAATTCCCAAATTTTATAAAGAAAATTTTATGCCCTTTAGGGGCAAACATGTAGAAACCTGAAATCAATAAAATTCACTAATTAATTAGTTAAGTTTGAAATTTTTGTCACTGCCTACATTATCGTAGGATCAGTAGTCGCGTATCAGATAGGATACGTTGTCGACAGGTGTCCTCGTAAACAATTTCAAACTCTTATATCGCAAATAGTGCAAATGAATTCAAACCGGCAATCGAAAGACCTGGGCTCCAATCCCAGCGCAGTCAAAAGCGTCTTATTTTCACAGAAAGATTTTCAAATTTTAAAAAATTTACTAATTTCGTAAGTATCACATGCCCTTCAGACTTTGTTATTAAGTAGAAGCAGTAAAGAACGTTTATCTGGTCTAAAATTTTTATAATAATAAAAAATAGAAAAATTGGAACGATTTTTAGAGAACGTTTATTAAATTTTTGTATGCAATTTAATCTTCTTCTTTCTCGGATTCAGGCGCGAACTAAACATCTGATCTTTACTGAATTCTGCAGTGAAAAAATGTCAAAATCTCCCTGACTACTGAAAGGATGAATTCAAACTGATCTGACAGTATTCTTTGAATTTTATTCGCTGCTTTTCCGGCAAGGGAAAAACGACAAGACAATAAGTTCTTTTATTCTCAATCATGTTAAAAGATGAAAGTTGAGCTTTCGAGTTGGGTACCGAGATCCGAATTTCATGACTTTCAGGTATTTACCTGGCAAATTTCGACGAAAGACATATCGCTGCTGGCAGCTCTGGCATTATAGCGGCACAAACCGTCGGCAATCGTATTGACGATGGCGGCTTGGTCACTCGGAAAATTCCTGTTACTGGGGGGATCACATTCCAGAATGCCGCCCACTCTGGAATGAAGTTCCCCTCTTATCGACGCGCCTTGATCGGCGCCCCCTTTCCCCTGTATCTCTCTGTTGGCCACGCCGAGCATCCTCAGCTTAGCTCGTCGTACACTGGTATGACAGTCGTGCCACGATGCAGAATCTCGTTTACACGATCACTAATTTGGCACTAGTCAGGTACTCACGGTACTCAGTGTATCCTGACGCTGGCACTGCTCCTCGTCCATATACGGACGTCTCGCTGACATAGACTACCTGCTTTCGTCGAAACACGGACGCGAATATTACGAAAGTACGAAAAAGTCCGGCAGTCGGCAGCTAACCCGATAAACGATAATCCTCTACTCGCTAACTTTCCCGATTCCCACGTCCCGCAGCCATTTCCGAAGCATTCCGAAGAGACAGACAATCCCCTCCTTGAATCACATTCCCACCACCGCTATCGCTACCCGGCTCAGGATCGTTACGATCAGTCCAGAGTTCGGGTTCTCTTCAATTTTACTATTAGACATAATTAAATCTTATATTACATTATATTATGTGTTATATAGCTTCAGTCAGTTTAATTCAAATGCAGCCCCATAATAAATTTTACTTACGGTTCTTGATTAAAAAATAGAATTTTTGATTTTCAATATTTATAATCAAAACATAAAATATACATCTTGTCAAAAAATTTAAGTTTTATACCTTATTTAGGCGAATAATTTTCCATCTCGGCGCTTTCCGTATCTCACATATTTTGTTTAAAAAGTGGAATTTTTAAATTTTAATCATATTTTTTAAAATTAAAATGAAAAATATACGTTTTATCAGAAACTATGTCAGACAAAATTTGTAAATCTTAATAAAACGAGCAATTTTGCAAATTTACGTTTTTTTCGTATATCACATATTTATATTAAAAAATTTAATTTTGGATTTTCAATAGTATTTTTTTTTAATTAAAAAGAAAAATATACATCTTATGAAAAAATGTTGCGATTCAAACTTGTCGATATTTATGTAGTAAACAATTTTGTATCACAACTTTTTTTTCGAATTTCGTATAATTTAATTAGAAAATGGAATTTAGATATTGATTTTTTTCAAGTTTTAACATACTGTAACTTTCCTAACTTTAGTTAATCAAAAAATGTTATTTTCTGACTCAAGGGTCTCAAAACGTAAAGATTTGTTAAAAAATTTGAAAGTCATTTTTCACATGAAAGAAAGAAATATTTATTTGGTTTAATAAGTCCTGTTTTTTGAATTCAACAAGACGTATTTGAATCAAATAATTTATCCCTGGATGAATCAAGCTTTAGGTTTAGTTGAATCAAGGAAATATTAATTTAATTGTGGCATTCATTAAATAATTTAGGAAGATATTTATTCGATTTAAAGAGTTAATACATCAATGTATCGTTTCTTTATATGAATAAAATATTGTGTTTACATAAATATTTATTTCTTTAAATGAAAGAAACTTTTTTTGTGAACAGTAGAATGAAAGAATTCATTCAAAAAAGAACATTTATTTGAAAGAAAACAATATTTTGTTGAAATAACTACAAGTACGTTCAGGCAAAATAAATAATTTTTTTTAAATCAATGTTTGGCATAATTGTTACAATTGTAAATCTTTTTGAACTTCCAACATATTTTGTAGAATTAAATGTTTATTATAGATTTCTCCTAGGGAATATCCGCCTACATTATAAATATAATATAATTTAAACAAAAAAAACCAATTTTTTAAAAGGAAAAAGTATTTTTTTGAAAAAGCTGTGGTATTTTTCGTTTAAAAAATTTGTGTATGCCATTTAAACGTCTGGCATAGTTGTTAGGATTGCATTTTCTATAGAATTGAAAATTTATCATTCTCGTTCTAAGAAACATGCGCTCTCATTACCAACTTGAAATGTATCGTTCCAAATAAATATTCGTCCCACTATAGTATACAGTTTTACATTCTCATCATGGATGAGAAGGTATTCGTTTTATGTGAAAAATTACTTTCGAAATTTTCATAAAATCTTTACGTTTTGAGACTTTATCGAAGCCGAAAAAGTAAGGATAAGTTCGTTAACCAGCCCCATCCAACCAAAATTGAGAAAACTAGACCATTTTTTGTGTTTTTGAAAAAATCAAAAATCGCAATACTGGTTTTTGATAGTGCTCATAAATCTCTACTAATTATCCTCATAAGATTTTTCGATTAAAACAACCCGTGTAGAAATTGAAACCAGGGCACTAGCAGGCCCTGATAAGGTTGCCTTATTTTATTTACGGCCCGGATAAGGAAATTCTATCAGGCTCAGATGATGTTTCGTCACGCTCGGCATGAAAAGGGCCGTATGTGACCAACTTTAGACGGTCCGTATAAGGTAACCTTTCTCATGCCATAGAAATAAATAAGGTTTTCAAGTGGCAAAGTTGATATTTTCGTTTGAATAAATGGAATAGAACAAGAGAAAGAAAGGGGGTGGGGGTTTGTTGCTGTAAAGAGGGTAGAGGTTTCAGTGAAAACATGGACACAAATATTATTATATAATAATATAATGTTCGTTTTCAGACATTCAAGTACACAATTATACATTATTTTATGTGCCACCGGCGCGCAAACTTGTTTTTTCGCTACAGTTAACAGTAGCGCAATGTAGTATATTACGCTACAGAGGAATGAAATGTAAAAATTGAACTGCGCATGCACCTATAGCCATGCAACGGAGCACAGTCTTCTTCTTATTATTATCCTTCTTTTTCGTACAGCGTTAGGGCCTTACTGGCAAAGCCTTGTACATTTGAACTGCGCATGCGTTTATTAAAATCCATTACTACTACACAAGATCGATAAAATCAAAATGGCCGGGACCAGTCGTGACATATCAAGTATAATGATTAGCGCCGCAAACAACTACAATACTAGATTAGATTCGAGTGTACGCATAAAAACTCGTATACGCACCGAAGTCACATAAAATAGAATACGTGCCAATGCACACAATTCGGGAAATTACGAGACTCACGACAATGCTCGTAGGACTGATCGCGCCTCGGCTTCGTCTCGGCTTTGCCTCAGCTACGTCTCGACTACGAGTCAGCTACACCTCGACTACGCCTCACCTACACCTCGACCGTTGAGGTAATATTAAATATATATAAATAAACCATGTATTAAAATTAACAATTTTTTTTTTTGAAATTTATTACATATTTATTGACAAATTGTTTTCAATATTCTTTCATTATCTTGATTGCAATACTGAAGACATATAGAAAATGGAAATAAATTATCAATGATGATATTTTGAAAGTTTAATTTTCATACAATATAATTTTCGTTTATACAATACGGTTACAAAGTTAATATTATTCTCTATAGGGATACAATAATAATTGTTTTTTTTTTTAAATTTACAATTCTTAGAAAAATTGAAACAAAGTATTGCTTTTAATATATAATAATTTGTTAGAGAATGTTAGAGAAAAAAGATTCTCTACAACTTGACCGTTTCCGATTTTTGAAAATGAATTCTTTAATGGCTGAAATTATGAAAAAACAATTTTTCAAAACAAAATTATAAATATCAAATCCAAGCACTTGCTGGTGCAAAGTATAGGCGTTATAAACGGATTTTTACAGAGGATCAATAAAATCTTGACTTAGTTTCTAGATCTACAGAATTATGACATGGAAGAATATTGTTATTTGTACGAATGCATCAATATTTTTCTTTGGATTTAAAAAAATTTGATTGCAAACTAGTTCCTGTAAATTATCTGTCTTAATTTAGTCGATTCAATGCAATTTAATAAATAGAATTTATTCAATAAAAAATAAATTACAGAATTTACGTAAATCAATTATTTGAGTCCCCAGCAATTTTTAATTTTCATTAAAAATGTTTTTTTATTACTTAAACAGAGAAAAATCATTTAAATTAATCTATAGTAAAGAAGTCATAAATTTAAAATGATTCATTTTTTATTTTTGGTTTGTAATATGTAATAACTTCCAAAAAAAAATTGTGAATATTTTTATTTTTTCAAAATATAAATCCGATCTTAGAAAAAGACAAGTCAAGAACGAAGTAGAAGGAAATTCATTTATTTTTTATTGGATATATTCTATTGATTAAATTCCATTGAATTGATTGAAATAAGTCAGATAATTTACAGGAATTAGTTTGAAATCAAATTTTTGAAATTTAAAGAAAAATATTGATGTATTCGTCCAAATAATAATGTTCTTTCGTGTCATAATTCTGTAGATCTGAAAACTAAGTTAAGATTTTATAAATCCTTTGTAAAAATTCTCTCATAACGCCTATAGGGGAGAAGCGGCGAAATTGGCGCGTCGTCTAAATTGGCGCACCCTATTTTTCAGAAAATGATAACATAACAAAAAATAAAAATAGTTCTATCGTGTGCATTCTTGTATGATATGTATTTGATAGAAAACATTATAAAAATCTAATTGCTTAATACAGTTTTATTGCGATTAATCGTTTTTAGGCACAATGGTTATGTTCGAAGCCATTGAGTTAAATCGTTAAATAATAGTAATTCAAGGTGAATTAGATTAATTATTAATGTATAGATATATACATTTGAATGTTGCTGGACTTTTCTGCTAATCTTTTTCTTAAGATTTTTTGTGACATGGGAGGTAATGTGGTTCGCAAAACTGATGTAACGACTTTGTAAGGTTATATTCATTTGAACAATCAGTGGTTAAATTTTTTTTTAAGTTTGAGGTATTAAGGCATTTTAAAAGCGATTTTTAATAATTAATTTGCAGTCTGACAGTGTTTTGAAAGTTTTCTCGATTTTAAGATGTGAAAGCAATGTAAGTAAAAAATTTGTATTTTTGATTGATTGTTTCTATTATTTATAAGTCTTCTAAAGTTAATAATTGTATATACTTCTGATTACAAATTCAAATAATTCTCTATAAAAATGATTTCAATTTGAATATTCACTTAAATATCCACAATTGCCAGTATTTTATTGTGCAAATATAAAATATATATAATATATATGTGGCTGGTTTATGTGAATAAAGATATAAAAAACTTCACATATCTTGATATACAATCTCAAATTTAGTTTCAAATTATAACTACCTCTTTTCATCAACCTTTGCTACTGAAATGTAATTCTAAATCTATGATAATATAACTAATACGTGGCAAGAGAAGATTATAATATTAGTGCGTCAATTTACCCGACATGGCGGGTAAATTGAAGCAGGTGCAGTCCTTCGGAAATCTGAATAAAAACCTGCTTTAATAATTTTCAATGCAATCTTTATCCATTGGAAAGTATAGAAAAGATATCCAGCTATTAAATAAATATTTTTTCATAATTTTTAGTCATATACTTTCTTTTTAAACTCGCACTTTCTATTAGGTGCGCCAACTTCGCCGCTTCTCCCCTACTTTGCACCTGCAGATAGGTGGATTTGAGATTTATAATCTGAAAAGATGACGATCGAAGAGATGGTTCTTTATAATTACATTGCTGCTCTACAGTAAATGCTAAGTAGTCGTAAAAGAGCACTTTCGCCTTTCTTATTGTCAAATTCTATAAAATAATTTCGAGACATGTTTGTATTAATGTCTTCAGTTTTTATCTTGACCCAAAAATAAATTCAATGTAGTTTATTTATATTGGCTTTGGGTCATAATTTTTCATTAAAAATTAATGTTCAAGGAAACTTAATGAAAAATTATGACCCAATGCCAATATAAATAAACTACATTAAATCTATAAAATAACTTCAGATCTGAAGCTGGTCATTTACATTCTCTAACAAATTATATATTAAGAGCAATACTTTGTTTTAATTTTAATTTTTCTAAGAATTGTAAATTTTTAAAAAAAAGCAATTATTATTGTATCCCTATAGAGAATAATATTAACTTTGTAACCGTATTGTATAAACGAAAATTATATTGTATGAAAATTAATCTTTCAAAATATCACCATTGATAATTTATTTCCATTTTCTATATGTCTTCAGTATTGTAATCAAGATAATGAAAGAATATTGAAAACAATTTGTCAATAAATATGTAATAAATTTCAAAAAAAAAAATTGTTAATTTTAATACATGGTTTATTTATATATATTTAATATTTATATATATTCTTTTATATATTATAATACAACATTTATAATATAAAATATTTTATATATATTATATTATAAAATTTATAATATAAAATATAATATAATACATAATATTATATATATATTATATTATAAAAATTATAATATAAAATATTTTACATATACTCTTTTATGTATTATTTTATATATATAATTCATAATACTTGGTACGTTTGCATTGGCTTTAGAAGCATTATGAATTAAATCAAGGGTCAATACAATCTACTATTTTAATTTTATATATATATTTAAAAAAAATATATATCCGATTTTAGGAAAAGACTAGTAAAGAGCGAAGTAGAAGGAAAAGAGGTAAAAAGCTATTTTGTGAAATTCTGTCGACAAGCTAGGGTTGAATCGACGAGGACTACCTGACCCATCATGAATACAGCAGAATCACCAACACAAGTTTGGGCCTTACTCCTACAACTTACTTCTTATCCGTGAGATTTTGTCAACTTTCGAAAGTGTCGATCCCCGTGGTTGGTTCCGGAACTTTACCTACCCCTGGCGTCTTTCCCCGCAAGGTTTGGACCATTCAATCGCCCTGGATGTCTCCTCTATACCTATCTTCACTCAACGCCTCGACTACGCCTTGGCTTCGATCTCCTGCGAGCATTGTCGCTCGTCACGCAATAACCCTCATTGTGCGCCTAGGCACGTAATATACTATTGTAATCGCACGCTTAAATTAAAAATTTCATATTCGCTTTTTAGATTCGAACCCTCTAACCTACCTATATTATTTACATAACTAAACGCATCCCTAACGCCTAAAACCTTTCGGCTATTCTCGCTTCCCGTGTGGAAATTTTCCTAACTTAGCCCAATTTATTATTGGGCTCCAAGCTGGGCCCAACTTGGCGCCCCATGTATGGGTCTTGGTTGGGCATCTCAAATTGGCCCCAAATGGAAACACCAATTAATACCCATGTTCCAAAAAAAACAATAGTAATAATACAGTATAGTATACTATAATTGAAGTCTACTAATATTCCCCCTATTTGATATCCACCCAAAGTAATTAAGTATACAAACGCACATATTACGTTGAAGGCTTTAGAAAAAGTATACTAATCACTGTTTTATAATTATACAAAAATGGATAAAAAGCGACTTGCTAATAATCAATTGCGTGTTCGGGTGAAAAAACATCGAGCAATTCAGGCAATTAAGGTGGCAGATAGAGAAAATTCGAGTTCTGATGATGGTAAGTTAGAATAAATATTTTTTAAATTCAACTAAGAAAAATTAAATAACTTAAAAAAAATTAAAATATATTTAGTTTATCAGAGACCTAAAATAATAAATAAGACAGAAATTGATGTGTTGATAAAAGTAAATTTTTCTTTTTATAACCTAGTGGAACGAGAAATCACATGTAGACGTGCGATTTTGAGGTTATGTTTTCCTAACCTTAAAAGTAAGACATGAAGTTTATAATTTTGAGTGTCGTTTATTGCAGAAAAAACTCCAAACTTTTCCGAACATCAGCATTCCACAGATGAAGGTGAAATCGAGCAGAATTCAGTTCTAACAATTTCTTTACTGCACGGAGAAAAATAGTTGAAGTAATTTTACTCAACTTCCGATCAAATTTGGGACATAAGGACAAGTTAGAAGTTATTTAGTATCATTGTATTTATTTGTGATATATTAAATGTTCAAAAATGAATCAAAGTTGAGTAAAATTCAGAAGCGTAGGGTGAAGTATGAAAGCGTGCATTAAACATTTTTAAATATATATATTATTACTCGTAGTATAACTATAAAAAATCAATCTTTTATGAAATCACAAAAATAGTAGAGCTTTCCGTTCATTCTACTCTACGCTTCAATCGAGAGTTGAGTAAACCGTGAATCGCAAGATTTATTCCAACAGCTACATCTATTCACGCAGGAACGAATGAATGTAATCTGCGCCTTGGGCACACATAAAAAATTTTTAATTTCAAAAACTTAAATTCTTAAAATTAAATTGATATTATGAAAAATTAAACAAAACAAAGTCTATAAGTGTATTACATAAAATATGAAATATCACATAAATTACTCAGGCAGAATAATAATTTGGAATTCGCAAATGTAAAATCCCTATTTTGAAAATGTAAAACACAGAAAATAAAAGAACCTTCTTTTAAATGTTTTTATACGAGATACTTCTTAATAATAATGCAATTTTTTAATGTACATTTGAAAATTTAGTTTCGCTAAATTTCATACGTCGTATAATAAAAATGTATACTAAATGTAATTTAATGATTATATTATATATATTAATCATCATAGTTATAATAATTAATTAATTATATTAATTTTTAAAAATATTTTATTAGTCATTTATGAAAAAAGTTGATTTATTTTTACTTGAGTAAGGCTCAAAAATTTTATTGACGGCACTTACTCTCACAAGCTCTGAATAACTCATGCAGTCACTATATAAGAAAGTTTCAAGTTTTATATCTCAGCATTGTAAGCGAGCGTGTGCGTGATTCGACGAAAGCGTATCGTACTATATATAAGTCTGTAGTTATTAGGTTTATATATGTAAGGTTATATGTTTAAGTGTATTTATGATTTGAAATGTGATTGGCTACGTCTGATGGTGCGAATGTATTTGTATGTTGTTTATGTATGTACCGGATGACTATTGGCAGGCTCGAGGTAAGAATTTTTTTTTATTTAAGAGAACCATACCATTGCCAGTTCAAATAATACGTCCGATGCTCATTTTACCCAACCACGGTTTGAAGCACCTCAAGCGTCGGTGATATACTTATAGATTTCATGTTAACCCACTGACGCATGTTGGTGCCCTGTCGTCGATAACGTTTTACTCAACTCCTTACTATTCCCTATGTAACGCTTATTGTTATTCACTTTGGGTGAATTAGGTATAAATCAAATTCATTTTACCCGACTAGGATTTAATAGATGTTCAAATGTCCTTATGTCCCAAGTTTAATCGACAGAGTTGAGTAAAATTAGTTTAACTATGTTTCTCCGTGTGGGCAAAAGAACAACTACCCATTTAAAACCCATTTATTATCTGGGCAGGGAACGGATTGCACAAGTTGGGCCCAATCAGTTTTCCCAAAGATGGGCTTTGGTTGGACTGAGCGTTACAACCCAAAATGGGCGCCAGTCAGACAGCCCAGCTGGGGCCAGCCTGGTGAATGTGCAATCTGATTGGAATCCAGTCTGGCCCCAGTCGGCTTTTCCACACGGGTTACCATATTCCGAAAAAAATCTCGCTTGTAAGCCACTGCTGCAAAGGCCGTATAAAATGGTTCTGTACCCTATTAATAAGCAATCTTTTTGTTTCAGAATCCTGTTTCATTATTATTTTAATCAGTTATGAGTTTGAAATTTTTCCACATTCAATGACTGAATTAAATTTTTATAAAACACAGTATTTTTGTATGAAACTTGGAAAAAAGTAATAATTTACATAGTATATAACTTTTTACATTTTAATGTCAAGAAACAAGTTGAAAATTTTTTTGCAATTTCAAAATTTGAAATTTTTGTGCATCGAAAGAATCCCACTAAATCAATATAATTAACTATTTTAAAAGCATATTCAGAAAAATCTTGTTATTTTTACGAATCTAGACAAAATAAGGCAATTTCCGCACGGGAGAATTAGAAATGTTACAGCATGTTAAAACTTGAAAAATGTCTATATCAAAATTCCATTTTCCAGTTAAATTATACGAGATATGAAAAAAAGTTATCATACAAAATTATTTTCTACATAAAGATCTACAAATTTGAATTGCAACATTTTTTCATAAGATGTATATTTCTCTTTTTAATTTAAAAAAATACTATTGAAAATCCAAAATTCAATTTTTTTAACAATAATATGTGAAATACAAAAAAAACGTAAAAATGCAAAGTTGTTCGTTTCAAAAAGATCTGCAATTTTTGTTTCATACAGTTTCTGATGAAACATATTTTTTTCGTTTCAATTAACAAATTATTATTTTAATCATGTAACTTATTAAAAAGTTACTGAAATGTATACAGAAAATCGAGCGCGAAGCGCGGCTGTCATGATGAGAATGGTTCCTTCAGACCGATAGAGCCTTTTAAGTAAATTGAATTTCCTGTTTCATTCAGATTCAAAAACAAATTTAGTGACTTTGAGAAAATGTGTAATTCAACGTCTCTCGGCTTGAGTTCATGTGGAACCCATTTTCCTTGCTTTTGAATGTATCCAACTCCTTTTAAGCGTTTTGAAATGGCTGCTTCAGTAACTCCCAAAGATTCTGCGAGCTTTTCTTGTGTTTGGCAACTACCTTCATCGAGTAATGTTTCCAGTTCTTCATCTTCAAACTTTTTTGGCTACCCAGGACGTTTTTCGTCTTCCAAGCCTAAATCAGCACTTTTAAATCGTGCAAACCACTTTTGGCACGTTCGCTCAGCTAGAGAATGTTCACAATAAACTTCCACCAAAATACGATGACTTTCGGCAGCAGTTTTCTTCATATTAAAGTAGTGAAGAAGAACTCCCCGCAAAAACACTTTTTCAGGCACAAAGTTCGACATATTTGAGTGAAAAAAAATTATTGTTGTTTATGCTTCAAATGAATGACATATACTGAAAAAGACGCACAATGACAGTAGCTTTCCAACGCATGCTCGGAATATTGGAACGATGGAATAATAATCAAGTTACGCCATCTCTTAGCAAACTACACGAATTAAGTTATAGATCCAATATTTATAATTTGCAACAATAGAATCATCCTATTGAGTTTCATATATGTTTGGGAGTGTTGAGATATAAGTCCTATCTCCATCAGTGTTGATAAAGACACATTTTGTTTTTAATTTAGTTACTTTAATTATGTCATTGTTTTCGCTTTTCACGACTTCAAACAAACGTCTCAATACAACATCATTTATTTCTAGGTAGTCATAATTACTTTCTCTCGCTGCATTATACAGAACTATATTTTTTACATTTGTGAACTCAACTTTAGCATATGCAATGTCACCGTACTTAAGCCGTTTTAACAGATTGACAAAACATTCATTTTCAAGACGAAAGACTGAATTTTTAGACTTTCGCGCTTTTGTATAATATTCAGAATGTATGACCATACCTGAACAGATACACCGATCAAAACTTAGTACTTCTACTCCTACATCAATTATCGAAGCAGGATCTAATGTACAGCGAACATTTTTTCCGTCCACGTTCAAAGTAAAACCCGTTTTTCCTAGATCTCCCATTTGGTTTACGAAAGATTTCATGAACGTGTTCATCACATCAGCAGACGACACTTTTTTACCTATCCATAGACCTGTCAATAATGGATATTTGAATCGCAATTTTGGAGGCAATTCATTAATGATAACCAGTTGTGGCCAAAATGACCTTTTTGTACTGTCATTGAGTGGTGCGCCGTCAGTAGCAAAATTAATTGTAAGTTGTATACAATTTTGCTCCATATTTGAGACAGCGTTCTTATAAAGGGTTTCCCAATAAGGGTGATATGTTTTGAAATTGAAAAAAAACACTGAATATTCATTCGGAATTGATCGAAATCTTTTTTATTATATTGGATATTCTATGTCATTTATGATTTAAACAATATATCGGCCAAATGTCCCCCGAGACTTGAGCCAAAAATGCAACTCATCAGAAAATATGATTTTTTGATGAAAATTGGGATCATTTTCAATTGATTCCAGAGCCCAATCCGCGAACTCCCGACGCAAACGATGGTCATTAGGCTTCAGTTCTTGGGCCAGAATCATCTTATAGGGATGCAGGCCAAGATCCAATCGCAAAATACGCCAGGTAGTCATCCTGGACAGGCCCAATTCCTGAGATCGGCGTGGCACGGACAATTCACGGTTTTCCTCGATACTGGCCTGTACGGCGGCTATATTCTGTGTAGAACGTGCGGTACGCATACGATTTTTAGGCTTAGTATCCAATAGAGTAAATTCACTCTCCAACTTATCGATTATTCGACGAATTGAGAGCACGGATGGAGCAGAATGACGACCATATTTTGCACGATATGCTCTTTGAACACCGACAAAACTTCTCGAATTTTGATAAAATAATTGGACAATTTCCAAACGTTGTGGAAGCGTGAAACTACTCATGATTAAATGGCAAACCTTACTGATGACAACTGACAGCAGACGTCAAAAATTTCAGTTCAAATGAGCCCGATAGGGACATTCAAAATCATATCACCCCTATTGGGAAACCCTTTACAACAGTCCATCATAAACATCGCATGTAAGTTCTTCAGTACGAAATTCAGGATTTACTGTACTCAAATTATGGAACAAACTATCCTTGACATCAATCATTTTGAGCTAAGATAGGATTTGATATTTTAGATCTATGGCCACGAAATAATTCGGTGAAATCATTGACAGCTTATAATTCTGCAAGAATTTTTGACAGACGATCGAATGGTTCTTAAACTTATTTTTTGCAAAACAGGCACTAAAGTAGTACTTCGAGCCCCTATAGAGCGGCTGTAAAGTTGTCCATTTACGACCAGAATGTTCATATTGTATCTGTTTTCTTCCTTAAGTCCTACTTTCGTCCCTTATGTCCTACGTTTGTTCCTTACGCCCTCTGAACAGTTGCGAAAAATGGATTATATTTCCCCCCAAGCAAATACTTGATCGGACCGCAAGATGCCGACAGCAGGGATTAAGCTAACTCCTTCATTGCTCACCAGGGAGCCATCTCGCACGTTCTGGGCTCAGTGTTAATACTTAATTAATCTAACCAAAGTTTATACTTTTCCATACGTTATTAAATTCAATCAAATTTGTTTCTTGAAATACTGAATACCCCAAAAATTGTACCTACAATTTTTTAAACTTGAAGAAAAAACATTTTACGCTCCAGAAAAATATTTAATTAATCTAACCAAAGTTTATACTTTTCCATACGTTATTAAATTCAATCAAATTTGTTCCTTGAAATACTGAATACCCCAAAAATTGTACCTACAATTTTTTAAACTTGAAGAAAAAACATTTTACGCTCCAGAAAAATATTTAATTAATCTAACCAAAGTTTATACTTTTCTATACATTATTAAATTCAATCAAATTCGTTTCATACAATTCGGGGGGTACAGCCCCCCAAACCCCCTGGCAGGGGCTTTGCCCCCTGTACCCCCACCGGGGCTCCGCCCCTGGCCCCTCCCCCCTACAGCCCTTTCCACCACCTTTCGTGCCATATTTATCAATATTATTGTTATAACATGTTACTATTCCACTGAGTCGTAATTGGACACTCTCAATACCATTCTACAGACACTCGAAATACTTCTTTAGGACGTATTTTGGAAAAAATATCGTGTGTACCACGGAGGTTGGTCATTTTGGGACTCGACTTTACCTCCTAGATACACAATATACTATTTTGTTGTTGACGTTTCCAACTCTCTGCAACAAATCTCACAGTTCACATGATTACGTTTTCAGGTGGATCAAATATTTTTGTCAGGTAGTAATCATTAATATCCCAACCAGCAAATTGAGGACCAGCAAAAAGTTTTTTGCTTGACTTAGCGCACGCCTACCTTTATAACTTAAATGAAAGCGCGTTAATATATCAAGAATTATCATAATAACCTTCCATACCTTCAACCCTGCTTCTTCGAACATAATGGCATCTCCATTCTTAATATATAGTCTTTTAAATTATTCATATTAAAATATTCAGAATTCATGTCGTCGCTGAGTGGGCTTTGTGAAGGATGATATGATATTGTTTCCATTGCTTCCGATGTAGAGATTTCCTCGTCTGATGTATATAACTCATCGAACATGAAAGCAGGAAAGTCTTGCCGAAATGTCAAGGTGGCCATTACATCATTTGTAGTAGTAGATAGTACAGCATCTTCTGTAAACAAGACACGTGAAAATATGATTAAATCGAATACTTACGTAGTATAATAAAAAACTTATATGCTTCGAAATTATTGCTATATTAGCATTTTAAGTTAAAGCTTACACGACTAGTGAATTGTTAATATTAAAGTACACCTCCTACCCGGTTCCTATCTGGCATATGGAACCAGAAATTAAAATACGAAAATATTTCTCCAACCAGTCGTGAACTTCTTTGAACATGAATCTCATATCAGAATATGAGTTTAAAAGTTAATTAACTTATTGAATAAAAGTGAGTTGACGTTAATTCAAACTATTAACCATGAAAGTTAAAATTTTATATAAGGTATAAATTATATAAAAAGACTTGAATTATCAAGAATACGGAATCAGACTCTAAAAAAAACAACAAAATCCAAGTTCTAAAATTAACGTCACAAAATTAAACCAAATTAACATCACCAAGAATCCAAGAAACTTTTGATCAATTTTTTCTGTAAAAAAGGAACGCTTCCATTCCGCTGGGTATCGAGCCCAGGACCTTTCGATTGCCGATCGAATGCTCTATCATCTGAGCTACGTTGGTTCCACAAAACTTTTCTCACAGAATCTATTTACGCCAATTTGGCCACGGATATATCATGAACTATATACAAAGTTTTCTAAATCATTTCAGTCGATTATGTCGATAATTAGAAGAGTGTATCATTCACCATGATAACCGAACTCTACCATATCGACCCTATCAACCTGTGATTTAGAATTAACGTCATTTAAGACCAGATGGAATTTTCAATATATATTTGAACAATTTTTTCTGTGAAAAAAGGAACGCGTCCACTCCGCTGAGTATCGAGCCCAGGACCTTTCGATTGCCGGTCGAATGCTTTATCATCTGAGCTACGGAGGTTCCACAAAACTTTTCTCACAGAATCTATTTACGCTAATTTGGCCACGGATATATCATGATAAACATCAATAACCAAAATAAAATGAGAGCTAAGAAGAATAAGGCAACCAACCAAAACCTCTTCCTTCTTCTTTCTTCTTTCATCTATTTTTAGTATAATTAGCATAAAAGTAATGAAAGAACCAAATTCTCTCACTTCCCTTTGAGTATCTGTGAGTACACTATATCATTTTGCTTATTATTATTTTGTTCAATTCTAATTTTATTATTTTTTTGAATTAAGGAGGGTGGTCCATTATCCAAAAAAAGAAGAAAGAAAGAAGAAAGTGCACATATTCAGGGAGAATTTTAAATTTTCTCTATTTTGATTCTATTTCAAATAAATTTGCAATAGTTAAAAACTTGGTTGACAGGGCTAGTAGCTTGTTCAACGAGTCATTCTATTCGGAAACCTTAAATATTGTCAGGAAGATTCTTTTTTTCACTCTTTACCCACCTGCTTTAATTGAAGAAAAATGTAATGAAATTTGACTTGGTCAAAATTAAAATAAACAAAATTATAGTTTACTAGAGTACTAGAGTTGAAGAGCATAAAATTAATTTTCATGGAAATGATTATTATCATGATGTGCTCTCAAAACATGAGAAGGAAGATGCTAATCAGTGTTTTGATTGGGAAAATATTGAAATTTTGCAGTCTGAAAGCAATAAGTGCAAGAGAGAATTCATGGAAATGCTCTATATAAAAATATTAAAAAAAATAAAATTCTATCAATTTAAGAAATGATTGATCTATATTGAGTAGTTATTATGATAGAATGATTGATTACATTTAAAAGTCTGAAATTACACGATTTCTCCTTGTTTATGTTTAAAATTTTCAGAAGGCAGATGCTTCCTTCATAGTTATCTGTCTTATTGATCTTTGCAATTCATGACATAGTAGAGTTCATAATTATATATGAGATTATTTCTGCAGGCAGCTTCAGTTCTCTGTTGGTTTCCGAGGGGCAATCATCCTGTTCTCTTCATGGGTTCTAATTACTGATTTTATTTTCTAATTTCAATTTCGGTCTCATTGATATGGTTGTTGAATAATCATCGAAACGTTGGCAGTTATATTTTGTAATTTTTATTTGAATTAATTTTGTAAACTAACAATAAAAAAAGACGAAGGAAGAAATAAGTTTAAAGGGGTTTTGGTTGGTTGCCTTCTTCTTCTTTCCTGTTTTTTTATTTTGGTTTGTAAGTGAAGGTTGTTTGCACAAATTTAGTCGTAATCTGGATCAATTATTCTTGAAATGTTTAGGGCAGTGTCTGATATTTTTGGTGATGTTGATTTATTAAGGTTAAGTTAGTAAAGAAATAAGTAGTAAGAAAATTCTTACCGGTGCTAGTAGAAATTGAACCCAATGGATTCATATTTATCTGATCTGGCTGAGAAGAGACTTCAATATTTCCCTCTATGTCGTTTGGGTACTTTAGAATATCTGCGTGGAGATCCTGATTTGCCTTCATTAAGTGGTCGTGTCCTTCTATCTCTTCATTCGACGTTGACCTCATCAGATCTCGAAATTCTGCAAATATTGGATCTATAACTTAATTCGTGCGGTTTTTTTCTTCCAAAATTTGAACGTTTTTTTAAGAAAAACATGGACAATAGTATTATTCAAAGTATTGACTATCTGAAGCTATGACTTTTTCCCATTTCTCTGGCAATTTGTGGATTCCATCCCAAAAGAACTGCGCCGGCTTGGTGGCCAAGAATGAATCAAGCCAATTTTTGATACCCTGTTCTGATGTAAACTGTATTCCAGTGAGGGCGTTCTGCATCGACCGGAACAAATGGTAGTCAGAAGGGGCAAGGTCTGGGCTGTAAGGCGGGTGGGGTAAAACTTCCCATCCACTGTTTTCCAAATAGTTCTTAACCGGAATAGCAACATGGGGCCGAGCGTTGTCATGATGGAAAATTATTGCCTCGTGTCTGGTCGCATATTCCGGGTGTTTTTCGGCTATTGCTCTCTGTAAACGGATTAATTGTGTTCGGTAACTTTCTCCATTGATGGTTTCGCTTGGCTTTAGCAGCTCATAATACAGCACACCTTTCTGATCCCACCAAATAAAGAGCATTACTTTCGCGCCATGGGTATTCGGTAATTCGGGTATTGTCGTAATGGAACCATTTTTTATTACCAGTAATCCGATGCAAAAATGACTTTTTTTCTGGTGCTCCAGCAGCATTTCGGACATGCAAAACCGCCTTTCAACGTCTCTCGGCTTGAATTCATGTGGAACCCAATTTCCTTGCTTTTGAATGTATCCGGCTGCTTTTAAACATTTTGAAATGGCTGCTTGAGTGACTCCCAAAGATTCTGCGAGCTCTTCTTGTGTTTGGCAACAACCTTCATCGAGTAATGCTTCCAGTTCTTCATCTTCAAACTTTTTTGGCTGCCCGGGACGTTTTTCGTCTTTGAAGCCAAAATCAGCACTTTTAAATCGTGCAAACCACTTTTGGCACGCTCGCTCAGCTAGAGAATGTTCACAATAAACTTCCACCAAAATACAATGACTTTCGGCAGCAGTTTTCTTCATATTAAAGTAATGAAGAAGAACTACCCGCAAAAACACTTTTTCAGGCACAAAGTTCGACATATTTGAGTGAAAAAAAATTATTTTTGTTTACGCTTCAAATGAATGACATATAATGAAAAAGACGCACAATGATAGTAGCTTTCCAACGCATGCTCGGAATATTGCAACGATGGAATAATAATCAAGTTACGCCATCTCTTAGCAAACCGCACGAATTAAGTTATGGATCCAATAAATTTAATCATAGAATGGCACCTTCTTTTCTATGCAACAATAACAATTTTGTAAGCCAGTGAAATAAAATGTGTTTGCAGTTACACTTCAAAAGTATTGTGTCATTTTCCTTCTTATCTCGTTTTCAAATTTATATCGGTTATTTGAACTTACAAGTTGACGCCTTAAACGAGAGTAGTGAGTGCCAATTTGAAGAAGTAATTTGAAAATAAACTGGTGCAATTCAAGAGAGTTCAATTTGCAAACTAATATTCAATATCAAAGGCTGTACATATTTGGAACCATCTAATTTATCATTTATCGATCTAAAGTTTTGTATTGTATGAATAAAGAATTTGGTGAGTATCATAACCTTTCATTTATTATACATTTTACATAGGTCATAGAAATTCGAAATAGAATGAAAAAAATTTGTGGACTCAGTTTACATATATAGAATTGTACATTGTACCTTCTCGAAGAATGAAAAATTCCCATTAATGTAAATAAAAAATTCGTGAAATCAACCTAAGCTTGATACCTTAAAATTTAGGAGTGGAATTCGTAGTATTTTGCGTCAATCACGTACAAAAAAAATTGAAACCCGTATCTGGCGGGGATGTTTATCGTCTGCAACCCCAAATTCCCATAAATGTAAATAAAAAATTTGTATGATCAACCTAAGCTCGGTACCTTAAATTTTAGAAGTGGATATTGTAGCATTTTGTGTCAATCACTCACATAAAAATTTCACCCCATATCTTGCGGGGATGCTTGTCGTTTGCATAGACAAATACCCATAAATGTAAATGAAAAATTTGTAAAATCAACCAAAGCTCAATACCTCATATTTTAGGAGTGGATATTGTAGCATTCAGTGTCAATCACTTACAAAAAAAATTTCAACCCATATCTGGCGGTAATGTTTGTCGTTTTCAACACCAAATTCACAAAAAATGTTTATAAAAAGTTGTAAAATCAAGTTCGCCAAATACCTAATATATTAATAGCGGATAAAGTAGCATTTGGTGTCAATTTCTTAGGATAAAATTTTCATCCCCATACTTAGCGAGGATGTCTGTCATTTCCAACCCGAAATGCCCATAAATGTAAATTAAAAATTTGTAATATCAAACTAAACACGGTACCTTGAATTATAGAACTCGATATCAATGCATTTAGTGTCAATCACTAACAAACAAATTTTCATCCTCATACATGGCGAGGATGTTTGTAGCTTTTAACGCCAAATGCCCATAAATGTGAATGAACAATTTGAAAAATCAAAGTAAACTCGGCACCTTAAATTTTAGAAGTGGATATTGTAGCATTTTGTGTCAATCACTCACAAAAAAACTTCATCTCCATGCATGGCAGGGATGTCTGTCGTTTTCAACCCCAAATTCCCATAAATGTAAATGAAAAATTAGTATAATCAACCTAAGCTCGATACCTTAAATTTTAGGAGTGGATATCGTAGCATTTCGCGTCAATCACTTACAAAATAAATGTCAACCCATATCTGACCGTGATGTTTCTCGTTTTCGACACCAAATGCACAGAAAATGTGTATTAATAGCGGATAACGTAGCATTTGGTGTCAATTACATAAAACAAAATTTTCAACTCCATACGTGGCGAGGATGTCTGTCGTTTTCAACCCGAAATGCCCATAAATGTAAATATAAAATTTGTAAAATCAACCTAAGCTCGATGCCTTAAATTTTAGGAGTGGATATTGTAGCATTTAGTATCAAACACTTACAAAAAAAATGTCAAATTATGTCTGGTGGGGATGTTTCTCGTTTTCAACCCCAAATGCACAAAAAATGTGTATCAAAAAGTTGTGATATCTAGGTTGGCTTAATACCTAACAAATTAGAAGCGAATATCGCAGCATTTGGTGTCAATTACATGTGGAAAAATTTTCATCTCGATACTTGGCGAGGATGTTTTTCGTTGTCAACAACAAATGCCCATGAAATGTGATTAAAAAATATGTAAAATCGAACTCAAACTCGATACCAAAAATTTTAGAACTTGATATCAATGCATTTCGTGTCAATCACTAACAAACAAATTTTCATCCCCATACATGGCGAGGATGTTTGTAGCTTTCAAACCCAAATGACTATAAATGTAAATATAAAATTTGTAAAATCAACCTAAGCTCGGTACCTCATATTTTAGGAGTGGATATTGTAGCATTCAGTGTCAATCACTTACAAAAAAAATTTCAACCCATATCTGGCGGTAATGTTTGTCGTTTTCAACACCAAATTCACAAAAAATGTTTATAAAAAGTTGTAAAATCAAGTTCGCCAAATACCTAATATATTAATAGCGGATAAAGTAGCATTTGGTGTCAATTTCTTAGGATAAAATTTTCATCCTCATACTTAGCGAGGATGTCTGTCATTTCCAACCCGAAATGCCCATAAATGTAAATATAAAATTTGTAAAATCAACCTAAGCTCGGTACCTTAAATTTTAGGAGTGGATATCGTAGCATTTTGCGGCAATCACGTACTAAAAAAATGTCAAATCATATTTGGCGGGGACGTTAGTCGTTTCTAACACCAAATGCCCACAAATGTAAATAAAAAATTTGTGAAATCAAATTAAGCTCGATACTCAAAATTTTAGAACTAGATATCGAAGCATTTTGTGTCAATCACTTACATAAAAATTACAACCCGTATCTGGCTGGGATGTTTCTTATTTTCAACACCAAATACTCATAAATGTGAATAAAAAAGTTGTAAAATCAACCTATGCTTGATGCCTTAAATTCTAGGAGTGGATATTGTAGAATTTAGTGTTAAAATGTCACAAAAAAAATTCCAACCCATATCTGTCTGGACCCAATCCCAATGAATTAGGGAAATCGCAAATCCAAGGAAATCCTATTACACGCAGTCAAGTTAAGAAAAATATTGAACTTGCAAAAATTGTGGGACAAAATCAAACTGGTCCCCTTAAACCCCAAAAAAACAGTTACTGTAAAGGAAAAGGTAACTAACGATAATTTTGAAAATATTTCTAACAAGGACAAAACAAATATCAGTTTGCAATGAGATGATATTTCTTTAGAGAAAACCTTAACGTTTGAACAATTCGAAACTGCCGGAACAAGCAATTTATCTGACTCGAATAATTGGCTTAATTCAAATTCAAAAACGAATTCAAGTATTATTTGTGGATCAATTGATCAGGACGAAACATTAAAAAACGAAACTGCTTATACTGACAACGAAGATATGAGTTTACTTAGTTCAACGATAATTCCAAAAAATACAGTTGAAGAAAGAACTAAAATAAATTTATCAGAAAAATCTCTTACTCGCGAAACAATTTCAAGTAATGACGATAGCGACGATAATAGTACCGACAACGAACAAATGGAACAAATTGTTCACAACAATCCTGCAGAAAACGTTAATCCAATTAGAAACAACGGAATGGATCTACCTAATAATCAACAAGTATCCTTACGCGACGCGTTAGAAGTAGTACCCTTATTTGATGGAAGTAACATTCCATTATCATATTTTATTGAAGGATGTTATGAGGCAAAGGCAATGCTGCCAACACCCGCAGCTCAAGAAAAGTTAGGGCGATTAATGAGAAGTAAATTATCAGGAGAAGCGAAAAAATGTATCTTTGTATCGACTTATAATAATATGGAGGAATTAATTGAGAAACTCAAAAGAGTATACGCCCCAGCAAAAAGTGTATATCAGTTACAAGGAGAATTAGGGAACACCTATATGTGGGAAAAAGAGAACGTAGTTTCCTATGCAGCCAGAATTAAGGAGATTGCCGACAGAATCGAAAACGCTCATAGACTCAACAATAATGGACAAGTAGATAATACCTTCAAACAGAACCTTCAAAAAGACGTTATTCAATGCTTTATTCACGGTCTGCGTCCCGAATCAGAAATTCGAGTAAAAACAAAGGAAACATTTAATGAAGTTTTCAATGACACAATCAACGTAGAAAGAGATTTGGCAGCATCATCCGCACTACGGAGAAATAAAATTCAGATTATTGAAAAATGGATGATTCTATAAATAATAGAAATAATAAAACAACTCGGTTCAATGTTGCACGAGATAACAACATAAATTGCATAATATGTAAAAGACCAGGTCATGTTTCTGAAAATTGTTATCATTTAACCAAAGCACAAGAAGCAGTATCCAGAAAACAAAATCCTAATTTTGTTATGCAAAATCAACAGCCTAGTAATAATCACCAACGACGAGAAAATATTTACAATAATTCTGCAAGAAATTATTACCGGAATAACCACTTTTTAGGAAACAGTAATAACAATTATGATAATAATAACTTTGCACAAAACAATTATCCGAATAACAATTTTTCGAGGAACAGGAACAACAATTACAATAACTTTTCAAGTCCTCCCCTCGGACTGGTACCTTGACGAAGTCCTTCTCTTGGCTATGCCAAAAAAGGACGGGTGGGGAGGCTTAGCAGACGGCCCTCGGGTCATGGAGGTTGTAGTGTCCCGATGAATCGGTGAACAAATGCAGGGGGCTCTATAGACGGGCATCTTCCCATTGCGTGAAGGGTGCCCTATAAACGGGTCTATCCCAGGTTGAGAGTGGGGGACGCTATAAACGCGTCCATACCCATGCATGGAGAAGGATGTATGCCCCAGGTAGCGGCGCTGAGAGAGAGTCTGAGAGTGCTTGTGAGGAATGAGTGAACTGAACGAATGTCAGCGCCGCATGACTGTGATATGTGTCCTTCGAATGTGAGAGGAGAACCTATAGACGGTCTCCCTCTTGAAAGAGGCTAAGAGCGAATTGGTGTATGGAATCTCCTGGGGGACACTGCAAGGCCTCCGCAGTCTGTGACCAAAAGCAGTCCAAACGATCGTTTCCGTATGGCGCCCCACTGGGAGTGCTTCGTCGCCGAGTGGTGTCTTCCCCGGCCCACGAGGAGGCGAGGCTGCTGTGAGCCTAGCTCTGCCGAGGTGGTGTGCCATGCGGGATCAGAAGCCAGCCCCTTCGGGACCTTGATCAGGTAGTGCGTATTGAACACAGGTGTCGGAGCCTGTGTTGCCTCGACCGAGTCCGGTCTGTCCGTGTATTCCGAGACCGGCTAAGCGGAGGTTGGGCCTCAGGGAACTGGGGTAGGACTTCGGTCCGAGGGTACACCCGTTCCCAACTATTCCGACCCGCTCCTCTACGCACGATGCGCTGGTAAAAATGATTTATGGATTTGAATAAAAATACTGTGGGGAATGTCGACTTGGGTGCTTCATCAGGAGCTGAAGGATGGAAGGACGTCCTTCAGCTCCTGAAGGAGCAAAATGAGAAAATGGAAAAGCTAGCCAGGGCCCTGAGCGTAATACAAAAGGGTATGCTCAGGAACAACCCTGGCTTTGTAAAAGACTCAGTAAACGAGGCAGCTGAGGTGTTGGGCGGTATGCTCAACACCCACAGGTGCCTACTTGAAAGCGGGGTGGAACTCCAGAAGAGGCTGGAGACCCACCCCGTCTCGAAAAAATGGGAATCTTCCGAAGACCGCGCTCTGCGTCTCTGGGAGACACCCCAAAACTTCAAAATAAAGGTGAGAAGAGGGCAGCCACCTCCCCCCCTCAGGAAAGAATTCCTAAGAGGGGGAAGGGCGGCCCGTCACCGTCGTATGCACAGGTGGCCAAGAGCCAGGCCCCGATTAAAGATGGGGACTGGCAAGTGGTCACCAAAAAGAAAAAAAAAAGGAAAAGAAAAAAGTGGATACGGAGAGAAGGGCGAAGGACCCTGTGCAAGAAGCACAGGGTACAAACGCCAAGAGAACTTCGAAGCGCTCCTCGCCCGCCAGGTCGGGCGACGCCATCAAGGTTTCGGCGAAGGACGGCCAGTCCTACGCCGACATCTTGAAGGAGATGAAGGCGAAAGTCGACCCCCGGAAGGCAGGACTTGAGGTCGGAATCCTAGAGCTGAGGATCAATGAAAGTCTGTGGCGAGCGAAGCGCTGGTTGGATGGCAGAGGTCTTAAAATGGCCCCTGAGAAAACCGAGGCTTTGCTCGTTACGGACAGGAGATCCTTCCAATACCCGAGGATCGTTCTCGGAGAGCATGAAGTCGAGTGGAAAACAAGCATTAAGTACCTGGGGGTGCGGCTGGATCGTAGGCTTAGCTTTGGCGAACACCTAAAGATCGCAGCCGCCAAAGCTATCCAATGTGGAGCAAACTTGGCCCGGCTTATGCCAAACATTGGTGGACCCAGGGAAGCGAAAAGAAGATTGGTGGCGAGCGTGGTCCATTCGAAGCTAATTTATGCAGCTCCGGTCTGGGCCAATGCCTTGCAAAACCCGTCGTTCGGGGGAGGAATCTGTTTGTTTCTCCCCTGGGTGGCGCGGCTAGACGGTTTGCCTAGTGGGCGTGTGGCCGCGGATGGAAGTTCCGAGCGAACGGATGACGGAAGAGTCGTACGCGACTTTAATGGAACCAACCACCCGTGAAGTTTAAAGCCGAAAGGCGGTTCCGCGGGTGGTGTAGTGGTTCGAGAGAGGGGGTTTTTTGGTTTTAACAGGTATGCCTAGACCCGTCCTAGGAGAGTCCTGTACAACGTCTATAAAAGATTTTGCCATTTTTCCTCCTCACCAAAAAAAAAAAGAAAAAAATAACTTTTCAAGTAACAGAAATAATTATCCCAACAGCAATAGATTCCATAATTACAATAATAATAATTTCTCTAGAAACAGAAATAATGATAATAGACAAGAAAATCTAAATCACAACAGGTATGCAAAATTTTAAACAAAATTCCGTAAATCCTAATTTGCCAATAAATGAAAAAATAGTGTTAAAACTTACAGTAATAAATAATTTACCACTTTTTACAATGGGACAAATACAAATAAACATTCTAGGATATCCAACAATATTGAATATAATTCCTAATGAAGTTCCAATAGAACAAGACGGAGTTCTAGGTTCAGAATTTTTTCGAGAAAATAAAGTCAATATAAATTATGTATCAAAATGTCTAGAAATACAAAATAAACTGTATCCATTTGAATCGACACAGATATTAACAATTCCAGCTAGAACAGCAACAACATTTTATGTTCCAATTGAAAATACTGAAGAAAACGAAGGTTACGTACCTCGGCTACATTTTGGCGAAGGAATTTATGCAGGAGACGCAATTGTAAAAAACTGCAACGGTAAAGCTTATATAAAATTTGCAAATACAAACGAAATTTCAGTAACAATATCAATACCGGCTATTACTTTAGAAGACTTTGAAGAAAGAGATTTTCAAAATGTAACAAGTCAATCAAGCAATTTAAAAAACTTACTTAGGTTAGTGATGACGATTTATCTAATCAAATTCTGAATAGCTTCTTAAAAACCGACAATTTTTTCAACAATCCATGCAGATTTTTTAACATGACAGCTGAAGAAAGAATAGAATGCATCAAAAAACTTCTTCATTTGGATCATTTGAATCAAGACGAATACGAACATGTACAAAGATTAATTATTAACTGTGCAGACAGATTTCAAATCCCAGGAGAACGAATTGAAGCTACTAACGTTTTGCAACATTCAATTCCAACTACAGATGATTCTCCAATTTTTTCAAGACAATATAGATTTCCCCCTGTTCATAAAGAAGAAATTACAAAACAAGTTGACGAATTATTAAAAAATAAAATAATAAAACCTTCACAATCACCGTATAATACTCCAGTTTGGATTGTTCCTAAAAAACCAGACTCTAAAGGTAAAATGAAATGGCGCATGGTTCTAGACTTCAGAAAACTTATTGAAAAAACAATCGGAAATTCTCACCCACTACCTAACATAAATGATATACTCGATTCACTCGGATCTGCCAGATATTTTTCAGTATTCGATTTAGCTACTGGTTTTCATCATATAAAAATGGACCCTAAAAACTCTCATAAAACTGCATTTTCTACACCTCATGGCCATTATGAATTTGATAGAATGCCCTTTGGTTTAAAAACCACTCCTGCAACATTTCAACGGTTAATGGATATTACTTTAACTGGATTAATAGGGACAGAACTCTTTGTATATCTTGATGACATAGTCATATTTGCTGATACACTAGAAGAACATGAGAAAAAATTTAATAATTTAATACAACGTCTTCGAAAAGCAAACCTTCATCTACAACCAGACAAATGTGAATTTCTACGACCTGAGATAGGATATTTAGGTCTTATAATTGATAAAAATGGAGTTCGACCGGACCCCAAAAAGATAATAGCCGTAAAAGAATTTCCAGTTCCAAAAACAAAAAAGAATGTCAAACAATTTTTAGGATTAGCAGGATATTATCGTTGATTTATCGAAGGATTTTCAATAATTTCCAATCCTCTTAATCAACTTTTAAAAAAGGATACCCCTATCATATGGGCCGATAAACAGCAAACATCTCTTGGTATTTTAAAATCAAGATTATGTGAAGAACCACTTTTACAACGACCCGATTTTTCGCAACCCTTTGTTCTCACAACAGATGCCTCAGGATACGCAATAGGAGGTATATTATCAGAAGGTAAAATAGGCAAGGATAAGCCAATAGCATATGCTTCACGCAGTCTAAGTGACACTAAGAAAAAATATGACACATATGAAAAAAAGCACTTGCAATAATATTTTGTGTCACTCATTTCCGTCCTTATTTATATGGAAGAAAATTTACCCTAGTAACTGATCATAAACCACTAGTTTGGTTTCAAAACTCTAAGGATCCTTGCTCACGAGTTTCGCGCTGGAGGTTAAAACTCGCAGAATATGATTTTGATGAAGTATACAAAGCAGGAAAAATGAATGTCAATGCAGACGCTCTTTCAAGAAACCCTATTATTAATGAAGAAAAATCAAAAAATTTACGCGAAGATGATGATGATACCTTTATGACATCTCAAGAAAAAATGAATCTTGAAAATGCTTTTATAAAAATTAATCAAGAAAATAATATCAAAAAAGGAAATACTTCGAAAAATAAATATTTTAATTCAGTATTCGCACCGAAGATGATGCGAATGACTTTAGTGAAACTTCAGAAGGACCAATATTCGATGTTAATTTGAGGTTATCTGATATTTTCAATGGAATCTTAAATGAGAAATTACTTAACGAAATTAATAAAGATGTAGTGAAATATAAAAATTTATTTAAACTATTATCTTCAAAACTTCCTGTTATAAATTATGAAAATTCAGCATGGAAAACCATGACTACTAGGGGTAAAACGAAAAAACAAGAGCAACTGAAAAATTCAAATCGGCATTAAAATCTAGAAAATTTAAATCAAAATGAAATCCAAGAAAAATTAGACGAAAATTTTTCTTCTAAACCTCTTGTGAAAAAACCTCGAGGTAGGCCAAAAAAAAATCTACTTACAAATTTAAAAATTATTCCCTCTCAAACAAAAAGAAAGAGAGGTAGACCAAGAAAACAATTATATGAAAATGAATTACCAGAAATAAATATGCAAAAAGGAAGCCGAACAATAGTAACATCAGATTCCGACTCTGATCCTGATTCTGATCCTGAATATTTGGACTATTTAAAAGAAATCCAAGCAAAAAATAAAGGAAATAAAAATGGCAAAAAGCCTAAACAATTTATTATACCTCAAGAGGAAAAAAGCGAAAATTATTTTTCTACTTCTGAAGACGAAGTAATTGATATGGAACCTAAATATGAAGAGAGCTCCAAAAGCTCTTGTATTGAAGAAATTTTTGAAAATGAAAATATCGAAGACACTTTTAATGAACGAAATTCTTAAATAAACAAAAATCGACAAGTAAAAACTAGGGAAAATCTCGAAAATAATAATAATTCAGAATTCGAAGAAAACCGTCCACCCCCAGAGCCCCCTCCAACCAAATCAAAATCTACCAGGCAAATTTTAATGAATAAAAATATCGTTGAATGTCGCGATCAATTAACGATGCGAAAAGATAATCATGTATATTTTGTTACGACAAATGGAAATCCTCGAGATAACGGATCAAGAAGTCTAGAAAAACGTGGAACCTTACCAAAATTCAAAAATGTACAGAAGGGAACAGCGAAAGAAAATAAAACAAGAAACTATTATCATTTTGCTCTTCCGATTGAGGGAGAAATTCAAGACAATTTATCTGAAACCTTAAATAATATAAAATTGTCAATTTATTCATTACATGCATTATCTCAAAAATTGAATTTAAGATCAATTAGTATTTCAAAGACTTTAAAGATCAACCATATAGCTTGGGAAGAAATAATATTAATATTTGATTAATTTTTGCAAATTCACTTAAAAAAATAATAGTTTGTAATGGCATAACGCAATATCCAACAAAAGAACAAAGATCGCAATTAATTGAAGAAGCACACTCCTCAGCATTAGGAGGCCATAAAGGTGTCACAAAGGCCTATAATCGAATTCGCCAAAAAATTTTTTGGGAAAATATGAAAGTCGATTTTCAAGAGTATATTCAAGGCTGTTTACAATGCCAAATAAAAAAATTAGTTTGAGTTAAAACTAAAAATCCTATGTTTATTACCGATACACCCACTACTGCCTTCGAAAAAATATCAATGGATATTGTTGGTCCACTACCAGAAACAAAATCTGGAAATCTGTATATTCTTACTATATAAGATAATTTTACAAAATATTCTCTGGCTATACCTCTTCCTAATCATCAAGCTGGTACAATAGCAGACGCATTCGTGAAAAAATTTATTTGCATATTTGGATCGCCAAAAGGAGTACTGACGAATCAAGGCAGAGATTTTTTAAGCAATTTATTAAAAAGATTAGCAAAACGCTTTAGAATCAAATAATTTCGTACCACAACTTTTCACCCTCAATCCAATGGATCACTTGAACAATCATATCATGTCCTAGGTGAATATCTCAAACAATTTGTAGCAAAAACCTCAGAATGGGACGATTGGATAGAATTAGCAATGTTCTCATATAACACAAGTGTACACGAAGCCACAAAATGTACGTCTTACGAATTAGTTTTTGGCAAATTAGCCCGTGAACCCTCTAGTGAACCTCTATCACAAAATGAAAAATTGCAAACCTATGATGATTATTTGATCAACTTTGTCACACAACTGCATGAAATGCGAACACAAGCAAGAGAAAACCTCATAAAGGCAAAAGAAAAATCAAAAATGTACGACGATAGAAAAATAAATCCCTTGGAAATAAAATTTGGAGATAATGTATTTTTATTAAAAGGAGGAAAAATTAAAAAACTAGATAATAAATACACAGGACCTCACGAAGTTTTAGATGTACTAGGAAAAGGAAATGTAAAAATCAACATAAAAGGAAAACCGACAGTAGATCACGTCAATCGAATAAAAAGATCGCACATAAATATACAAAATTGATTAACTGAATTTAAATTCAAACTTACAATAATATAAACTGAGCATAAAACCAAAGTGTTCAGAATAACTAAACCAGGAAATGTTTTAAACGAAAAATCCTTTGAAATTTTATTCTAATCTAATTTTTTCTATTTCAGAGATTCGAGAAGCTCACTGTACCTTCAAATTGCAATGAAAATTTTTTTAATATATTTCATGGTCTTTTTTTCAGAGCAAATTAAACTTCTTAAACTAGCAAGTATTTGCCAAATTGATCAAAGTTTTTCAAGTTTTCTCTTCTGTTCAACACAAACTAAAAATCTAATATCATCACAAAAATATGTAATCAACGATTTTAATATTATTCTTAATCTCTATTTATATTATATATGTCAATTTCTTTTATGTATAATCAATAATTTATAAGGCTTTTTAGATTTTATTTTTACTAATGTATACATTTAACGATCGTAATTCTTGGAAATTACTCCTTAATATTTTATATCTAATCGATAAAATTTTAAAATTTTTAATCTTCCTTTCATCAACAATCATCATGTTGTAAGTTTAAATAGTTATTTTCAATAGAAAAAAAATTGTCAAATTACCCAATACCACTATAACATATGTAATAAATGATTGTAATATCTCCAGAATTGTATCCTCTGTTATCACTATGCATTTATGAAAAACTTGTTATAAATTTTAAATTCGCAACAATAATTTAAAATGTAAATTCCTATGTATAAACGAAATTTTTTATGTTATGAATTGTTAAATTCAACTAAAAATATGTACTTGATTGAGTAAGCATCTTGGATTTAAAAATGTATTCTTCTACCGAAGTTTCGATCGCGGATCGTTAACTCCCCGCGTTCGAATTAAGGGGGGAGGTGTCACGTCCCTCGACTCTACCGCCACAAGTAACAAGCAGATTAAGAAACCAATAAAGGGATCAAGACAGCATTACAGCGAGTGTGATTTTATCGACGCAAGTTATAGAAAAATCTACAGATCAATAGGATGATCAATATGAAATTACCATGTGTCGTTATAATACCCACACATGATAACAAATCGACTGACCCAGAGAGAAAGTGAATGAAACCCTACAATACCAACACACTACCGTCACAACACGCGACTTGTAATAACATGTGACTTGTAATAACATGCGACTGGTCATAGCATGTTACTCGTCATACTTGACCTTTCAAAGTTCTATAAACAGCGAAAGTTCCATAAGAAGTCAGTCCAGTACCATCATCTCTACACCGCGAGTTCAGTTAGTTAGTCAACGTCCGATTTCTACAATGTGACCAACGCGAGTCCAGCCCAGTGCCATCGAATCTATACCGCGACTGCAATCCAGTCAGTCTAGTCTAGCTTCGCCAGTTTTCTACCACTACTCAACACAAATTCTAACTCGACGCTGAGTTCAACGACTCTGAAAAGTGAAGGGGAATCGCCTTCCAAATTCTCTCGAAACTGGGATCAAAGAATCAACTAGATCAACCGTCTGGATTACGAATTTACTATACAACAGCAACTATCTCAAGATTACAAGGAAGACTCAACTGACCACATTCGCTTACTGGACTCAATTAATCATCAACCAATTCACAACTGAGGGTAACTACGAGGGTATTTAAATTTCGATTCTATTTACATTTACATGGTGCTTACCCGATATAATTTTAATTGTCAATAAATATATTTTATATACCTAATCCTTCTCAATCAATGACTATTCCTCATCCCTTAGAGAGGATCATTCCGATCCTTACATAAAACGAGGAGATCTTTTAAGAAGAGAAATGTTACATTTTTGACGTAACACTATATATATACAGCTATATGGTGTCTTTCTAGTTTTTATCGCTGAATAATAAAATTATTGTATTTATTCCTACACCTTCTTAAATAAATTTCTCCACTGAATTATAATTGCAATGTTCTCTGACCGTTCTCTCAACCGGGTCCGCTAAGGCATTGTTTATGACAATTTGTTATTAACAATAAAAAAAATTGAAACCTATAAAGCATTATTTCTGGACGATCAACTAACCCTTGAATGTTTCACAAAGTGAACTGAGAAAAAATCCTGGCCATAGTGACGTGATATATGTAGTTGAAAATGTCCTTAAATACTTTTTGTGGTTGAATTCAAGCAATGGTTGACTCGTCAGTGTAGGTACTAAAAGTGGCCGCCGTGACTAAGTAATGTAGTCACAGCGAATATGTAATGTTGTCACAGTCACTAAATGTAAGTATCAACTATAAAGTTATGTAAAATCAAATGCCTAAAACCACTATATGGAACAATGTATTTTTCATGGCATCTCTTTTGAAAATCTGATTCTCGGTATCTGTAGAGCGGGTTAAAACATTAAAAGTAGGTATCGTGACATGTTTCTGTACATGTTCTTTGTTCTATTGACCCACAGATATAAATCTGTACTATTTATTTTGGCTTGGGGTCAGTTAAGTTTCTAATTATTTATGTCGTAGAGGACATTACCATTAGGAAAGCAAACGTTTCGGCCACAAATGGGGGCCCTCTTCAGTGACAATTAGCTTAAATGTAACCTTTAAATATTTATTAACTAAGAAATGCAACCTAATAATTATTGTATTTTCGTTTTTTTTTCTTTGCTTATTAAATAGAAAAAGATAGACTAAACCATGCAGAAAGACTTATGAGTAAGCGAGTTGCTAGATGTGAAGGAACCAGGCCGTTCCAAAAACTGTTCCAACAAGTAATCCTCTCCCACAGGAACCGTGAAAAATGCGACCGCAGAACGCACTCCCTCAAGGGCACATATATGAACACAATTATTTCAAATGAGAAAGAAACAACACGATGGAGAATATAACGTGGATCCTTGGTAAAGCACGCACAGCAAACCACACATATGCACGAGCACCAGAAGTAAAGGACACTGATGTTAAAACAATCCGAACATTGCAATTGGTACGGAAAAAACTTTTATTTATTTTCTCAGAGTTCAATGAACATCAGGACTGATATAAGTACAAAACCAGCCGCGTAATACGCGAGATCAACGAAGTCTGACCTAAATAAGTTGGCCAAGTAATGAGATAGCCTTTTGGACTCTGAATTTAAGTAAGGTGGCCAAGTAATGCGCGAGTTCAATGGTCGTCAGGACTGATACGAATACATAAGTGGCCGCGTATTACGCGAGATCAACGTAGTCTGACCTAAATAAGGTGGCCAAGTAATGCGCGAATTCTTAGGAGTATAAGAATTTTTATATAAAGTGGCCAAGTAATGCGCGAGCGCTTCGGACTCTGACTTTAAGTAAGGTGGCCAAGTAATGCGCGAGCACTTCGTTCTCTGATTTTATGTAAGGTGGCCAAGTAATGCGCGTGTTTCAACGAAATCTGACTTAGATAAAGTAGTCAGATGTAAGATCATAAAACGTGAAGGAAAGACTGAAATACATGGTGGAGTTCCAATTTCTCAAGTCACATTTTTTTTATAATATGACCCTTTTTTCATATATAGGGTTGTAAATCTTAGAAAGGTTTCGATTTTGACACGGCAAGTTTTTATATAGTTTGTAATATCTGTGTAAATCGCGCGAAAAATTTTTTTTTTTAAAGTAATGATATAATCCGGACATAGTTTTTACCAGGACAGACAAAGGTAACAACACAGTGGCCTTGACGCGAACAGATTATAATGAAAAAATTAAAAACATTTTACAAGACGATAACACATACCAAGTCCGCCCCAAAGACACAACAACTAAAATACAAAATAAAGTCAATTCTCTAGTCAAAGATTCTACGGATTACCCAAAATTCACAAACAAAGTATCCAGTTAGACCAATTGTTTCCTATGTGGGCAGCCCGACTTACAATCTAGCTTCCTCCTTCAGCTCTACCATATCCAAAAACACTACCTCACCAAAATCAAAAATCATTAACAGTTTCGAATTAGTTAAAAAACTAAAAATGTGTACGTCCCGGATAACTATGTTCTCGCTTCTTTAGATGTTCTCTCCCTCTTTACAAATGTACCCAAGGAAGCAGCTATCTCTGCAGTAAAAAGTAGATGGGATGAGATTCGTCGCAAAGTATCATTACCATGGATGGAGAGATTTCGAAGAAGGGTTGCGATTATGCTTAGACAGTACAGATTTTAATTTTGATGGCAAAACTTATTTCCAAAAACGTGGATGACCAATGGGTTCTCCTTTCTCCCCCGTCCTTGTTGATTTAGTGATGGATGACCTAGAGAAAGACAGACTTTCCAACCTTGACTTTGAAGCACCTGTCTATTTTCATTATGTAGACGATATTCTCATCATGGTTCCCAACACACATGTTGACCGCATTTTACAAATTTTCAATACCAACCCCCTCAATATTGAATTCACCCTAGAAAAAGAGGTCGGTGGTGCTATAAATTTTTTAGATGTCTCTATCACGAGAAAACAGAACCAAAAACTATCTTTCAATTGGTATAGGAAGCCAACTTGGTCAGGCAGATACCTTAACTTCAACTCCCACCACCCCCTTAGATATAAAAAAAGTGTAATTAACAACTTGTTTGACAGAGCAATTACACTTTCAGACAAGAAATTTCAAAAAAACAACCTTAAATTAATTACAGATACACTAGAGGAAAATGACTACCCACCTTGTTTCACACAAGACATTATTAACCAGAGACTTCTTAATCTTGAACAAAAAACACGATTAGGCAAAAATCATATCGACATAAACGCGGAAAGCAAACCTTTCATTAGCATTCCTTACATCGAAGGTCTGTCAGAAAAAATATCGGGAATGCTACACAGCTATAACCTGAACACTGCGTCTAAAAATCAAAAAAATCTAAAAATGATATTCAAGCCAACCAAAGATAAAATTCCTAAAGAACTATCGTCCAACATCGTCTACAGCGTTCCTTGCAAAGGGAATGATTGCAAAGCCGTCTATATAGGTCAAACTAAACGGTTTCTTAAAAACAGGTTAAAAGAAAATAAAAACAACATTAGAGAAAGCTCAAATAAAAAAATGCACTAACTAAACATACAATTGAGAAAGACCATTTCTTCGATTTTGACAGAACCAAAGTTCTAGCTAATGAACAAAACTATAAAAAAAGACTAATGTTGGAGATGTGCCATATTGTAGGTACAGATGATGCGGAGAACCTCAGAACAGACGTTGAAAACCTTTCCATGATTTACAACCCTATGTTGAAACAAGGGTCATAAAAAAGTTGTCCTGGGTCTTAGGACCTGCGACTTTAATTCTTCGCGTTTTTCTAACATTAAAAAGTATACCATACTTTCTAAGAGGTTTTCCTGCGTATCTTCACAAATAATTGAAACTATATACAAACTAGTTAAGTTCAAACGTCTATGGTTATTATAATTAATTACTATAACAACATGCTTCTTTTTCGTGTATTTTCGTGTTATCTGTAGGAAGTTTCTCTTCACGGTTTAAGACAAAACAGTGTATTGCAGTATCGTTTCACTACCAATACATTACTTTCAAATAATTTTTTTCGCGCGATTTACACAGATATTACAAACTATATAAAAACTTGCCGTGCCAAAATCGAAACCTTTCTAAGATTTACAACTCTATACATAAAAAAAGGGTCATATTATAAAAAAAATGTGACCTGAGAAATTGGGACTCCACCATTTATTTCAGTCGTTCCTTCACGTTTTATGATCTTACATCTGGCCACTTTATCTGGGTCAGATTTCGTTGAAACTCGCGCATTACTTGGCCACCTTATTTAGGTCAGACCTTGTTGAACTCACGTATTACGTGGCTAAATTTGCATTCATATCAGTCCTGACGTCCATTGAACTCGCGCATTACTTGGCCATCTTACTTAAAGTCAGAGTCCGAAGAGCTCGTGCATTACTTGACCACTTTATATAAAAATTCTTATACTCCTAAGAATTCGCGCTTTACTTGGCCACCTTATTTAGGTCAGACTTCGTTGATCTCGCGTATTACACGGCTAGTTTTGTATTTATAACAGTAATGACGTCCATTGAACTCGCGCATTACTTGGCCACTATATATAAAAATTCTTATACTCCTAAGAATTCGCGCAGTACTTGGCCACCTTATTTAGGTCAGACTTCGTTGATCTTGCGTATTACGCGGCCACTTATGTATTCATATCAGTCCTGAGGTCCATTGAACCCACGCATTATTTGGCCACCTTAATTAAAATCAGAGTCCGAAGAACTCGCGCATTACTTGGCCACTTTTTATCAGTCTTAGAATCCGTAGTGCTACCGTATTAATTGGCCACTCTATTCAAGTCAGAGTAAATATTACGAGAGCTATTCGAACTCTGACTTGAATAGAGTGGCCAATTAATACGGTAGCACTACGGATTCTAAGACTGATAAAAAGTGGCCAAGTAATGCGCGAGTTCTTCAACTCTGATTTTAATTAAGGTGGCCAAATAATGCGTGGGTTCAATGGACCTCAGGACTGATATGAATACATAAGTGGCCGCGTAATACGCGAGATCAACGAAGTCTTATAATCCGAAAAACCCGGATATCATATGTATAAACTTAATATTGTATTACACCGGGTTCCAATTATCAAGAATCACAGCAGCGTGTCCCTTCACGGTTTCGAATAACCAGGAAATTAATTTTTGGTGAATTTTGGTGAATCTTCCAGGTACGCCATCTCGGCTCCAGGAGTAGGTCCATTTTTCGGTGGGAACGCTGCCTCAGGCTCCACCATTTTCTCTTGTACCTCCCCCGTGCTCTAGTCCGCTGCCCCAGGCGTAGACACGGTACACTCCATCCTTAATAGAGGTGTACGCTGTCTAAGCTGCCTTTCTTCCTAATTCTATGGTGTACGCTGCCCAGGCTGCCATCTCTATCACTACCTGCCCATGGTGTACGCTGCCACAGGCTGCCATGATGTGATTGGTGCACGCCATCCCGGCTGCCAACCATGCTTGTTGTTCATGCTTTTCTGCTGTTTCATGATTAATATATTTGCCGCCACCAAATACGCGGACTGATTTTGTGTAAAGAACGCCATCTTGGCTCCTAGATATTGTTAAGACGCCGACATATCAGCGAAATTGCTTGTACGCGAAACGGTTAGGGTGAGTCGTCGCCATATTGTATCGGTGATAAGGTGGTGGGGTAGAAGCATCGACGATCGCCATATTGGCTCCTAGGAGAACTTCTCATGTACGACGGATGGTAGTAGTTATTGAGGGTTAGTTCTATACAAGTCGCGATAATTGCTGTGAGTCGACGCCATATTGGCTCCAATTGTGTGAGTGACTGATCGCTTAACCAGTGATTGAACTTCCATTTTGTTTAATGCTTGCGAACGTCGTCTAGACGTCCAAGTAAACTTAGTTTATTCTTATATTCAACATTCACTGATTCAGCGCGGAAATATATTGAATGAATACTTAAATTAAACATAATAACGCATTGTTAGACCTCTGAAAGAGTGGAGTATGCGCCATATAGGCATCTAGGGGATTTGCGATAACTACGATGCCATCTTGGCTCCAATTATTTGAATGACTGATTACGATGCCAGAGGGTAAAGACCTATGAAAAAAAAATTTGTTACTGTCAAATTATCATGCTTTATAACACAAAAAAACTCTGAAACTACATGAGAATACGTCCTATTTGAACTAAAAATATTATTGAAATTTAAAAAATTTTAAAATTTGGTGGTTTTTGAAATAAAAGTTCCATTTTTTAAGCAAAATTATAAAGTTTATATGCTTTAAAAAGCTATTTATCATAACTTTTGATGTAATTTTTTTAGTTCAAACAGAAACTCTATTGATAAGCTTTTAAAAATGCCCTGGTTCGATTAAATCTGTTGATAAAAATTCTTCTAATCACGCCCGCAGTTTTAAAAAATACGGTTTCGAGAAAAAGGCTTTCAGAGATCCCGAGCGCGTTCACCTGGCTTTGTGTACGCTCGGTGTGCCAAAGGCTCTAGCTAAGGAAGTATTTCAAATTTTGATCTGAAACTTCATAAAAATATTTTTAGATATGCCTACTAACGATTAAGACTATTTGCAAAATATGCATTTTTTTACCCTCTAAACGAGTCTCCCCCCTTAACAATCACTGGTCCACCACGAAAATATGTCCAAGAAACTGATTAAAGAAGCTTTATATATAGTTCGTAGGGGAACCGCGAGATAGTGGCAGATACGCCATATTGGCTCCTAATGTACCTGCGAGTGAGAGACTTGAAAATAGAATTAAAGTAGGGCGATAGATGATTATGTTATTAAACCCAAGGGGTAAACGACTGATAGTCAATCATCGAGTTAATTACTGAAAACTGTATTAATAAAAGACTGCGAAATAAATAAACTATATCTAGTTTTGTTATAATTGTGTATGGATTATTTCACGCACCCTTCGGGTCATAACATTAATATTTTATAAATAAAATAAAAATGAACTTATCGAACTCTTTCAGTAACCTGTTTGAAAACACAAAATCATTAATCAACAAATGAATATTTCAGTAACTATTAATCACGGAGGGTTAAAATAGGGATCGTTTTGAAGGTGTTTTTAAGCTCCACATATCAACTTGTATGCACTTATTAGCTATTTTATCAAGAAAAGTAACAATCCAAGCAAATGTGTTGAAAAATCGTTTCCATGATCAGTTTATTGCAAATTGAAAATATTCGCAGCATTTCAGTATTTCATTAGAATGTCCTCTCACACATTTAAAAAAATCAGAAACATTTTTTTTCAGCAAAAGGACTTTTTTAGACTAATTTGGCTGGTCTATTTATTAAACAATAAACGGGTCTATTAGATTTAATATACCAAAATTAAAAACTCACATAATTTGATTTTATGCATTTATGAAATTATTTTTGCACTGTATATATTGTGCAAATAATAAAATAGATTTTCTTTCGTATAGATAAAAATTAATTCAATTCTTTTAAAATATTATCGAGCAGTTTTGATAAATAATTTAGAAGTCATTAAAGTATCTAGAAAATATTATCGTATTTTATCAGCATTTTGATGTATTTCAAAATTCATGATTGCATATACTTTTATATTAAATTTAATACACAAATTCTCAACTATATAGGTAGCCAATATTTTACAATCCGCTTTTGAATGTTTGTTTTCTTTGTGAAAGTAAATTCAATGCCATTTATGTTCCAAAAATTATTTCCGGCATGTACCACCACGACTGATCATCACTATGCCCATCCGATGAATCAAATTTTGTACCACTTTTTTCAATATTTCTGGCCTTATTTCATTAATGGTTTGGTTAATATTGATCTCCAATGCACTCAGAGTTATTGGTTTGTGAGCATAAACCATGGATTTAACATGCCCTTGAAAAAAATAATCTAGAGGCGTCAGATCAAACGGTCTTGGATGCTGATCGACGGGACCATTTTTTGAATTATCCTTTTCACCAAATTGTCCTTTCAATATATTGATGGTTACTGTGGCTGTGTGGCACGTAGCACCATCCTGTTGGCATTATGAGATGTCGATGTTTAATATTTTTAGAAACAAAAATGTATTGAGCATGTCTCGATATCGCACATTATTCGCCGAAACGGCAGCTCATTCCTCATTTTGAAAGAAATATGGACCGATGAAGCCGTTGGCGTGTACTCCACACCAAACAGTCAATTTTAATGGTTGAAATGGAATCATGCGATGGTCATGCAACATCGTGCGATGAATAAGTGATACGAAATTTATTCATCACGGAAGGAATGGCATGCTCAGAAGGTCGATTCTGCCGGACATAACATGGACGTAGAGCTCTATAAGTTTCGCGAACGAAACTTCAATTTTGAAAAAAAAATTCCACAATTTGAAAGCGTTGTTCAAGTAATAAAACACACTGTATTAGTACTACATTGCACTGTACGTTCACGATACTTATTATACATTTTGGGTACTATAAGAATACTGTACAATACAAACGGGAAGATTATTATTTTATAGCACATTTTAAAAAATTCATACTGAGAATATTTATATAATATTAGTACTATGATACAATAATACGTTGCATAATAACATGGAATATATTACATTAAATCCGTAATGTGATAAATGATACAACATATTTTTATGATTTGCCTATCCGAACCCTTTTGAAGTGTTGTAACATTATCCAATTTGAATTAGCAAGCACGAAATATAGGTTCACTGAGAGACTTTTCCTTAGGGTATATGATAAGAATGAATTATATTTTAGTATAATATCGTTTGAAAATAAGTCAAACAGGGTTTACGTATCAGATAATAATATAGTGGTTTTCAAGCGGCAAAGTTAATATGTTTGTTTGAATAAATGAAATATATGTTCTACTAACTGTTGTGAAACTTACGAGAATTTGAAATCCACTATATTAAAGTTTTATAACGCCTGCAAAACAGATGAAAGAAAAAGGGGGTTTGGTACTTAGAAGAGAGGAGAAGTTTCAGTGGAAACATGTACACAAATATTATTATAATAATATTTATGTTTAGATATTTAAGTAACACAATAATACATTATTCGTAATCACACGCTTGAATTAAAAATTTCATAATCGCTTTTAGATTCGTACAAATAAGTTTCCGCCGTTTCTTATCAAAAATTACGAATTTATTGTAAAAGAACGGAACCTTATGTGTTATTCGAAGTATTGTCCATCCTGTTGTTTTTCTTGCATTTGGCACGAATCTTGATCCAATAATGCTTCCAATTCCGCCTCTTCGTACACTTTCGGCCTTCCGCTACGTTCTTTGTCTTCGATTTCAAATTCACCGTTCTTAAACTTTTGAAACCACTCAAGACAACTTCTCTCACTTAAGGCAGCCTCACCATATGTTTCTACAAGCAATCGATGCGCCTCAGCTGCAGATTTCTTCAAATTGAAGAAGTAAATCAAAAGTTCCCGCAACTGACGCTTATTCGGCTTAAAACTCAACATTTTTTCACACAAAAGAATATATTATACCAATAAAAATTCACTAATATTTCAAGGTCATGTTGTTGACAGATTTCCAACCTTGCAACAGTGACGTTTCACATCTGTCAATCTCAACCAAAACTTACTGGTGGCACCAACTTTTGTCAAACGGCGGAAACTTATTTATACACCTGATACATAACATAACACATTCCTCAGGCCTAAAGCTTCTCGGCTGTTTTTGCTTCCCATATTCTGAAATTTTTAAAATTTTTAATGAATGTTTCGTCACAGATTTATATGAAACTTTGTTAAGTAATTGCTTATATCCAAGACTACGAAACAATTCTGAAAAATTCACAGTACTTATTTTTTCTGTGTACTGATGGCAATATTTATTATCGTACGCCGTGTGGAAATCAAACCCGGAAACTCATCGAGATCCGGGTGGATAGCCCTAGTTGCAATTGGGAACCGTTCGGGCTTTCCGACCAGGAACCCGCCAGAAACGTCACGCTGGTTTGGTTATGTTCCTGACAGGAAGGCTGGTCGGGAACCGGCGGGGCTACCTGGTCCTTTTCTGGCTGTTTTTTAGGGGGGTAGAAAGGATAAAAACAGATGTAGATAGATAACTTTTGGTTTAATAAATAGAAAAAAATTCAATTTAAGCAAAATCTATGGAGAAAAATTTTTTATTATCAAAACCAAAAGTAGTCTATCTTCGTCCGTTTTCATCTTCTCTACCATTTCCCAAATTTTGAAAAAAAAATTTAGTGTATTTTGGACACAAACTTGTAGAAAGTGTACCAAGTTGTTCACATAAACTTGCTACTTTTCTCAAGTATCACATGCCCTTAAGGAAAACTACTGTGTAATATAGTTGACAATTTTAAAAAGATTTTAAACATCATATAGGTTCACCCTGGCGAAAGTTCCGAATTGAAATTCATTCCGAATCAATCCGCACTATTCCAAGCCATTCCGGAATCTGATTCCGAACTAAACCGAGTTATTCCGAATGACTCCAAAGCAAATTTTCAATCCGAATCAACCCGAAGCCAATTCAAAATCAATCCGAACTCGGATTGGTTCAGAAATAGATTTCTGAATGGGTTGCATTGGTTTGGAATAAATCCCCAATCCGAGACTTTCTCCAGGGTACTTGACTACTTCCCGACTAGTTCCCGATCAATTTCCGACAATGAACTTCATCCTGGGTTGATTCTACTGGTTTCCGACTTGACCCGGTCCGGCCACGAGTCAACTCGGGCGATTCCCACCCAGTCCCCGGCCATGCAATACAGCCCGAGTTTTCCCGACAGGGATCCGGCCAGAAACCTTTTTGTAATGGGGCTAACTGGGGCAATTTCCACACAGGAGGTAATGAAAAATAATTATATTCTTTACATCATTCTGAAATCCGTATATAGTATCAACAATAAAACAGTCAGTATCACGCAGTGCATGATTGATAGCAAAATAAATCGTGGATAGTTCTCAGTATAAGCATCTCAATCTTTCAATATTAATACTCTTGATATTGTTTTTTGTCATGTCGGTCAATGTTATTTTTATATTTAAATCAAATTATCTTCTTGAGCTAGTGTGGGAAGCTACTGATTTGTTAGCCCTGTGCGACGGCCCTGAGGTAGCCTTTATACAGATTGATAGACTTACTCGACGTGAAGTGACCCCTTTTGAGTGATTTAGTTATCGCCCCATCGACGTTCCACCAAGTCGCAACCTTTCCAACTTACGAAGCAAAGTGACCCAAACAACCGGATGTGTGCAAAACTGCCGTGTGTGCTTTATGTTCAAACTTTTATTATTTAATCACCAATCTAGGACGAGATATTATGATTAGGTAAGTCTTAAAATATTCTTCAAATCTCATCCAATATTTACGATAATGTTTATCTAGAATTTAATTTTCGTCAAATTTTAATTCATTTAAAAAGAAAAAAGAGTTTCTTATTTTTATGAAGCTTTTTTTATTAACATACATTTTGTGCTATAAAACGATTTTCATTATAAAAATTATCATAGGAGGGGGGATTTTTATTTCTGTCTCGATTTAAGAGGGAGATGAAGACAAAGTAAAGAAAAAGGAAGTAATAACCAATTAATATGAAGATATTGTGATTAGTTATTATAATTGGATTAACGAATTGTGGGACTGTCGACTCAGTGCGATTACTCGAAAATGTAAGGCGGAAACAACCGCTTTACACTTGTTTGAAACAATTGGAAGAGTGGAATTCTAGGAGCCACTCATCAGGCACTAGCAATTTTCGAGATGATTCTGAAATGTTGGGTATATAGTTCTTTATTACATGATTTTACATTAAAAAATTATATCATTACGTTCCAACTCGTGATTTTACTTGAGTATTAGACCTAAATTGAAATTAAATCCTCCTAGGTAAGTCTAAGTAACCTCATATTTTGAACGTCAACTTTTAGGTTTGCCCATTATTATCTGTCGAAGAATGAGATCTGCGACTCTGGCTTGTTCAAACAGTAGTTGACAGCCAATGAAGTGTACTTTTAAGACTAGCTTCTAGAATAGTTCGTGTTACATAAAGAAATTCTTCAGTTGTAGTTTATTCAGCCAAAATTATTTTTATTAGAAAATTTTAATTTTGTCTTGTTCATAATTTTAACTGAAGCTGAGGTGTACCCAACTCAGCATAACAAATAAGTTTTTATATGAATTACTTCTGAAAGAAAAGTTTTTGTGTTGTGATCTGATATGAAAGCCAGAAACATAAATTGAAAATTCTCACGACCAGCTAACGTAATTCGCCCTTGTGCGTGTTTACTGGATACGTCTTCAAACTTTCTTCATTCGTATTAAACGTGAATGACATTATCAATCAGGATACTAGTTTCCTACTCGTATTATTCTATGAGATCGAAATATTTTTTTTACAATGAAAAATAAACTTTGTGGGACTTTTTGTTTGCAGTTACTCGTGATTCACATGATTAATAGAAGATAATTACATTTTCCTACTAGGGGGTCAAACAATGGATTTGTTTACCCCGAATAACTTAACATTTACAGACTTTAGAATTACTTCCTGAATCTATTATTTTCATTATCTAGATTCATCGGTTCTTGGTCTATACAATAAAATTTCCACAGTATATTTTTAAATTTTGTACTATTATAACATATTTGAAAAATCCATTGAATTTGAAAATTTTACATCAGAGTGTACCCTTAAAGACGTTGGAAACAATTTTAAAAAGCGAGCAAGATTTACGAATACGCTATTATTTCTTCGAAAGAAACTGCTTGATTTTAAATATAGCTTATTTGCGAAATAGTGGAAAATATGATTTTCCATGGCGTCTGATGGGTACTTTTTGACGAACCATACAGGACTATTTAAAAAAAAAGAAAATTATGAAAGTGTTGATTTGAAATACTCCTCTTGGGCTTAAATTCTACGTTTGCATTGGTACTTTCATGAACAATATGACACATTGCGAAACTTAAAATGGTGGATCCAATATGGCGGATTTATGCTAAAAAATCCAGAATTCCGTGACTCCAATTGCTGAAATCGGCTTGTAAATGATTGCTAGGTTTTCGTGGTCTCCGATTGATATTCTCCAGAAAAATATCAAAATTCAATTCGGCGGATCCAATATGGCAGATTTACGCCAAATATTTCAGCTTTCATTAACTGAAATCGGCTTGAAGATGATTACTCGTGGTTTCGCAAGGTCGCTAATCACAAATCAATGATAAGATCGTTGAAATAAAAGAAAACAGACTCAATGTGCTAGTCGCCATCAAAAGTTAAACAAAAGATTCAGATTCTCGATTCTCTAACTATTGCCTTTCACGAATCTGGGTGATTTTTGAACGTGAGTCCCCTTGTATCTCACGAATCAAGGTGCTTTTCCAGTGTGAGTACCATTATGTATTGCGGTAACGCTAATCCATATTTTATTGTAAAATTTCTCAAAATTTTTACGTGGTTTAGAAGTCTTGTTTTTGTAACTTTGCACGTGGGTAGGCTCATCATAGTAATGATCCATTGAAGATGATTTCCTGAATCAGTATGGAATATTTTTATTAGAGATTATTTTATTACTTCTAATTTGGGTTCTATATCCGCATTTAAAACATTTCTTGAAGTTTTTTCCAGAAAAAGCCGAACTAGTAGAAATATTATTTCTTTTCATTTTATAAAGATTTGTATCTTTCAAATAATTATTATTGGATGGACTAGGTTTTGTTATCTGACCACGTGCTGAAGGTTTTAGATAGATAGATAGATGATTCTTGGATTGTGACATGCAAATGTTCTAGTGAGTTTATTAAATTCACTTCACATATTTTGTCTTTTTGCAAAAGAGAATTTATCATTTTTATTGCAGCGAAATTCTTTGCTGTTTTTATTGTGTGTACAATTCCTATTTGTTTAATGTCATTAATAAAACAAATTGCTATGTATGTTGAGTCTTTTAATGAGGTTTTTATTCGTAATACTGTATATTTTGGATATTCAAAGTTATTTTTAGTGCAAATTTCGTTTAATTTCCAGCAATTTTTACTCATAGAATTTGGTTGGACGTTTTGATTTGTTGCTTTTCATTAATTAATCAGGATAGAGTAGTGTGTTCTACTAAGCTCTTCTTTTATTTCAGAGTGAGGATAGAGAGTACTGTTTGTACTATTATGATCTTTACCTAAATTGGTATTTTTGTATTATTATAATTAATCCGATTAGACCTGCACTAGTAGTTCCAAAATTTGTAAAAATTGTCCAAAATCTACCCTAAGCGGATTCAGAAATTTTATCAATTACTTCTCAGTTAAAAAAATTTTTTAATGATATTCCTTGATTAATAGTTAATTATCCTGTTATTTCTTCAGCTAAAGAATTTTAAATTATTGGTTTTTCTGTTGGAAGCATAATATGATCACGTAGCTTATCGAAGTCAGATTGCTAATGAATCCCACTTGTCGGTAAGGATGAAGGATTCGTGTATTTCCAGGTTGCTTTTGTAAGAGGTTTAATTATAGTTGGTGCTATGGATTCAACAAGATTTGGAAGTAATTTGTACCAGGTTTCACCAGAAAGGTACATTGGTGGAAGGAAAGAATTGCAATTTGTCTGGATACCGGATTTTGTTAATATGTGTGTTCGTGGAGAAAGGAACAAGGATTGATTTCCTCTGAATACTGGTAGTTGTGGATAACACTCTTCAGTTTTGCGATATTTTACTTCAATTGGTATACATTTTACGATATGTACTACTTCTCCTGCAATTACTGACATGTATCCTGGGACTTCTATTAAATGATATGCGAATTCGTCTGGTGATTGGGTTGCTAGGATTAACTTAATTATTAAAACTTGTTGTTCAAGTATACATCGTTAAGTTAGAACGTCGTGATAAAGTCTATTTATTTCAGTGCGTATGAGTCTTTCCACTATATGAATTTAGAGTTAACGTATTCGAGTTTGCATGAATAGTTGCATAATGTTCTTGCAAAGTTACATATTTCGAATATTGCTTGGACTACAACATTAATCCATGTTGCGTATGGGTCAGAAAATTGTGTACCAGTACAATCTCCGTTGGGTGTTATAGAACCTGCTGAAGTGACGTTCTTGAACAAAATTTAATTTACTTTCAATTTAGATATTTGAAAAGAAGGAACTACTAAAAATGTTTCTACTGTGTGCATTTGGTTACATGTTCGCGAGTAGCATCTTGTATATATCCACTGTAGCCATCTGCAACTATGGAAATGTGTGAGTGCATGCCACAGTGAGAAATGGCGCGAAGAAATTCTACTTTGCATTGTATTTCTTTTGAATTTGAAAATTCAGTTAATTGTAAAAGCTGTATATAAGTTCTTTCAACATGTACTTGAGATCGAGATAGATCACATTCCCCTACCTCTAGTATAGATAACATAGTAATGTTTGATTGATTTGAACTACAATCAAATTCATTGATGGCGTCAAATGTTGTTATGTAGACAAAGTTGCAAATGAGCAGTGCAAAGAGGAAGCTTCGTAATGCCATTACTGGACAAAAAAGCTTCTAATTAGCAGCTTATTCTGCTTGGTAATAAAAAAATTGGTAAAATTACTTAATGAACAATTTTGTTTAATTGTTATATTTTTTAAGAATATTTATTGAGTTGATGTATCGTGTACCTAGTCTATTATATCCAACAAGTCAGCTACGACAATATGATCTAATAGACATAAACTGGCAATTAAGTTTTTGTAAATGTCCAGTCCTCTTGTTTTTATTGTTGAAAATATATCTTTTATTGTATCTGGATTGTTTAGGTTTCTGCCCCATGTGGGAATATTACAGTCATCTTGGTTAAAAATTCCAGTTTGAATTAAATATGTCCAGAGAGCTATCATGTCGATAGCATAGGGAACTACTTCAATAATATAGTCAATGCGTTCGCGACAAATTTAATCCATTATGACTGAAATAACGTGTTATGTTTAAAATTTTATGATTATTTTGTTTTACACAATTTTTATAAATTTTGCTTTATCATCTATTAACAAAAGAAATAAAAATTCCTATATTTTTGATATATTTTTTTCTGTATATATATTCTTTTTTTTCTTTTCTTCTTATATTCCAAGTAGAGGAAAGACATTTTGATTTTGATTTATTTACTTTTGTACTTGCACATGCGAGCGTTTAAGTCTATTAATGTGAACTACAGTAGGTTTGCCTTTATAGCTTATTTTGACATATTCTTTTCCTAACACTTCCAATATTTCATAAGGCCCTGTATAATGGTTAGCAATCTTCTTAATTTTACCTCCTTTCAATAAAAATACGTTATCTCCAATATTGTACCTTCATGTAAACTAGTATTATATGAGAACATTGCTAGTTCAAGCCAATCATCCCATTCTAAATTTTTTGTAACAAATTGTTTGAGATATTCTCCTAAAACATGATGTGAACGTTCCAATGATCCATTTGATTGAGGGTGAAAATCTGTGGTACAAAATTACGCTACACGCGTTCCGCGGCGTAGCAGGTCTGCAGGGGCAGTAATTCAAACAGTCACCGCTAGGCTTGCTGTAGACTCGAAACCGCAAGGCTATAACCTAGCTTGCGTAACCATCAGCCGTATATCTGGCCAGGGCGTTACAACCTAAGACACCTCCGAAGCAGCAAAAGGGCCACCAAAGAGTATCCTCAAGGGTAATATTTTTAAGGAGAATCCTCCAGGTACGCCATCTCGGCTCTGGAAGACTTGTTACACTTTAATTAAATTCTTGCGATCAACTCGCTGGGTACGCCATTTCGGCTCCAGGAGTAGGTCTGATTTTCGGTGGGAACGCTGCTACAGGCTCCATCATCTCCTCTTGTACCTCCACCCGTGCTCTAGTCCGCTGCCCCTGGCGTAGACACAGTTCCCTCCATCCTTAGAAAGAGATGTACGCTGCCTAAGCTATCTCGTTCCTTTTCAATGGTGTACGCTGCCCAGGCTGCCATCCAGCACACTACCTGCCCATGGCGTACGTTGTCACAGGCTGCCATTATATTTAATTTTAAATTGTGATTGGTGCACGCCGCCCAGGCTGCCAAATGTATTACATTTCTTTGCTTTATGCTCCTACACGTCGTCTAGACTGTAGGGGTAAACTTACTTTTTCTATACCGCTTCCACTGCCACTTGGTATTTGCCGCCACGTAATAGGTTGGACTAATTTTTCGAGAAGAGATGCCATTTTGGCTCCTGTATTCCAGGTGATACTCCGGCATAAAAACGAAATTGACTGTAACGCGTTGGTAAGACTGCTAGTTGTAAGTCGTCGCCATATTGGCTTCTGTGATAAATACGCGTGAATTGAAGGTAGGATTTGATAACCGTCGCCATATTGGCTCCTACGGAAGTTTGATAATTACGCGTGAATTGCAAATAAGACAGGTAGGTCGTCACCATATTGGCTCTTGTATAAGCTTCAATAATTAAGCGTGAGTTGCAAACAAGACCAATCTGCAAAGCTGCCGCCATGTTGGCTCCTACGGAACTTTTGATTATTACGCGAGAATGGGATGTAAGACTGATAACTGTATGTCGCCACTGTGTTAGCCCTTCGTAATTTCTGATAACCACGCGTGCATTGGAGGTGAGAATGGTGATTACCACCATGTTGGCTCCTGATGAGTGAGAGACTGATCGTGATTTGATTATGCCAGTGATTGGCCCTATAATATTATTTAATGCTTGCGAACGTCGTCTGGACGACCAAGTAAACACATCCACATATTTCACAATCACTGGGTCTCCGCGGAAATGCGTTGAATGCATGTTAATAGTGAGGTAGCTAAGCAGTTTAAGAGGTTAGTTGAAATAGCTCCGCGAACCAGATTATGTATGACAGTTCGTCGTTAAACCACGAAATAGTGAAGTATATGCCATATTGGAGTATGAATAGAATTGAGAACAGCGTGATAAGCGATTGCAGTATTAACCCCAAGAGGGTAAACGACCAATGGCTGTTCTTTGAGTCGATAATATACAAATGTATTAATAGAGAGACTGCTGAATAAATATATCTATTGTTTTGTTGCAATTTGTGTACTAGTTATTTCACGCACCCTTCGGGTCATAATATTAATATTTCATATATAATAGTACATTGTACAACAAGGGGGTAAAGTTGATCATTTAAGGCGAGTGCGATGTTTACATTTCGAGGCGAAGCTGAGTGCGCAATGCGAGCCGAAGCCGAGAACAGTAAACATCGCACGAGGTTTTAAATGATCTTACCCCCGTGTTGTACACGGTACTTTATACAACAAAAGCATATTTTTCTCTCTTTTTTAAAAGTTTGTCATTTAAGCCCTGCGGGCGTAAATAAGGAGTGGGGTGGGGGGGTGCTTAAATGACTACTTTTAAGCACTGCATCCCTATTTACGCTCTAGGGCTTAAATGACAAACTTTATGCCCGCAAAACACGCGTCAAAAAGCGAGAAAAACATGCTTGTGTTGTATATAATAATAATAATCGAACTCTTTTAAAGTTACCAGATTTGTTTCAGGTAGTGGGCCAACAATGTTCATTGATATCTTTTTCAAAGCAGTAGTGGGTGTGTCAGTGATTACTAAAGGATTTCTGATTATTTTTTGCAGTTGACATCGTAAACAGCCTTGAATATGTTTTTGAATGTCTACTTTCATATTGTGCTCAGAACACTTTTTGGCGAATTTGACTATAAGTTTTTGTGACGCATTTATGGCCTCCTTATATTGAAGAATGAGCTTCTTCAATTAAATGAGCTCGTTGCTCTTTTGTTGGATATTGCGTTATTCCATTACAAACTATAATTTTTGTAGTTTAATTTGAAAAAATTGAATCGAAAATTGATTTTACTTCTTTCCAAAGTATATGATTAATTCTGAAGTTTTTGAAATACTAGTTGATGGTAATTTAAATTTTTGAGATAATCCATGTAATGAGTAATTTTAATTTTTTTAAATTTGGTAAAGTTTCACGCTTTTCTAAAGTTTTTGATCCGTTATCACAAGGGGTAGAGGATACGAATCTCTAATTGTTTTTTCATTTAATTTACGAAAATCAAGAACTATTTTCCATTTTACTTTTCCTTGAGAATCGGGTTTTTCTGGAACTATCCGTACTGGGGTGTTATAGGGTGATTGTGAGGGTTTAAATATTTAATTTTTTGATAATCTATCGACTTGTCTTGTAATTTATTCTTGGTGAACACGGGGAAATCTATATTGTCTTAAAAAATTGGAGAGTCATCTACAGTAGAAATTGACCGGTCCACAACACAGTCCTCAAAACATAGTCCTCAAAACGCGAGAAAGAACATCTGGTTAGCCAATTCCTGAAAAGCGCGACTGGAAAATTGCTTCTCCTCAAAGGCGCACACAAGAACCACGTATAAAAAAAATATTTTTATTCAAAAAAATTCTTTAAAACACTAATTTTTTGAAGGAAAACACCACTATTCATAAGGGGGACCGACAACGTCTTTGAAAAGTATGCACATCACAGGACACAGATACTCGAACGCGGAAGGACGGAGTTTTTTTAAAGTAAATTTTGAAATTTCATTTTATTTTTAATTTCCGATTTGTTTGATTCTTGTGGAGACACAGAGGGAGCAGAGTGCGGCAATTAGCCGCACGCTCTGTTCGGTTTCAAAAAAGAAACTGCTTTGGAATGAGAGCAGTACATTTTAAAAAGAAGCGTAAAGAATTAATATATACACTGACCATTTGTTCTGAAGGGTCAAGTTCCAAAACGCATAAACATATAACATACACAGTCTATGGCCTGGCTACTCGAGACTCAAATACACTTGAGTGTGTGAAGAGAGGAGAGAGAAAAAAAAGTGTACGACCACATGTTTATTTTCTTTTTAAAGTCGTATTTTTTTAAAAAGAGGTGCAACGCAATGGAGCAGGCTATGTCATGTTCCGTTTCCGTGTATAAGAAGGCATTATTTCATATTTATGAATTACAATGTGGGGCTGGAAAAGGTTAACATTTGTAGCATTATTTTATAAAATGTTCGTTGCGGATTAATGCAGCAGAATATAACACATTTATCAGGACGAAAATGTAGTTGAGATTTGTATGTATTTTAACAGTAAATTTCGCGTGTATACATATAATGCATAAAACAATACGTGTATACTATGTTTATGCAAATATCTTGGAAAATCTATTAGGAAACATATTCTGCGTACGAGTTGAGCGCTTAGCGGCTGTTAATGCGGTATGAATTTCTTTACTTAAATAACTGAACACTGACCTATATGAATTGCTCAAAGTTTTAATTGAAGAACTTAAAATTAAACCAATAATGTAAACTAATACTGAACGAAACTAATGCTCAATGTTTTGTTCAAAATTAGGATCAAACCAATAATATTTTATTAATTAAATAATTAAATTAATGCTCAATGCTTTCTTTAGAAATTACAAGGTACACAACTTGAATAACTAAACACTGAACTATATGTATTGCTCAATGTTTTAATTGAAGAACTAAAAATTAAACCAATAATTTAAACTAACACTGAACTAAATTAATTTCTCAACACTTCATGAATTTGAGAAAATCGTTCAAGTTTAGATTTGATTGAAAATTTTGTGCGTTGAACAACTTGAAAGATTAAAATTAGAAAATAGAAAAATTGTTGGGAATTGAATTTAAGGAATCAGAAAGAAGTAAATAATTTTGACTTACTTGGATTTATTTTAAAATAGAAGTTCTGTTACAAAAATTCGTTTCTTGACAATTAGGTATCCGCAGCACAAGTCTTACAAATGCCTGACATAAAGCTATTCAAAAAGCTTGTTATGGGGCTAAAGCCCAAGTTGAAATCATTTTCATGAAAATTGGTCGCATATTTGAAGGGTTTTCCAATAGAGACATAACAATTTTATCAATGAATGAAACACAGAAATATTTGAGCTATTGAGTTCAAATTTATTGTGGGTGTAGTGCAAGCATTACATTTTATGAATGAAATTCGATATCGGCCATATGACCACCACGAGCCCGCTTACAGCGGTCGATTCTTTGGACCCAATTTTCCACCACTCTGGCACACATTTCGACCGGAACGTTGGCAATTTCGCGTTGGATGTTGTCTTTGAGGTCGTCTAAAGTTCTTGGCTTGTTGGCATAAACCAGTGACTTGATATGGCCCCATAAAAAGAAATCCAATGGCGTTAGATCGCATGAACGAGGCGGCCATTCGACCGAACCATTTCTCGAGATAACACGTTCACCGAATTTGCCTTTCAATAAATCGATTGTGATGCGTGCTGAGTGGCTAGTGGCACCGTCTTGTTGAAACCACATATCGTTGATGTCAAGTTTATCCAATTCTGGCCACAAATAATCTTCCAACATAGCACGATAGCGCTCTCCATTGACGGTAACATGACGGTCGTTTTCATCCACGAAGAAATATGGCCCAATCACACCTCCGGCATGAAAACCGCACCAAACAGTCACTTTTTGCGGATGCACAAGGTGTCTCAAAAAGCACATTTGAGTTTTTTGCTGACCAATAACGCATATTTTGTTTATTAACAAAGCCATTGAGCCGGAAAAGAGCTTCATCACTATAAATGATTTTTTGATGAATTTCTTCATTTTCTTCGAGCTTTGCCAGAGCCCAAATGGAGAAATTTCGGCGTTTCAAATGACCAAGTGGCTTTAGTTTTTGAGTCAATTTAATCTTGAAAGCATGTAGGCCAAGATATTTTCGCATAATACGCAACAGTGTCGTTTTAGCGATGCCCAATTCTTGAGTACGACGTGGAATTGACTGATTCGGCTCAATTTGAATCGATGCACTTACGGATGCGATTATTTCTTCGCTTCGAGCAGTACAACGTCTTTTTGGCACCTGAAAATCCAATAGTGTAAATTTGGTCTCGAATTTATCCACTACAGCACGCACAGCCTGTCGGGTGGGACGACTATTAAGGCCGAAAATTGGAGTAAGCGCTCTTAAAGTTGCGACCACCGACTCAGAATTTCGGTAGTAATTTTTAATAATTTCTAAATGTTGCTGGTTCGTAAACTTTAGTATTATGAAAATGTTGACTTTAACTAACGTTTTGACATTGACAGTTCATTATAAAAGTTTAAGGGTGCGTTCATATAAAGATATGAAATTGTTATGTCCCTATAGGGAAACCCTTTATATGGTTTGGATCCCATATGTTCTATGAGTAAGACGAAGAGAGCATGAGGGATGTCTAGGTTCATACAGGGTGTCCTTATATTCATTTGACTTTTACAAAAAAAAATTATTTAAATTTCAAATCTAGGTTTTGATTTTACATTCTCTCAATTTCTTGTTCGGCAGATTCTATTTAATTTCAACTTGAGTAACTACTTAAAATGTTGTATTTTCAATATGTAAATTATGTAAACTACTCTTACTATTTCCGAAGTCCTATTTGAGCATAAGGTGGTTTTATCACAAATCAATATCCATGCTACAGAGCTAGATTTTTCAGAAAAAATTTATGAAGTATGTCTAAATGCACCTGTAAAATTTGAGAGTGCTTAACCATCTGGTTGTCGAGATATCTTTAATCGAAGTTTCGTGTTTTCGTCCCCAATTAGTACAGTGTTAATGGCGACACCGCATAAACGAAAAATTTAACTAAGCACTGCGTTATCAAAACCCATGTTACATATTCAGAAAAGTAACTTCGAGTCCTGAAGAATATCTCTGATTTTTTGGGAATCTTTTGCCTACCAGGTGAGGAATAAAAAGATTCCTCCCCCAATCGACGCGGACAGCCAAGTCCGACCAAGACGCTGGACCGCGGGTGCAAGCTCCGATGCGATTTCTACTGGCCCCCGTTGTTGCCGCGCTCTGCACGCCCATCAAGCTCCCTCGTCTTCATCACCAAGGTGACGAATGACTCGATAAGCATTCATATCTGTTCAGACTGCAGCATGAGAGAGACCATCGTGTCAGGAGTGAGTTTTGCGGCCACTGACCGACCGACAGCCTCCTTTTCTGCGCCCCACCTGGCACAGACAAAGAGTGTTCGCTCTGCATTTTCCACAAGGGATCCGCAGTAGCGACACGACTCATCGTCTCTTTTCTTGAACCGCTTCAGGTACGCATTAAAGCAACCAAAGCCGACTTAACCCTGCTTTCTATCCAGCCAGGTGGCGAGCTCCGGGATCAGACGGTGTGTCCATCTCCCGGATTGGTCACCATGCCATCTCGTCTGCCATTTCTCATTGAGTCTGCGCCTTCCATCCTTGCGGACGGGGTCCTTCGCGCGAGCAATTTCCTGCAGGTTTGTTAAGCAGGTGAACTCCTTACGGAGTTGAAAGGTCTCCTTCCTTTCCTCCACCAATAAGTCTATTGGTGGGACGCTCGCCAGGACCAGCACAGTGCTCGTCGACACAGTCCAGTATGCTGAGACAATTCTCAGCACCAACACCTCTCTGCGCCGAGAACAGCTTCTCCTGGATAGCATGGTTGATAAGGGCACTTTTCCAGACCGGAGCTGCGTAAAGCAGCTTCGAATTAACGACGCTCGCCACCAACCTTCTCTTAGCTTCCCTGGGGCCACCAATGTTGGGCATGAGCCGAGTCAGAGCGGCTCCACATTGAATGGATTTGGCAGTCGCGATCTGCAGCTGTTCGCCGAAGCTAAGCCTTCGATCCAACTGAATACCCAGGTACTTAATTCTCTCTTTCCCGTCGATTTCATGTTCCCCGAGAACGATCCTCGGGTATTTGAAGGATATCCTGTCTGTGAACAGCAAAGCCTCGGTCCTTTCAGGAGCCATTTTCAGGCATCTGCTATCCAACCAACGCTTTGCCCGCCACAGACTACCATTGCTCCTCAGCTCCAGGATTTTGACGTCGTCAGCGGCGCACACGACAAGTGCGTCATCCGCGAAGCCGATGATGCTCGTTCCAGCAGGTAGGTCCATGCGCAGGAAATCGTCATACATGACATTTCAAACGAGTGGACCCACCCGTGACCCTTGAGGGGCGCCACATGTCATCTCTTCTTTGAGAGACCACTTGTCGCCCTCGTATATCACCTACCTGTCGCTCAGACAGTCGTCTATCATTCGCAACAGGTAGCATGGAACCTTTTTCCGCACCATCGCCTCGATGCAGATGTTCCACCTTGCGGTATTGAACGCATTGCATAGGTCAATGCTGATCAACACGCAGAATCCCTTACGCTTACTAGTTCCTCTTCCTGCAACCACTGCCTGGATGGCGTCAACTATGGACCTACCTTTACGAAAGCCGAACTGGTTTTTCGAGAAACCGTTCTCGCCCACCATGTGGCCCTGTAGTCCTTGTAGGATCATTTTCTCTAGAAGCTGCCCCATTGTATCCAATAGACAAATAGGTCTATAGGATGAGGCATCTTCTAGAGGTTTGTTGCCTTCCTCAGGACGACCATCCTCTGCTTCTTCCAATCTACGAAGAACCTCCCCTCCCGAAGACAGGAGTTGAAGGCTTCCAGGAGGATTTCCGGGTTTGCCCCGATCACCTGTTTCAGGATCTCGTTTGGCACCTCGTCGATCCCCGGCGCTGTATTTGCTTTGCGCCTCCCACCCGCTCTCTTTAGTTCCTCGAGAGTAAAAAGTTCTTCGCGCCGGACCACGCAGGAACTTCGGTCCTGTCTTTGGAACGGCTCTACGTATGGAAACAAGCTCCGCACTATCCAGGTCCGGAGTCGTTCTTCTAGTCACCAGTATCTTAACGACTATTTTAAAGGCGAGACCCCATGAGTCCTTCTCGACTTCCCTGATCAAGTCTTTCCAGTATATCAGCGGATCACCCTTTGAGCAGGTAAATCTCCGCCGCGCTGTAAGGCATTATTGGCGCAGGAAAGACAACTGGTCGTTCCAGCAATACATCGAGTCCCCGGTACGCCCATGACTTCGTCGAGGCATGGAGTGATCACATGTTGCGACCACTTTCCGCCTCACCACCCGCACAGTGCCCTCCAACGACCCAGCAGAACCTGCCCAACAAGCGTTGGTTGCTCGCGAGTTCGCGAAGCTTGTCTTTACTGAGTCGTTTTGTGTTCCAGGAGGGTCTCCTCACCTTTACGCCCCTTACCGTATTCACTGGGTGACTCTGTTCCTGGATGCTAAACTCAATTCACTGGTGGTCACTCGAGGTTATCACCTCGAGGACGCACCAGTCACCTATCCTTGAGGCAAGAAGGGGCGCGGCAATCGTGAGGTTGATAATTGACCCCCCCGCTCCTCCTCTGAACGTAAGATCCCGAGTAACCTTGACATGCTCTCGGATGCGGCATTTTACCCACCCTACTCTTGGCCTACCGAGCCCGAGCAAGCTTCGGGCACAGGAGCCTTTTTTTCTTTTTTTTCTTCTTTTTTTTCTTCTTTTTTTTCTTTTTTGCACCTAACTGCCATTCCCCATTCTTCTGTGGGGCCTGGCCTCTGGTGGCAGCAGCGTATGTGGGCGATGAGCTGCCCTTCCCTTTCTTGGGAGTCCAATCTTCGGGGGAGAAGGTGCAACCCTGTTCTGCCCCTTCGAGAACTTTTTTGGGGTATCTCACAGAGACGCAGAGCGCCGTCTCCGAAAGATACCCATCCTTTTCGAGGCGGGTTGGGATTCCAGCCTCTTCTGGAATTCCACCCCGCTTTCTAAAAGACACTTATGGGTATTGAGTATTCGCTCAACACCTCTGTAGCCTCGTTCACACCATCCTTAACATGGCCAGGGTTATTTCTCAGCATGCCCTGCTGGATGATGCTGAGAGCCTTTGCCAATTTCTCCATTTTTTCGTTTTGCTGCCTCAGGAGCTGAAGGACGTCCTGCCATCCCTCATTCGCAGCGCCGCTGCCTGAGGCATACATCCTTCTTTATGTATGGGGATAGACGCGTCTATAGCGTCCCCCGCTTTCAACCTGGGATACACCCGTTTATAGGGCACCCTTCACGCAATGGGAAAATGCCAGTCTATAGAGTTTCCTGCATTTGTTCACCGATTCATCGGGTCACTACAACCTCCATGACCCGAGGGTCGTCTGCTAAGCCTCCCCACCCGTCCTTTTTTGGCATATTCAAGAGAAGGACTTCGTTAACGTCCCAGTCCGAGGGGAGGAACTGTTCCAAGTTTTAGATTCAAGGCTGTCGTTTATCAAGTTGAAATTGAGCAATGTGATTCTCTCGACTCCGTGCAAAACCAAGCAGACAACAATTCCAAATTTACGGAATATGTAGTTACAGAAAAAAGAATCACAATAGATTCGAATTAGGCACAATTAATTTTTCCGCAGATTAATCAAGCGAGACTCAAGCACAGAATTTTGGTTAATCTGGAAGCTATTTATTTTCAAAAAATATTTTATTTGTTTGATAAATTTTTTCAACTATTTTATTTTATTTCTGCTCAAAATTATTGGTTTAGGACTTTAATTTTAACTTTCCATGGCAAATTGGACGAGTTCAGGACTCCATATTTCCGATTTACTTGACATTTTAAGGATTGATAGACTAACATAAATAATGAAGAAACCCAAAATTTGAGATTATTTCATGTATTATTTAAAATGTTATGGGATAAACGAAAAAAATATATATACTTCATGTGCCTCACCCTGTATATATGTTACGTCCCGAACAAAAGGCGAGGGTAGGTTGGATTTTTGGATGTAAGGGAGGAGGTTAGCTGATTATATCAGGTTGGTAAGGCCTGATAATTTATTTTTGTTTGTGGGTACGTTGTCACTTGTCAGGTCTATGGGCCCTGAGTTGTTCACAATGATAATAAAACACTGAATTTACGAATATATAAGGTAATTTATTATAAATAAATAAGTTGTTGCACAAGTTTTCATAAATACTTATATGTACATAATACATAATACAAATACATACTTAGTTGGTAACTTATACTACCTCTCAAGATGAGAAGGCAATGTTATGAGTTTTATGCGGTAATGAGCCAAATATACAGGTTTTGAGATGCCTATATATGTAACTTCCGCAGTTGATTGTGGACGTTTTACGCTAATATACTAGGTTTTGAGATGCCTAGGTATACAACTCACGCTCCACATTCAGCGTTATAGTTAATATAATAAATTTTGAGATGCTTATTTATATGTATAATTTACTTGTATACCTCTTAAATTAGAGGACAAAAGAGAGAATTGTCGTTTATTACTCCTATTGTTGCAAGTCAACGCGCACAAATCCTTGCAGGATAGTTGATGTAAGGGATGCAAGTCCACCAGCGACTGATGTGATCAATTATCCGCTTACGTATCTTGTTGAGTACACAAGAAATGAATCAAACATGCACTTGTTAACAAGATAGGTTAGTTCGTCCCGATTTCAGAATTAAATCACTATTAACCGACACGACTAAATACGACGATACACGTAATTCAAAGGAACTATCTAGCACTACGGTTTCCGGACTTGCACCACCTAAGGACCAAGGATTTTATTTACCAAGTACCGAATGTTGAGTTGCTCATAGAAATCCAATGAGACTTACGTTTATCGAAGGGTCTGCTCACGACGTTGAATTACCGGTCCAGACCTAACAACCGTACAACTGTTCGGAACTTAATGACAAACCTCCAGAGGTGAATCTGGGGTATATATACTATTGATGCTTCTATTAGTGGGAGCAGATCAACGAAAATCGGTGGCACGGCACGTTCGAATCGCAAATCGGTGGCAAGGCACGTACGAATTGCGAATCGGTGGCCAGGCACGATCTCTGCAGGGGTTCATGAGTTCATCTCTTCTATTGCCCAATTTTATATCTAGTTTCCAAATAAATGCATTTTTAATTTCTCATTTCTGCATTTATTTGTTTACAATTTGTGTTACTCATTTTATGAAGTATGATCATTAATTGGTTGCCAATGATCAGTCAATCAATTTCTTATCTATGATCCATAATCAATGATCGATTTTTATTCATTGATCGTGATCGACTCAACAGCAATCAATACATAATGGCGATAATATAGATCAATACTATTTTACTATCCATGATATTAATAATAGTTATGGTGTAATGTTGATACATACCATACATACATACATATATACCATATAGACAGAGCGCTGTTCTTTATCTCTTATTACCATATGTCAAACCGATTCGTCGACGTGAGGTATACATAGGTTTACCTCATGCGCACAGCTACCCGGTCCATATGATAATTTATCATAGGAACACTCTTATACTTGAATGATGTCTTCCTCGTTATCCTCGGTGTTTGGAGCGTTGCCCTTGCACAGGGGCAATATAAAATTTTAAAAGTTACTGGGATGTAACAGTCCTCCCTCCTTAGAATAATCATCGTCCTCGATGAAATAATAAGTGTCTTCCGTGAAAAAAGTGTAGTGGGCGTTCTATATTAAGTTGTGGGCCCCTTAATTTGTGGTGTGGATTGCACTTCCGGAATATCTTTGGTAAGTAAATATTTCTTAAGGAATAATGATGTCATATTGCAGCTGCAAGCTGATGTTTGCAAGGGCTGAAGTAGTTTTCACTATAATTTGACAAGGCGTTCTTCTTTTGTATTTTGTTTTTTATACTAGGCTGTATGTATCCTGTGAACGGTGTCACCCGAGGATTCGGTTGCTGTAAGATGATGTCATTTTTTTTTAAAGATGCTGGATGGTGATGCTATGCTGCAGCTGCCATGAGTCAATTTTCTGTAGAAGTTGACATGGCGAAATTTTGGATCTTGATCTTTGTTGTAGTGCACGTGTTCCCTAGGAGTTCTGCCTTGGTGGGGTTTTTGGCTGATTTTGCATGGTTTACATGATGTCATCTCGTTGCATGCAGGGTCGTGGGGATGTTCTTCTCCTCAGTCTCAAGCAGCCATGGCAGACGAAGGGTCATCTTCGGGTGGAGAGACCATCACTTACGAAGAGAATTGCCAAAACCAGGGCTACCCTCTCTCCTTAGTGAACCGAGGTGGGCGCCGAAACAGGCTAATTCGAGGGTGCTGGCACTCTCTGGCGAGCCAGGCTGCTAGACGAGCGCAGGAGGTGGTACATGCTCGAGCACTGGAGCTGCTAGCACTTACGGAAGCGCATGTGAGCACGCCCGCCGTGCAGGAGTGTATACACTCACCCCTGGTGCCTTCTGTTTGCCTTGGGTAAGTCGTCGTGTGCTCGTTGGAATTACCTTGATTTGGCATATTTTATTTATTTTTTCCTCTTTGTTTTTGAATGTTTCAGTGGTGCCTGGTACATGGGGGATTTCTGTCACTGCGGGCGCTACCTGCGTGGTTCCTTCCATGTCCTCCCGTGCCGATGCGGGACATACTATGATGCTCCGTGGTGTAAGTTGTAGATTTCGTTTCCAATCTTGTTCTATTTAAAATTCCCTTCTTCTTTTCTGTTTCTTGTCTTCGATTTCCTGTTTCTTATTTATTAATTCTTGTTTCAGACCCGAGACCTGAGGAAGTCCTGGTGCCAACGGAGGATCCGGTGCTGCCTCCCAGTTATCATTAATATTAGTTTTTTTTTTTTTTTTTGAATTTATATATACCTTTTTATGTACATGTCTCTTAGTTGTAACACCTAGGCTATGTATCTTATATTTATATTTTAGTATATTGTACTTATTTGTAAATTTTTCCTTATTTATATAAAAATTTTTTTTTGTCTCCTCTGCCCGTCTTTCTTATTTTGGCGTTATCATTTTCCTTCCTATTAGTTTAATAGCTAGGTTATATTAGTCAATTAAATTTCACTCTAAAAGCTATAAGATATATGAAAACTTTTTCTTAGCAATATTTTAGAATGAATTTAATTCTCTCTTTTTTTTTGTTTTTTGCTTATATATATTATACTACTAACTATTAGTTCTAGGTTATAATTATCATACCTCTACTTATGGGCTCATCCACCTGTGATTGTTGCCCCCATTTACACGCCTGTATACGCATACATGTATGAGTGTACACACGCATGTGGAGCCCCAAATTCATGTATCTCGAATTCGACTGGGATACCTGATTGAGGGTGTATCGGTTTCTGATAATAGATATTTTCAGGTTCCGAGGTGAATTTCCGCAATTTTAATGTAGGACCACCCGAATTTGAGCGTGGAACTAGTAAGGATTTAGTAGGGTAGCATAATGCTTGAGGAGCATTCCTGCTGTTATATCCCCCTGAAGCTGTCTGTAGTATGTCGAAATTGCATATGCATTCACAACATTATTTGTATCATACATACAATTCATATAATATACGTATGCAATCTCGACATTGCTTTTTGGATTGAGATAATGACACCTCGGAGTTTGGTTATTATTATTTCATATATTCTTTGGAAACTTCCCGAATTTCCGTGTTACAAAAATAACACAAACTTGATGCCATTTATGATGTTTTGGTTATAGGTGTTTTTCTTACGAAACTGTAATTCAGTATAAAATTCATCGTAAATTACAATTTTGCAAGGAAATTTCCTTTTTCATGTCACTGCATAAAACTTCAGTTGACTAAAATGTTATCTTAGTTCTGTGTAATTAAAATTAAAACATTTTCTTCAAAGCATTCCTATTTTACAAAATTCTACCCAATTTTTAACTTATAATCTGATTATAATCCAAATTCTGGGAATCCATTTTATAGTTATTTTAATGATTCCATTTATTGCTTATTTTTAGGTTAATTTGGTTGGCACGAGCTCATTTATTGACCAAATCGGGTAATTTATAATTGAAAATTCATGGCTAAGTTTTGCGTTACCCGATTTTACCAATAATGGCTTTATTAATCGCCATGCTCGTAAATATTTTCTTTACAAAATTTTGGCCTTATCCCATTAACTAGTTAGTTAATCAATTACTTGAAATATCTCTGTGGATATTTCTAGTATTGTGTTAACAACGGAGATATGTGCCCTTATAGTTCGGAGAAACCCTTAGTCATGTGGCTCAATTCTGATTGATTTACATGATTAAAGGTTTATGGATATATAGCATTGCACATCATTTATTCTTCGCGGATATTATTCAATTAATGTTAATGGAATCGCCCGAATTTGATTGTTCGTTTAAAATTTTCTGACCGGATAACATACCGTATGTGGAGTTCGCTGTTCTGCATACCTATATGTATCACTTGTACCTCCATGATGGTGGCATGTCCAACAATACTTGTATATTAGGTGGCCATTGTTGCGGGGCTGCCATGGAGTTTTTGGTAATGATAGCCATCTTGTCGGTGCATCCATTGGTATAAGGCCCGCTGCCATGTGGGTTTTTGGCAAGTCTAATAAAGAACTTGTAATAGGCATTCATATAGATACAGGAGAACTGCTTAGTATATATGATTCATTGCAGGCGGTCGCGAGTCTTCTTATCGCTGGGCGGTTCAAGTTACGCTCTGGCCATGTTGTCGGGAGTCTCGACTGCTAGTGATACGCTGCGTCCAGTAAGGTGTCACATTGCATTTCTTTATGTGATTGGATTATAATTCATTATGGTTGCTCTCGGTGTGTGTGATTAATTTCTTTCTCAAGTGGGAGCGGTTTGTTAGCTTGCTACGGCTAAACTCTTCGTACTTTCTATGATCCTTATTCTTTTTCCTCGGTTGCTTTGATTTTTATTTTATTATAGCTGCCATTATGTATCGTGATTATTTATTGTATATTCCTGGTGGTATCCGTAATGATGTATTGTAATTCAGGGTGATTTTTGGGAAAAATTTTGCCTACTTGGGTACTTGTCCTCCCTCCTTAAAAGTGTCGTTGTCCTCAACGACTTGCATTTGTTTATGCAATTCTAACATTTGTTGTTGGGATTGTTAATACTCTTGGAAGGGGGTGAATTTCTTCTGTATTTGTTTGGTTGTCTACCGAAAGGGGTTGAGATTCTACTTCCTCTAGGTTTTCTTTTATGTTTATATTTTTATTATTACAGATTTTACAGTTTTTACGGATTATTTCTTGTGTGAGGTATATTACTGTTGTTATTGTTAATAAGGTTAGGATACTGGACCCTCCTAACCAATATTTTTGGGTTAGTTTATGTCTATAATGATTGTTTTCCATGTTGAGAAGTTGTTCTTCTATGGTAGAGAGTGATTCTTCCGTATGCAGATTTTTTAATGTATTATCCTTTTCTGTTTCCCAAAAAAATGATGTTATCGTAGGAATATGCATCGTTTTATAGATTATTGGGGAAATTTCTGATATGTTCAATGAAAATCCGGGGTTGTAGATAAATTCTTCTGAGTTTACGTTTATTTTAGTTCCAATTAAAGTTGTATGTTCCGTTCTGGCAATACACCCTGCACTTAATCTTAATATTCCTGAATTTGTAATATGTCCTTTTTCTGTTTTTCCCTTTTTACAGGTGATGCTGATTGGCTCTGGGTTTTTAGTTGAAAATATCCATGCGTTTAAGGATGGAATATGCTTCCAAAAAACTGAATTTTTTGTGTTTATTTTTATATCACATTGCCTTAAAATTTTCATTGAAGGGCGCGTCAGCATTAGACATTCGCAGGACGTAGTTGTGACTGTTTCGTGTATTGGTTGGGTGTTTTCGCAAATTGTGTGATAAATTGTTTTCTGGTAGGTGTCATAGTACTCTTTATCTGCCAAAAAGAATTTTCTTTCGTCTTCTGTCAGGGCAATATATTGTTTTCTTGGCGAAATGTAGATGGCTCTTGTGTTATTTCCTGAAATGTCTTGGAACACAGGAAATGGGTAAATTTTATATAATTATAGTGCTTTTCTATCTAGCAATGGAATGTCTAGTGATATTAGTAATTTTCCAGATTTAATTTTCAGGTCTGTCTTGCCAATTTGTGAAAGTAATTCCACTCTAACGTATGAAGTAGGAATCGGAAATTCGTAATCTTCCATTTTTGTGTGTATTTCAGTAATTACTTCTTGTAGTTGGGCTTTGGAAATTGTCGAAGGGTGTAATTTGCCTTCTCGTGCGTATTCTGTTATTTTAATGAATTGTTTTATTATTTCATATAAATTTTCCAAATTTAGTTCCAAATGTGTTGACCATTGCATCATTTTTTCATAATACATGTAATTATTCCAGTATTGTCCTTGTGATTCTATTTTGTTGATAGTTTCATTTAATTCTTTTTGAAGGATTTGAATTTGGTTAGTTTTCTCGTTTAAATCTTGGTGAATATTATTCACTTCTGCTTTTATTATGTGGGTTTGTTTTCCAATTATTTTACTGATGTTATTTTGCTTCTCATAAATATCATTTATTGCTTCGTTGTATTCCTCTGCGTCGTCGGAAATCATGACTCCTATTACTGGTCCTAGAATGCTGCCTATGAATCCTAGAAGAGGTGCTCTTCGCCTAAGCATGATCCTGGGAGGAATTATTTCATGGGGTATGTCCTGGTGTAATTCCATTAATATTGTGCTTAAATCCTCATTTATAGTTTCGAGTTGGTGTAGCTTTTCATTGAGGCGATCCAATTTTATCATTTCTTTGCAATTAGTACTTTTCAATCGATTTGGGCATGTCTTGTAGATTTCCTGAATTTCTGATTTTATTCTGTCGAATTGAATATGTTCCTGTAGTTTTTGGGGGTCCATGAATATAACAAACCTCCAATGGTTTTGAGTAGTGCGGATATTTTCCAATTTTTCGCAGAATAATCCTGGGTTGTTATCGAAAGGTTGGATTTCGTAGTTTTGTGGGTTTCCTGACGTGCCTGTCATGATGAGTAGTATTCTTGTACAGATCATTGTTGCTTGGCCTAGGATCTGGGTAATCATCCTGTTGTTTGTCTATTTGTTTGTCTACAAAAGTGATGTTTGTGTTAGAATTTTATCAAATTTTTATCAGGGATGTTATCTTCTGTTACTTTATTGTGTTGATAAGGGAAGAAAGAATAAGGCAACCTCCATATCCTCTCCCTTGATTTCTTTATTCCCTTATTTTTATGAACTCAGAATATGCCGACGTGAAACAAAAAAAAAAATTATTAAATATAAAAGTGATATAATTATATATAAGAATATGAAATAGTTGATGAGTTTTTGAGACTACCAATCAATTGCACAAATTTTATCAAATACTATAGGTGTTTTGGGATTTGAATTATTGATTGAACATTTTATGTTTAAATTCTTTCAAATTTATTTTACAAAGTTTGTATAGATGGGTATAATATAATTTGTACATTGGTATAATGGTAATGTACGCCTATTCTAGTTGTCATGTGTATCTGAGAATAAATCTATAATACTAGTAGTGATATATGGTATGAATCATGGGTAATGCTAACTAATTATAACTTTGTTAATCCTATAATATATAGCTTTTATAAGTTGAAAGATAATAATGAAGATGGTTGTTTGTTATAACATTAGTGGTAATGCGTCTGTCGATGCTTAGTAGGGGTTTCCTAGCGAATTTTACTAGCTAAGTTGTATTCTGTGAATTTTCTATTGAAGGAAGACTTCATTAGGGCGTCAGATAGATAAGATTTGTATTTTCATCCCCTTGTGGAGGACCCCAGAAGTCTTCTTCATTTGGTTCCTGATCGTCGGGAAACCGCTTGTTTCGTTTAATTTGCTTTTTACAATTTACCATAGTATGGCCCCTCAAATAACAGTATTCGCAGCAAGCTTCTCATTTGTACAATTTGATTAATAAAGTCGCGGGGTTGTCCATACAAATAACGTACTGTTCGTCCCTAATATTACAATCATTTGTTTCCTCGCTAAAAAATACATTTTTTCAAGGGCCGTTAACATTTTTCTCGCGGCCTCATGTTCTGCGCTACGTATTTTTCTTTCCCCGTTGCTTACGGTACTGAATTTATTCTCGCGTCTACGGTCTTCTACTTCGCATCTAATGACGAAAATTTTTGCGTTATCGGTTCCCGCGGTTTCCTCTAACGTGTATTTTGGTTTTGTAAAGCCGTACTCTGCCGCCAGCTCCTCTAACTGTCCTTTAGCGAACCGTAGGTTATTTATCTCCCCTTTTGGATGGAGGGTAGCGGGGTATATCTTTCCCTTTGGTGGTTGCGTATTAATGACGGACATGACTTTCCTGTAAAAGAAAATTGGGTTAGTAATTTTAAATTTTAGGTGTGTACTAACTTAAGTTTATTAAAATGTTTCTGGAATAGTTTTCCGTCGGGTTTTTCCAAGACGGCGTTGCTTTTGTCTAATATTTTTATAAGGGTGTAGGGACCATGATATTTACTATCCAATTTCCCGTGCGTTTTAGCTTCCCTTTGGACGTATACTTGATCTCCTACCTTTCCTAAAAATGGCTTTACCTTTCGGTCATAATTTTCTTTTGAGTGTTCCTTCGCGGTGATCAAATTTTGTGCTGCTATTAATTTAATTTCCGATAGTCTTAATATCAACTTCTGCAGATAGGTTCCGTAGGTTTCTAATTTTTCGGGGTCTGGAAATGAACTGGGGGTGCGTGCGGTTTTACCAAATACTATTTTGAAGGGTGTAAATTTAGTGGCTTCATGTATCGAGGTGTCTTATGCAAACATCGCGAAGGGTAGAAGTTGGTCCCAATCGTCATAGGTTTCTGCATACGTCCTTATGTAATCCATTAACACGGCATGGCTCCTTTCCAGGGATCCGTTTGATTGCTGTCTATATCCAGATGTGGTAATTTGTTTTACCCCGAAAATTTTTGATAATTTTCTGAGTAAATTATTGATGAAACTTCCTCCCCTGTCTGTGAGTATGGCTCTCTGGGCTCCGTATTGGGAGAATAAGTGTTTTGCTATTGCATGAGCGATAGTAGTTGGAGAAATATCCGGTATGGGGACGGCTATGCAGTATTTAGATAAATTGTCCTGCATAGTGAGAGTATGTTTATTACCGTCAGGGGTGGTAGGCAATTTTCCTACTGTGTCTAAGGATACTTTGTCGAAGGTGTCGAGGGGTGTATCGGTGATTAACATGGGTTCGTGAATTTTTGCCCGTACAATTTTTTGTTTCTGGCAAATGTCACATGTTCTGACAAATTCAGTAACTTGATCTTTTAGTCCTGGCCACATGTATTTTTCTCTAATTCTTCGATACGTTTTATTTATGCCTTTGTGACCTCCAATTTTACTCTCATGATTTTCAGAAATAATTTGAGTACGTAACTCCTCTGGAGGTATATTTACGTTGCCATAACATATCGTTATTTCTATTTTTGAATTAGTGAATTCTTGAGTTAGTATTTCGCGCAATTTTCCTTTTGGCAATGTGTCACTAAAATCTCCATGTTTTGAAATGCGAAATCCCGAAATATTTTCCTTTTCTAAAACTATTCTCAAATTATGCACGGCTACCCTAACGTATTCTTCGTTTATTTCATCAAAATGGTTTTGTTTGACTATGAGTGAATATATTTTAAAATGTTTATGAGGGGTGATAAGCACTTCCCCTATTTTAGGTTTTCTATCTTTCAGGTCCTGAGGGTCTACTGCTCTCAAGTCCACTAGTAGTCGGCTCACGGGGGTGACAAACTCACATTCAGCCGAGAGAAAATGTACATAGTTATTTTGTAAATAAGTGAGATTCTCTCGACAGCTATTTAGTCTGACCGGCACGTTTTTACTACTGTTGACGATGGGTACGCTGCAGGTGGTAAATTCAGGCTCGGTAACACACTTTTTCTTTTTCTGAGGATTGGGGGTGGTTCTTGATCCTCTTCTGTGTCTTCCGAACTACTATCTTCTTTATAATCTGGTCGACTCTGAACTCGTTGAGTCTCTACCCGACGCCTAATCAGGCGTTTAGTGATGGTGCTCCTGTCCAGATCAGCTGATGTTGATGCACTAGATTTAGACCTAGCAAGGGTTGGTTTTTGAGGTTTTGAAGTAGATGGTTTAGAGGGTAAAATCCTAGACGTGAATCCTTTTTTAGTCTGAACCGCGGGTTTATTCTTGGCTTCAGGTTTTGAACCGAGCTTCGTGCTATTTTCCTCTCGTTTATTAGCTTGCCTAGTCAACATTGGCAGTAACCTGGCAGTCTGTTTTTCGTCTTCGCCTTCTTTGTCAGAATTTTCTACGATTGGATTTCTCGATAGGGCATCAGCATTAGTATTTAATTTTCCTGGTTTGTATTTAAATTCATATTCGTAGTCTCTTAATTTTAGTCTCCAGCGAATCAGTCTTTGGCCTGGATCTTTTACAGAATCTATCCACCTGAGGGGCTCATGGTCGCTCATGAGGGTAAATTTTCTTCCATAAATGTAGGGTCGAAATTGTTGTACCGCGTAAAGCACCGCAAGGCATTCCTTCTCCGTGGTAGAATAATTTAATTCAGGTCCAACTAACACCTTTGACATATATGCCACAGGGAGATCCATTCCATCCTTTTCTTGGCTTAGAACGGCTCCTATTGCATAGTCTGAAGCGTCAGTGGTTACTGTAAAGGGTTTTTCAAAATCAGGGTATTGTAATATGGGGCTCTCACACAGAGCCTGTCGTAGATCCTTGAAGCTCTTCTCTTCCTCCAGTCCCCATTTAAATACTACTTCCTTTTTTAATAAGTTTGATAGAGGTTTTGCTCTTGCTGAGAAGTCCTTGATGAATCTTATGTAATAACCAGCTAGTCCTAAAAATTGTTTTATGTTTCTTGGTGTTTTTGGTCTGGGAAAATTTTGAACAGCCTCGATCTTTTTATGATCTGGCTTTACTCCTTTGTCTGTAATTATGTGCCCTAGATATGCTATTTCTTTGAAAAGAAATTCGCACTTTTCCGGTTGTAGTGACAGGTTGGCTTCTCTCAGTTGTTTGAGGAGACGTCTTACCTTTTTTCCGTGATCTTCTAAGTCTTAGGCGTATATTACTATGTCGTCCAGGTAGACAAATAGTTCTGTCCCCTGTAGCCCTAATAGGACTTGGTCCATTAGGCGCTGGAATGTAGCCGGTGAATTTTTCAATCTCATGGGCATTCTGACGTACTCGTAGTGCCCATTAATGATGAAAATGCTGTTTTTTGTCTATCATTCGGGTCTAGTTCTATTTGATGGAATCCACTGGCCAGATCGAAAATAGAGAAATATTGTGCAATACCTAAGTGATCTAAAATATCTGCAATATTTGGCAATGGGTATGCATCCCCAATTGTTTTCTCGTTTAGAAGCCGAAAATCAATTACTATTCTCCATTTCTTCTTTCCTGTGGCGTCTATCTTTTTGGGTATAATCAGTAGGGGTGAGTTATAAGGAGATTTTGAGTTTTGAATTGCTCCTTCTGTCTTCATTTTTTGTATTACTCTCTCAACTTCTTCCCTTTGAGAGGGTGAAAATCGGTATGGTCTGGTATTAATTGGTACGTCGTCCAAGGTGTGAATTCTGTGCCGTACTAAATGAGTGGGGGTTAGGGATTCTCCTGGAAGATAAAAATTATCAGGAAAGTCTCTAATTATCTCTAGCACGTGTTCTTTTTCCTCGGGGTTTAAATGATCTAGTCGAAGGTGTTTTATCACCTCTTTAGCCTTATTTACTGGGGGTGAATAATCTTCGTCGGTGGAGTATTCGTCGAAATCCTCTCCTGGAAATTTGTAATATACAAAGGGGATAATTTCTTGCGGGGGTATTTCTATTTCGAGGTCATCATCTGTGGTGTTAATAGCGAATACATGACAAATTCCATTCGAGTTGGTTACGGCTGCTTCGCCTACTAGCACGCCTTCTGTAGTTTTTATTAAGGGTAAGTACCCTTCTTTTAATTCTGAATTTATCACTGCTATTGGGATAGCTCGTCGAGCACTGGCTCTTACCTTGATTGGTTCTAGTAGAGGTCCTTTGTAATCTGTGGTATTTTCTAACGCTACTCTAGATTCATTGTCTATGAACGGTATAGATTTTTTGGAGTTGGAATGCGTCACAATAGTGTTATGCCAAAAGGATATTTCCACCTTCTCTTGTCGAAGACATTCTCGACCTAATATTCCATCTGTGCTTATGGGGAAATCAGAATGTACGACATGAAAAGTGATGTTAGATTTAATTAATTCGATGTTTACAGTGCCTATGGTCGAAATTCTACTTTGTGTGATTCCCGTAATTTCTATTGCTTCATTTGCATTAACCAGTAGGTCCTCATCTAAAGCATCTAATTTAATAACATTTATGTCTGCACCTGTGTCCACTAGAAACCTTGCCTTTGACTTTAAAAGTTCCTTTGACGAGAGCTCTACTACCGGGGATTCTCGACTGAGTTTTGTACAGAAGATTTTTCTTGCTTCTTCAGAAATCTCACGCTGTTCTGACGCTCTGTTTTCTCCACGCTCGTCGTCGCGTCTGTTCGGCGAGCGGAGTCGAAGTTTAAATCATTTTTATTCGCTGGAGCGGGTGATTGTGCTCTCGGGGGTGTATTAGTTCCTTTATATGGGTAATTGTGGTTAGGGTAAGGGTTGTTTGATGCGAGCGAACCTGGATAGTACGGATAAGGTTGATAGGGTAAATAAGGTGGGTATTGAAATGGGGGTGCGTAATTATTTGGGTAATTAGGCACTATTGGTGATGTAGGTCTCCTTATTATCCCTGTTGGTCCTTGTCGGGGTTCCATTGCTCTATTCCTATCCGGTGATGACGCAAACCTAACATGAGGGCTCGGGCTTCTATCCCTTGATCCTATATAAGGTGTGGAATATCGATTTTCCGCAATATTATTCATAGGAAAATGGGGGTTTAATTGATGTCGAGCCTCATACTCGAGTGCGTATTTTAATGCTGATTCCAATGACGATAGATTCCGTGATTCCACCATTCCTGATATTACATCGGGTAGTCCTCGGATGAAAGCTTCTAAGGCGCAATCATTTAAGGGTAGTAACATTTGCTCCGCGTTCTGATATTTGTCTTCTAACGCTGCTTGAGCTCCGGATTTAAGTAGGGTGATTCTGTCATAAAACTCGCTTACACTTTCGCTGCGAAACATCCTAATTGTAGATATCTCGTGCAAATACCACGAGTAAGTTTTGTGGGGGGCAAAACGCTGTTTGAGATGCTGTATTAAATCGCTTATTGTGGAAAATGTTTTTCCGTGAGTACTATCTCTTGCAGCACCCTTTAATCGCGCTAGTACCGCCATTATGTACTGCCTTTCGCAATTTGCAGGTACACTGGATTCTCCGTTTAGAAAATCTTGAATAAAGTCCCTAACTGGCAAATTTTTTCCGTTAAAAGTGGGTATATTCATCACTCCTTGCTGTATAGCAAAACATTCCGCCATTGAAGTGACCATTGCATCACTAAGGGTGCGTGAGATGTTCCCTGTGAACTCTCCACCCTGCGTTTTGTCATGAGTGGTACTATTTTTGTCATGAGGCATTTTGATTTATTTTTAGTTATTCGGCAAGTTAAATGAAATCCGTTATAATATAGTTTTTCCAGAGAACAAGAGTTTCGAATGCTCCTTGTGTGTGAAATTATATTGAATTTTAATACCTGATACTTAATTTCGATTATTAATAAAAACTGACCTTTTCAAAAATTAATTAAATTAATTAAATTAACTATTATTAATTAAAAATTTAATAAATTAATTAAATTGCCAGTGTAATGTCAAAATTTGTTTTTGAAACCAGTAATTAATCCTTCCAAAATTAAGTTGCCCTATATAAAATGTTTATTGTTTTTAATTATTATAATTATATCTATTTTTATTTCCCGTATTGTAATTTTTCTAAGAATTATTTAGACTTTGTCCGGAATATTTATTTTGAAAAGAGTTGGAAATGATTTTCCAATTACTCCGGATATACCTGTACCTATTTCCGGATTTATAATGTTGAATTTTCCTTCTGGATTAGATTGATAGTTAAATTTGGGTCGTATAGGAAGTCGCCTACTTTGTTTTTTAATAAATCGGAATATACTGAAATTATAGTGTTTGAATCGTGTTTAAACACTATATGTGAGTTTTTATGTGCCATACAATTTTTATCTCTATATTCTTATTTTTAATTGTAATTTCCAGATAATAATTTTTTATATAATTTTCCCTAAATTTTGTCCTTTTGTGAGCAAAATTGAGAATATTTTGATTTTTTAAATTTTGATAAACTATTCTGTAGATCCTAATTCTTCTTCCTAGGTTCCTTGACCGTATGAATTTTGATTGCTGCTAGCAAATCAGCTGTTATGGTATTGAAATTGATTTTTTATTTTTTTTGTATGAGAATCTGTTCAAAGTGTTGTATTTATATTTAAAAAACTATTATAATTCAATTATTATTGTGTACTATAATCCTTGAATTTTATTTTTAATTGTTAATTTGGAAAATTTTATTTATTGCTAAATGTGATTATTTTTTTGTCTGTAATTGTTTATTGTCAAATGAATGCGGTAATACTAATTTTTGAACTATTATTGTAAATGCTTTGTCCTAGCTATTACTGCACTGCAAATTCTTGCTGTGGCGCGCGCAGTCGCTGCAGCGTTTAACCTTGGATTATATGTTTTCAGTGATATAAGGCGGGTCAGGCCAGCCGCGACCGCGAATTCCTGAGCAAATTTTTGCAATATTTGAATTTATAATTTGATTATGTGTATTAACAACTTGCGTTTTCGGTGATACAAAATTAATTAAGCCAGACTCAAGCACAAACCCTTAATTAATCTTTAAAATCACAGAAAATGTTTATTGTTAATAAACAAAAAAAAATTTGTTTAATGTCACAGAATTTTAGAGATGCAAGATTGGACAAGCTAGACTCAAGCACAGACTCTTGGACAATCTTTGCAATCAAAAATATTCTGTTAGTTAACAAAGTTAAAATGAAAGTTATAAACAATTACAATGCTAGCACTTCGAACTTTGCCTTACCCAGTCGATCGTCATCGATGGTGACCGTTCAACGAATCTAAAAAGGACTTATACTCTCGTGTGCTGTTCTTGTTTTGCTTTAAACTTAAATTCAAACTTAGTTAACAATTTGGAAATTTCAGTAGTACGAAATTAAACAAGCCAGGCTCAAGCTCAAAACCTTGTGTAATTTTAGTACTTTCAGAAATTCAGATAATTTTAATATTTTGAATTTAAATATTCAATGTTTTGATACTATAAGTTTATTCAGGTAATGGTTGAGACACAATTGCCTGCGTAAACTCTAGGTAAAAAAACTTCTGAACTTTAAACTTATTTTAAATCAAAATAATGATGTTTTACTTTTTCTTATGCTTTTTAAACCCTTCACTTGCACAATCTTGCTATAAAGAATACATGGAAGGTTTATTCGGGGTGATTCGATGATGTTATTGACGATGGCAGAGCTTGTGATCACACGAAGTATACCAACGCTTAAAATAAGATAATTTATTTTAAGATTTTAGCCCTAAATATTTAAATTCTGACAAGTAGAAATATGTTATCCAATTATTTCTACTAAACTTATAATTTTGTAATTTTGAAAATTCCTAAAATTTGAAGCTTTATTTATGTACAATTTTTAATCGAAATAATTGCACATATAATTTTGATTAGCTTCAATTAAATATTTTTTTAAAAATTATTATCAATTGTGACAACAAAAGTGACAATGTAACTTCCGCAGTTGATTGTGGACGTTTTACGCTAATATACTAGGTTTTGAGATGCCTAGGTATACAACTCACGCTCGACATTCAGCGTTATAGTTAATATAATAAGTTTTGAGATGCTTATTTATATTTATATAACTTACTTGTCTACCTCTTAAATTAGAGGGCAAAAGAGAGAATTGTCGTTTATTACTCCTATTATTGCAAGTCAACGCGCACAAATCCTTGCAGGATAGTTGAGTTTCGTTTGAGTCTCCGTGAGGTAGCAAAACAACGATAAATTTTGCAGGAGGTATGGTGTAAGGGATGCAAGTCCACCAGCAATTGATGTGATCAATCATCCGCTTACGTATCTTGTTGAATACACGAGAAATGAATCAAACATGCACTTGTTAACAAGATAGGTTAGTTCGTCCCGATTTCAGAATTAAATCACTATTAACCGACACGACTAAATACGACGATACACGTAATTCAAAGGAACTATCTAGCACTACGGTTTCCGGACTTGCACCACCTAAGGACCAAGGATTTTATTTACCAAGTACCGAATGTTGAGTTGCTCATAGAAATCCAATGAGACTTACGTTTATCGAAGGGTCTGCTCACGACGTTGAATTACCGGTCCAGACCTAACAACCGTACAACTGTTCGGAACTTAATGACAAACCTCCAGAGGTGAATCTGGGGTATATATACTATTGATGCTTCTATTAGTGGGAGCAGATCAACGAAAATCGGTGGCACGGCACGTTCGAATCGTAAATCGGTGGCAAGGCACGTTCGAATCGCAAATCGGTGGCAAGGCACGTACGAATTGCGAATCGGTGGCCAGGCACGATCTCTGCAGGGGTTCATGAGTTCATCTCTTCTATTGCCCAATTTTATATCTAGTTTCCAAATAAATGCATTTTTAATTTCTCATTTCTGCATTTATTTGTTTACAATTTGTGTTACTCATTTTATGAAGTATGATCATTAATTGGTTGCCAATGATCAGTCAATCAATTTCTTATCTATGATCCATAATCAATGATCGATTTTTATTCATTGATCGTGATCGACTCAACAGCAATCAATACATAATGGCGATAATATAGATCAATACTATTTTACTATCCATGATATTAATAATAGTTATGGTGTAAAGTTGATACATAATTAATATTAACATAATAATGATGATAATATTTAGTCATTATAATTAGTGAGGCTGTGTCGATAACTTCTCATTATCTCATTAGGTTATTAGCACAGCGTTACCACTTTATCGGCACGCGGTGTGAGTTACTGACTCATTACCATGGGTGTAATTACCATATAGACAGAGCGCTGTTCTTCTTTATCTCTTATTACCATATGTCAAACCGATTCGTCGACGTGAGGTATACATAGGTTTACCTCATGCGCACAGCTACCCGGTCCATATGATAATTTATCATAGGAACACTCTTATACTTGAATGATGTCTTCCTCGTTATCCTCGGTGTTTGGCGCGTTGCCCTTGCACAGGGGCAATATAAAATTTTAAAAGTTACTGGGATGTAACATATAATATTAATTTAGTAATCGACAAGCATTTTATAGGTTCTTCGTATGAAACCGTTATTAATTAGATTCAAGCCGGTAATTTGGGGCGGTTCAAGATGAATAGAAGCCGCATAAGGAAGTATGACGAACCCAAGGGGCTCCACTCATCATGGGGGCAGAAATGACCCTAATGAGTTACAGCACGCCCCAGGGCAGGACCCTAGGCTGCCATTAAATCAAAGTATATCGAGTCCACCAACTGGAGACGCTTCAAACATACCACCTCCGGTGTCCTATCTTGACACTAGCGCAGCAATGGCATCTGTATATGAATGTATGAGTTTACAGCAGAGCACATACCATATCCCCCATTTTTACGGAAAATCCACCTTTGAAGGATATCGTACAAGATGTGTCGAGTGGTGCGGTATTCGTCACAGGTGCCACCGAGCCTGGCTTTATTAAAGCAGTTCTGGATGAATAAAGGAATATGGCCCTGGAGACCGTTCGCGAAAAACAGTTTTCTAAGGTCAAGGACCTTATTGCGCATTTAAAATAGAGATTCGCACCAACAAAAAAATACCAATGGTATTTCGAGTCAATTGTCAACCTTCGAATGAAACAATCGAAAAGCGTTAGTGCTTACAACGATCGAGTATAAGGGCTTTTGAGTGGGGCACACTGGTACCTATGGACATGTAAAGACAAGCTTAATAATGATGAAGCCAGTGATCGATTGCGCTTTAGATGCTTTTATTAGGGGCCTTCCTGATGACATTTCCATCTTTGTGGACACTCGTTATTCTAGGGATCTTATCGAGGCGTTTGAGTACGCCCTGCACGCAGAGGAAAGGCAGAAGTATACAGAAAAATCAAAGATCGCCGTTTTCTAATACCACATCATGCGACCAGGAGATGACATCTCTGATCGACCACGTTCGCCGATCCCTTACTGTAGGCAAATGGGGGGTCTTCAAAAACGGATAGAGCCAGAGAAAACTAGCTTAAGAGGTGAATTAACGACGTCAAATATGGCGATTCCAGCCCACGAGGTAACAGGTGCAGCATAAGTTCCACCCTCCTATAATCAATACCCTTCCATCTATCCACCTTTTCCTCAAAATTACCCAACTCAATACCAATATCCTTTTTCTGCATACCCATCGAACGACCCCTATGCGCCTCACTATCCTTACCCTCCTTACCTTTCCATGATGCAGTACCCGACTATTGATAAAAGACAAAAACCAACTAGTTATCAAACGTGGGCGGGGCACGAAAAAACGATTTTAAGACGAATTTAAACTCCCAGCCGACTCGCCGCTCGGACGCCGCAACGTGCCAAGTAAGCCCCAGAGAGCGTCCAAAATTTGTTCACTTCCCAGAGAACTTCGTAGGGTCCTACGAGCAGGACGCACTCAAGAAGCCTCACCAGTAGTCAAATTGGTTGCTCACGAATTTCGTAACTCCAAGGCGAGCTTCCTTGTTGACCCAGGATCAGATGTAAATCTCGTAAATCTCCATACTTTAAGACAAGAAACGATAATTGGTTCATCAAACTTCATTTCTATTACAGGCCTAGCAAATGGTCCTGTGACGTCATTTGGAACATTTCAAATTACAATTTTCAATGTATCGGTTGAGTTGCATGTCGTTGAAAACACACTGCCCATCTCACCTGATGGTATTCTGGGAAGACCTTACCTGCAATAGGAGCAGGCGCAAATTTCTTTTATGCATAACATCTTGGTCACTGTATCAAATCCAATAACACCGATTCCATTTGTCGATACGGAATCCCTAGAAGCTAATCAAAGGCTGAAATCGGAAACCAAGCCTTTCGCTAGAATCTTAAAAATAAAGACACGAACTAGACAGCCAATCGCATTACATGCCGTCAATTCGGAAGTAAGTAAGGGATATCTGCCTAAACTCAATACCCCAGAAGGACTGTATGTGGGTGAAGCAACCATCACTACTCGAAATGGCAAATGTCATGTCGCAGCTATCAATACGATGAAACAGGACATATAATTCAGTGTCCCACCATCCTCAGTGTCCCTTCGATTTTTTCGTGTTCCCAGCAGACGAATTTTCTGATTTAGAAGCAGAAAACTTGCCAGCATACCCTCAAGAGGAGTTGGGAGGAAATTATTCTGACCGTGTTAGAAGGGTAATAAAAAGTTTGCATATATCTCATTTGACACCAGAGGGAAAAGAATATCTATTCCATTGGGCAGAAGATTACGCTGACATCTTCCATTTGAATGGTGAAAAGCTCACTTCCACCTATCTACTCTAAGACCGAATTCCGACCACTGACGACAAAGTCATTGCTAGAGGACAATATCGGTTGTAAGGGAAGGGGAGGTTGATAGCAGAAGAGAAGGTCCGTTTACAATTGTGGGGTTTACAGAGAAAATAATGTAATCTTGGAGGACAAAGATGGAGAACGTCTTGTGAAACACACGGACAAGCTTCTGATCTTTAAAAATCGTGGGAACAGAGACTGATTAGCGCAAGTTTCAGGGAGACATTAAAGTCAGGGATACAGCTAACTAACTAGCATCGGAATACTACAGGTCGCAACGGGATGCAGCCTGAGGACCAGTGAGATGATGTTGCCATCACCAAGTTTGCAACATCAGGTATCGATGGCTATTTACAAGCCACACTTCTACCTGAACTTGACCGAATTATTACCGGCCTTACTTCGGAATAGTCAACTCATAGCTACTGAGGTAAGGTTGCCTAAAAACATCTCAAATAAAAGTTGTAAATACAAGGAGGCTCAGGAAACTTTAGACCAATTAGAAGATCAGCTCAACGAAATAAGCTTTCAAGAAGAAGCCAGAGTTGAGCAAACTATCCTGACCTATGGTTCTTACTTGGGAATCGGACCTAAAAAAAGTACGATGATAATTGCGAATATGGAGCAGTGACTCAACTCTTCCAGTAAACATAAAAATTTGGGTATCCGAGTAATCAGTAAAAGAAATACTAATATTGTCCCAGAAAAAGGGACAGCTCATTTATTTAATCCTTGAAGGGTTGATAATCCGCAAAAATTTTAATTAATTAACAAGTATGATTGCCTGAATGGATGAAGTAATTTTTTCGCTACATGTGAACTTCTAAATAGCAAAATAAGAACGAATGTAACAGTGTGAGAATTAATAAAATAATATACACTACCGTCGGAAATTGTGCGCACGGTGCTTGTGAGCGCTACTAAAAATCACTGCTGACTTTGAACCACGATATTTCGTTGAGAAAAAGAGATAGGGCATTTTTAAAAAACAGTTGGAAAGCTTATGAAATTCCACGTCTAGTGATGCTCAACAAATATTTTTTTGACCTTCTCAAAATAATACTTTTTGCATGACCTAGGAATTTTTTTTTCAAAATGTGAAAATTATACTACATAAAGTCTAAAATCTTATCTTCAATTTAAGCTAAGAAAACTTCAAAAACATTAATGGGTACCCGAGATACGATTAAAAATTTTCAATCGTATCTGAGTTGAATTTTAATCGACGATCTCGGATCTCGGCCGGTTTGTTGCTCGCCTCCTTCATTGAGGCAGGACCGAATAGGCCACGCACAAAGGTGGCACTTAAGTGGAGCCCTATTATATGTATTTATATTCTCTCTCTCCTTCCTGGTGACTGGTAGGAATAAGCCCGGAGAAATTGGTCAGTCGGTATAATTCCGATTATTATTTTTGTAAATTTTTAATATTTGTAAATTGTATAAATAAAGCAAAATCTATTTCACATACAAAGCCTTAATTTTCTAGGAAAATACATAGACAAACAGTAAATTCATGGATCCACATAATTATAAACGAATTTAGTTGATATTTATATTAACTAAATTCGGCAGTTTGGACGACCTCCGCGTACTCTTACTAATTGATCAAATATATTTAAGGTAATTATCTTTACCTTCTTGACTTTTATTTAATTAGTAATAGCCATACTCAACATGCAATAAGTTAAATGAAATATTTTTTAATTCTTAATTTGCCTGTTCTTCTGAAATCGTAGACAAATTTGAATAGTAAACAAAGAATTTTTCAATGGAATTCAAAGTCGATAAATGGTTAAAAATTCATATCAAGATTTCAACTACAAAATTTTGAAGCTTTGTGAATAAATTGCTTCATTTAGAAAATAATTCAACTCTGTGAAGCATATTTATATTTTAAGTGTAAAATCTATGCTTAGGTCACAGAAAAGTAAGATAAAAATACTTTCATCATAAAATTGAGAAGGTAGATTTAGCACTTATTACGTCAAGTGTTTATTTCGTCTTCATGTAAAATACATTCCACATAATTCTCTAATAAGATACTTTTTGGAACATTTAAGGAATTCATAAATATTTAACCTATTTTCAAAAACTAAAAATTTACAAATGAAGCTTCGAATGACAAATCTAAGAATTTGTCAATTATTGATCTATTGTTTTGTAAGTTTAAACATAGTTCGGTTATCATGGAGAGTGATACACTCTTCTAATTATCGACATAATCCATTGAAATGATTTAGAAAAATTTGTATATAGTTCATAATATATCCGTGGCCAAATTGGCGTAAATAGATTCTGTGAGAAAAGTTTTGTGGAACCTCCGTAGCTCAGATGATAAAGCATTCGACCGGCAATCGAAAGGTCCTGGGCTCGATACTCAGTGGAATGGAAGCGTTCCTTTTTCGCAGAAAAAATTGTTCAAATATATATTAAAAATTCCATCTGGTCTTAAATGACGTTAATTCTAAATCACAGGTTGATAGGGTCGATATGGTAGAGTTCGGTTACCATGGTGAGTGATACACTCTTCTAATTATCGACATAATCGACTGAAATGATTTAGAAAAATTTGTATAAACTTTAAGAATTCGAATGATCTAGATAAAACTTTCTGGACTCTCGTAATTTTGATTTTATTATTATTTTTCTCTGTAAACATTGCATGAATGCCCTCTTATCCTTTATTTTGATATAAATCAAATATTTGTTTATACGTAATGTTATGCTTAGTCAATTTCTTTAAAAATGTAAGAGAAATTATGCCTTGTAGTTTAGTCAAAAATTGTAAATTAAAATCAACTCTATTACTCTCCAGAATCTCATTGTAACATACATAATAAGACTTTTGAAAGCTTATGAGATTTTTTTCACTCCTGGAAGCATGAACAATTTTTTCTAAAATTGTAACATAACTAATTGCATCGAAAAGGTTTTGTAATTTGTCGGGATCTAAAAATTTCACAGCTAAGAAATTTAATGTATATCGACCAGGACCTTTCCGGTCGGTAAGCACTTTTTTTAATACTTTCAAAGTATAAGAAAATTCAGCAATCATGTCAAAGTCTAGAAGCATGTTATGAGCCATGATTTGACGTAATAAAATTCGGACGTCGAACGTAGCATTGTGAGCTACTAACAAATATTTTTTTGACTTTCATAATGATTGTAGAAATTGCTTGAATGAAAAAAGTACGTCTTTCAATGCCATACTTTTGACTGCGTCCCCATTGAGACACAACATGCCTCCGAAATTAGTTAACCCAGCTACTTTACTAGCGCTTCGAGAAATTTCTTTTGACGGATTCACGTAAGCATTAAATTCATATTTTCCACATTTAGCAGCTAACTGTACAATTTCCGCATTAGTATCCAATCCAGTCGTTTCTAAATCAAAATATACAATCTTTAGTCGTTTCTTGTTCACATCATCAGTATTAACAGGCATATCAATTTCCATCGAAAATCCGCAATTATCTTTCTCATTGCTTTTTCTCAAAATTTCTCTTTCTTGCCTTAACTCTATTCTTCGTTTCTTTTTACCAACAGCTGAGTCTAGAATTTTTCGTTTTAAACACTTTCTATCGGCACCTACAGCGTATCTAACCGTAAAAGGTTCACTATGTAAACCTGCTTGACTTCGAAAATTTGCAATGGATTTTTCAACATCATTCCATACGCATACAGCGTCAGCTGCTCTAAAATCGCAAGCTCCACTTGTACTGAGACAATGATTTTTATGTGCTTTATGAGCCATAACATTATAAAAACTGTTATTTGTTTGACTAGAAGCCGCAACTGAAAATTTACCAGTATTTGCTGCGTACTTATTGAAAAATTGTTCAAGCTTCTCTAATAAATCATTATCAGAAAATTCGACCGTGTGCTTTTCTTTGAGTTTGCACCAAAAACCACAATTTGTATGCTAACTGTACAGGTGGCCTGGTATTCTCCTGAGCTCTCTTGCTAATCTATCACTGTTGCCTTTATTTTGTGCTACGGTGTACCACCGGTGTTAGTTGAAATTAGCCGGTTTTACTCATAGATGTCGCTAGAGATATGTATACATTTCTATGATTTGGCATCTATGTCATATTTTTCTATAGACAATAACCTTCAAAAATAAAAATTACATTCTGCCAAAATAATAGCATCATAGTTGTTTACCTCAGTGAATATGTCGAGTTTCGTTCCAAGTAAATCGCATTTGCGGCATTTGTTGCTTTTCTTATTTCATCAAAAGAAAAAAGCAGTTGAAGCTCATCGATTGCTGGTAGAAACTTATGGTGAACATGCTTCAGTGATTAGAACATGTGAGACATGGCTTCGTCAATTTAAAAGTGGAGATTTCGATTGAACAGACAACGAACATCTTGGTGCAGCGAAAAAGTTCGAAGACGACGAATTGTAGGCGTTATTGGATGATGACCCAACCCAATCGCTATAACAATTGGCACAAACACTAAATGTGACCCGAGGAGCAATTTCCCAACGTTTAAAAGCCATGGGAAAAATCCAAAAGTATGGAAAATGGGTACCACACCAACTGAACGCTAGACAAAAGGAACATCGAAAAACCATTTGTGAAATGCTGCTTCAACGGTTCAAAAGGAAATCTTTTCTGCATCGAATTGTCACGGGGGATGAAAAATGGATTTATTTCGAGAACCGGAAGCGGAAAAAATCATGGCTTTCACCTGGTGAGGTCGGCCCATCAACTCCAAGGCCAAATCGCTTTGGCCGTAAGACAATGCTCTGTGTTTGGTGGGACCAGTGTGGTGTGGTGTACTTCGAGTTATTAAAACCTGGTGAGACGGTGAATACGGATCGCTACCGACGACAAATTATCAATTTGAATCATGCGTTAACCGAAAAACGGCCGGAATGGGCCCGAAGACATGGCTAAGTTATCTTACAACATGACAACGCACCGTCTCGCTAGCGAACTGGCTGAACGGTAGCTTTACGCTGTACCGTAAAGCTATCGTAAAGTAGCATTATAACTCATGAATGAGGCAAAATAAACATTCAATATGTTTTTATCCTTATTCTACTATACGTTGAAAATAACGTTAACATTTTGAATGTTTATTTTGCCTCATTCATGAGTTATAATGCTACTTTATGATAGCTTTACGATAGCTTTACGGTACAGCGTAAAGCTACCGTTCAGCTAGTTCGCTAGGGCTCATACCGCTAAAGTGGTGAAGAAGACATTAAAAGCATTGAATTGGGAAATATTATCGCACCCGACGTACTTTCCAGACCTCGCCCCGTCCAACTATTACTTTTTCGCATCAATGGGACACTCACTCGCAGAGCAGCGGTTCACCAATTTTGAAGAAGTCGAAAAATGGCTCATCGAATGGTTTGCCTTGAAAGAGAAAAAGTTTTTTGGAATGGTATCCATGATTTGCCTGAAAGATAGGTAAAATGTGTAGAATCCAATGGTCAATACTTTGAATAAAATTTTTTTGAGATTCCCTTGAGAATTAACTGTTTTCTTTATTGAAAAAACCGGCAAACTTCAACTAACACCCCTGGTAAGCAAAACATTTTTTATGTGCATAATAGCTCCTTTTTTTCCAATTTTTCAAACATAGGATGCATTTCATAAAGTTCGCTCGTAAAGTTTTTTGCTAAATGATTTTTGTCTGCTAATTTGTAAAGTGGTCTGTCTTTACGTTCAGCTGTAATCATTGAGCTATCTTCGTCGCCGATAATGACATGAACTTGTAATTTAGCTTCTTTCAAAATATCACTGTGATTAATCAATTGCACTCCAGCATCAGCTTCCATTCCTTTGGCACTTCCTTGATAATTGACAAGAGAATCCTGATCACTTTTGTCATGTCCCAAAGCGCACATTTTACAATTTCGATTTCGTGTAGCATAATCAAGAATTTTGCCACTCAAAAATCCAATAATGACGGCGTACCCATTGAGACTGACGCAACTGCGTCCATTTCCACGCTTTGTCCAACCCATATCATACGAGACTATAATATTTATAATTTCACCTAAAGCCGTATCAAATTCCTTATTTGTATCACTATTTGATTCACTGGACTCGAGGGTAATTAGGTGAGGAAAAATGTCATTAAGCTGCGGCCTAGAAAATAGAATAAAACACGATGGTAATACAAAAAAATAAAAAAATGTATTTGTGATTGTCTCGGACTATTTTATTTATTAATTTGACAGTAAGCCTCAAAATAACTTTCAACTTATGATTATTTTGATGGTTTTTGTCTTTATTTTTGTGGATCAAATTTACATCCAAAATCTTTTTTCAATCAGTTATGTATAATATTTTATAACAATTTAACTAAATAATATGAAGAATCGATTTGAAGTTGCAGTTCAAAAATAAAATAATATAAAAATAAAACAATCAACACACTCTAAAAATCAGTTAGCAAAAGTAAATCATTTCAATTGATAAATAAAACACATAATAATATGTAAAATCAGATTAAAATGTTACGTCCCGAGCTAAGGCGAGGGTAGATTGGAAAATTAGGAAAAGGGAGGAAAGTTTGCTGATTAAATCAGAATGGTAAATTCTGATTATTTATATTTTTGTGGGATCGTGGTCACTAGTCAAACCTATGCGGCTCGAGTTGTTCACAGTAATAACAAATTTGATTATATTGCGGTGTATAAGCTTTATTAATTAGAAGATAGGTATACAATAAGCTTTGAGATGCTTGTGTATGACTTATACTACTTCTCAAGATGAGAAGGCAATGTTAAGAATTTTATGCGTTTATGAGTCAACAATACAGATTTTGAGATGCCTATATATATATAACTCACGCATTAAGGAGTGTGCGTCTATATAAGCCAATAATACATGTTTTTAGATGCATATATATGTAACTTCCGCGTTTAAGTGTGTGCGTCTACAAATCAATAATATAGGTTTTGAGATGCCTATAGGTGAGTATGATTTAATAATTGTGGCTGTTCAAATAGTTGAACTTATAAACTCAAGTAATAAATGCTCAAAATTCATGCGAGTTGCGCACAGTAATCTACAAAGACAAAATACTGTATATTCACATAAAAAGTATGTGATATTACAACATTTACTACTCATGCGACTTACAGTAGATACTAGATGAGCCAAAGATGCCAAACGCTTGTTTTTCACCTGCGGCGCACGTGAAAGTCAAGCGTTGAACTCTTTAGTCTTCTTATATGAAGAAATTCTAGTATAAGACATAAGCCTTGGGAACGCTTCAGATTCACGTGCTGAAGCCTTTGGAAGATGAAGAAAGCCATGCAGCATATACTCAGCATTCATGTGTTCGAGCTCCGAGTCGCTAGTGCTACACGCACGAATATTTAATAGGTAGATCATGAACGTTGTCTAGTGTCAAACACTTGAATGTGCGTGTAACACAATCGTTATTCAACATGTGTGTAACACTTTGTGCGTTCCATGTGCATGGCACCAGTTATTTCTCTCCATGTAGAAATACATATAACTTGAGATTTCGCTGTTTTTGCAGATCGATACCCACGTTCTAATATGTCGTATCCCACAAAATTTCAGAAATTGACTTTTTTTGAAAAATGGGTTAGGAGTCAAATTGTTTATTTAATATTTTAAAATAAATATTCCAATATGTCGTATCCCACATGCCGATTTTCACGAATTCTAATATGTCGTATCCCACATCCATAGGTTAAGTCAGCGCCAGCGATGTGACAGTCATTTTTTATTTTGTGATCAGTTTCAAGTTTATTTTAAGAAATTATTCAATAAAATGAGTAAGAAGGTAATTACAAACAATATTTTTACAACTCCAATTAAATCTAGAGTATCCGCTGAAATCTCTGTTTGTAGATCGATTAAAGAAAACTAAAAGCAAATGGCAACAATTACAGGCATTAAAAAAAGTGTTGCTGAGAGATACACACTGCTTCTATGATAATATAAAATATATTGATGATACTGACTCTGCTTCTGACTAATCTCCATCAATAAAAAATTTGGAAGTCGAGAGTAAAAGTATAGTTAAGGTAACTGAAAAGACTAAGAGTAAGAAACGAAAAGCTAATCAAGTTAATCTTGAAGTTAAAAGCAAAGTACTGTGTACTTATAATAGATTTAAAAAACCTGAAGATAATGATCTTAATTACAAAAAAATTGAGATAATACCAGACGAAAGAGGACAAGAAATCTTCAACAATCTCAGCAAGAAAATGTACCTGAAGTAAAAAAAAATTAAGAGTACTTAAAATGAAAAAAAATATGTTTTAAGCAATATTAAAGATAGTAAAAATAAAATGTATCAATAATGTTATATTATAATAATTATGAATTAAACAATACAAAATAAGAGAGAAAAATGTTATGTATGGGATGAAACAATATTTAATTATAAAACGATTAAATCAATTATCTTGCTAACATACATTTTAATTTTTTCTTCTTGCGTAACCCACATAAATATCATAAAATTTATTTAAATAATTTTTTTTGCTTTAATTATTATTATTTATGCATTTTTATGAACGTAGAAAACAAAAATTGGTTTACATTTATTTATTTGTGCTAGCAAGACGTTTTTATCGTTTCCTGAAAAATTTTTCAAATGTGGGATACGACATATTAGAACGTGGGTATCGAGATGCATGAATTCCTCCAACTTTTCAGAAATTGGTCTTTCTTAGTGCCAGATGTGAGACGAAAATCGTCTCACAACTTGCGTCGGCCAGCTCGAAGTCGAATCCAAAAACTTTAAACGTTTAAAAAATACGAGGACGTCATAGTTTTTTTTACCCTCTACTAAGTCAATTTATTGCTTACGATTGGGAAATTTTGTGTATCATATCGGCAATCTGTTTCATGCCACCAATGTTTGCTTTATTATTCATTCTCTTCGTAAAACACTTTGGTGGCTTGACCTATCTTTTCTCTAGTAACTTTAAGTTTGAAATTTACTTTTTTTCGAAAAGTAACTTAATGTAAAAAGTCACTTTTTCGAAAAGTAATGTAACTCACCCAGCAATGCATATAAATAAAGTGTGATAAAAACACACTGTGTTTTATTTGTACTTGTATTCAATACTTCAGATTACTTTTTATTAAAAATATTACCACTTTACTGGCATTCCATAATTCGCGTTCTCAAATCATGCATTACACTCATACGATGTGTTTTGCAAAGAAAAATTCATGGCCTTCAATCTCATGGGCTTATGAAGGATAATATCAAATTCGAATTAAGAGTACGCCGCACGTACGGTTTATTGCCTGTATTGTCTTGATTCACTACCTGATTTTGGATTCGACTTTGAGCTGGCCGACAAAAATTTGGGACGATTCGTCTTATAGCATATATGCATATATGCAATCTTTGCGGTCTTCGCACACGTTGAGTTGAAATATGAGGAGAGTATTGTTTATTGCTTCTATTGTCTTCTTTCATTACCTGATCTAGAAATAAATTTCCGTCTCGTATAAGAATTTCTTTCCTAACATTTAGTCTCACAATTCTTCACAAGTTTGGGTTTGAGACGTCTGAAACTTCTATAACATGATTTTTATGTATTTTTAAAAGTGAAATTCCGCGTGAATGAATTCAATATGTGCAACAATACGTGTGTAACGTATGTAATATTTCACAAACAAAACTGGCTGCGGAATTTCAAATGTCTCAGAGATTATATTAAACGAAAGGTTCACGCGTGTGCATTGAAAGCTTGCAGCTTGTTTTTGTCAATAGAATATTCATTGCGGATTAATGCAACAGAATATAATAAATTTGTCGGGACGAAAATGTAAATGAGATTTTTATGTATTTTAAATTAAATTTCACATTTATAAATTTAATGTATGCAAGAATACGTGTATAACGTTCCTGCTTAAAAAATCCGTTAGAAACATGTTTGGAACCGGGTAAAACGACATTCAGAACCCGAGTAGGTACCCATCCTAAGCTCCGGCACTTTATCCGGACCTACCTGGGTTCTACCGAGAAATTATAACATAATTGTGGAATGCTATCCTGGTGTAAGCGAGTTCTACATGAGTGATTGATACTCAAATTATATTATTTTAATTGAAAAACTGGACCTAACAGGGTATACCTGGTTACTGACCGGATCAGTATGTGAAAACTATTCTTCAAAAGTGCACTTTGGGTGTTTAAACGGGTCTAGCGTGGTTCTATCAGGGATCTCTTGAATCGCAGATATGGGTGTCTAACAGGGTCTGAACGGGTCATGGCCGAGATATAGATTGACAAATTTGGCCAAGTGCACTTTGGGTGTCTAAAGCGGGTCTACCGTGGTTTTATCAGGGATCTTTTAAATCGCAGGTATGGGCGTCTAACCATGGACATAGGAGATAAGGAGGGGACTGGGCATTTTGTGCGGGGGTTGAAGCCGAGGGAGGAGGAAAAAAGTGGGGATGCTTGTGCCCCAATTAGGCAGTAACTGTCGTGAGCGTTCGCTAAATTGGGGCACAAGCTAGTGCTTTGCCCCCTCCCCCTCAGCTTCAGTTCCCGCGTCTAAGTTATGAGCATGTGCTTGGTCCCCTCCTTATTCCTATGTCCATGGTCTGAACGGATCATAGCCGAGACAAAGATTGACAAATTTGGCCAAGTGCACTCTGGGTGTCTAAACGGGTCTACTGTGATTCTATCAGGGATCTCTTAAATCGCAGGTATGGGCGTCCAACAGGGTCTGAACGGGTCATAGCGGTGACATGGACTTTCAAATTTGGCCAAGTGCACTCTGCGTGTCTAAAAGAGCCTAGCGTAACAATGTTTGGTTCAGTATAGAATCCTGTTATGGACATACAGAACCCTTCTGAGGGTTGGATACGACCTGCTTCACACCCGTTTAAGACCATGTACGCGGAACAATTTCATGTCCCACATGAAACCCTTTAAAGTCCTTCTTAGAACCAGCTTGAAACCCAAATAGATCCTGATTGGCGCACAATTTTTTGAATTATTTAGAACCTTTCTTAGGGTCGGGTACAACCTGGTTCCAACTTGTATATAAGAATACGTGTATAACGTATGAATTATCTTGTAATCAATGCCAGACGCGAGATTTCAATTGGAGATTCTATTATACATAAAAATCTCATCTACATTTTCGTCGCTGACAATGTATTATATTCTGCTGCATTAATCCGCAATGGATATTCTATCGCAAAAAACAAGTTGTAAGCTCTCAATATATTCACGTGAACCCTTCATTTGATAGAATCTTCGAGATATTTGAAATATTGCACCCGGCATTGAATACAAAATGATTCATACGTTATACACGTATTCTTATATAGATTAAATTTATACACGCGAGCTTAACCTTTAATATTTAAACAAGATATACAGCACAGTCCGAAAGTATTAGAACAAGATAAGAAAAGTTGTTATGTCAGTTTATCGTATCATTTATTAAAAAATTATTCACATATTTGCAGTAGTTTTGTACGTTCAACGTAGCTTTATGATTTGAAGACATTTTTAATGCATTTTACTGAAATTTCCATCAAAATTTATAAGAAAACAGCCTATGGCCGAAAATCATGAAAAGTGTCCAAAACTGCCGCATTGGGTTTTCAGTTGTTTTTCGCTCAGAAATCGATTCGGCTGAAAACAAAATGAAATTCTGTCGAGAAACGGGCCCAAATCATTATTTTGAAAAAAAAAGGCAGAAATTATCGAGAAATAGCCAAAATATTGAAAATATCTTTGTGTTCAGTTCACACAGCCATAAGAAGATATCGGGAAACTTGACAAAATACTAACAGAAAACGATCTGGTCGACCAAGAAAGAAAAATCAAAGAATCGACAACAAAATATATGCAATAAGTAAGGGAAATCGACAGAAATCTGCGTCAGCAATTCGTGCTGAAATCAATGAAGACTTGGATTCACCAATATCGCTCACGACAGTCAAAGGCCGGTTTAGAGAAAAACGTATGATTGGACGCATTGCTATCAAAAAGTCACTTCTACGGCCAGTAAATAAATAGAAAAGACTGAAGTTCGCTCAAGAACATGTTGACTGGACGATTGATCAGTGGAAATCAGTTTTATGGACAGACGAATCAAAATTCGAACTTTTCGGTAGCCATTGGCGTCAATATGTTCACAGAAAAGTCTATGAAAGATTCAAACCAGATTGTATTGTGCCAACTGTAAAAATCCCATCGAGCTATTGTGGGAAGAATTGGACCAACCTGTGAGAGATCTAAAGCCAACAAGCCTTCCTGGTCTCTGGGATTGTTTGAACGGAGCGTGGAATAATATTCCACCGCAAACACTTCAAAAACTCATCGAAAGAATGCCAAAATTGTGCGCTGCAGTCATTAAAGCAAAAGGTAGCCATTTTCAAGAAAATCGCTTGAAGTAACATATTCACTGTTTCCTTATACTGAAGCTTAAGTCAATATTATAATATTGCAAGCCTTTAAACCGAGCAAGTTTTAGAAAATAATTTATATTTTTGTACTTTCCCAAACCTTGATGTTTTTGGTTGCTTATGTTGAGTCAAAGGGCTCAAGGTGGGTGGATGTTCGAATAACGTATATTAGAATGTAGTACATGTATAGTGTAGATGGCAAATGCTAGCACAGCTCCACAAAAAATGAAATGTTGATTGCAGCAACCAGACCAGAGATGAGGTTGGAGATTGCTAGTCCCATGCAGTGTTCACAGATTGCGTAAGATTTTTGCTACCACCATGGATCCCACCAGCTTATTGGGTCTTCCTCATTCAACCAACTTCTGGCAGTGGAGCGAGGAAGCAGTGTCTCCAGAACGTGGGATTTTTCGGCCCCCACAACGTTCCCATCTGGGAGAAACACATGCAAACGTGGCGTGTCAGTGTGTCGGCTCTGCTACACGCTGCGGTCACCAGCTTCGTGTAAAGCCGAAGGTGCACGAAGACGGACTTCGTTACAATGCTTGAGTTTTCAAGTTATTTTTAGATTTCACGCTTTCGTTTATCGAGTCGAAATTAAGAATTGTATTTTTCTCGAGTACGTGCAAAAGAGGCGCGAAGCAGACGACGAATTTGAATTTACGAAGTATATAGTTCAAGAAATAACACTTTTCTTCAATTTCTTGAAGAAAGTCTGCATGAAATAAACATCAGTATGATCTTGGAAAATTTCATGAGGATTTCAACACTTCAAAAATAAACTTTCAGTGAAATTTAGTGACAATAAATGTATAAAATTTGAATCAATATATAATTTTCCATTCAAATTTATATACTTCTTACTAATTTTGTACATTTAACAATTTTTCAATTAGAACAATATTTTCTATCAAGATAAAATGAACATAAAATTCAAGTTCATAATTTATATTTTCAGTTATATTTTAAAAATATTTTCATCTCACATTTTTGTAGCCTAAGCACAAACTTTTCATTCCAAAACTTAAAATCTCTACGGAAATGGAAAATTGTCTAATAGCAGTAGATAAGTTAAAAAGCTAAAATATGTGTTTATTGGTATTTCCATATTAACATATAAATATCAATCAACTTTAAATTTTACATAAAAATGTTCGTTCGAAGTGTTCAAATCTTGTTACAATTTGACAAGATTTTATGGAGGAGTGCAATCTTTTGGATGAAATATTTTTTAGTTCTTAATTTGTCTGTCCGTCTGAAATCGTAGTAAGATTTGAACAGTAAACAACAAATTTTCCAATAGAATTCAGGATAAATAATAATTGATTCAGGAAATACTTCAACTCTGTAGAGCATTTTTGTATTTCGAATTCAAAATGTGTGCTTAAGCCACAAAAAAGTAAGCTGAAAATGTAGATATAAAACTAATTATGTCATGTTTATGTCTTCTTAATGGAAAATACTTTGCATATAATTCTCTAATTCGATATTTTTTTAATGTATGAACATTCAAGAAATTGATAAATATTCCATCTTTTTATAGGAACTAAAAATTTCCGGATAATGCTTTGATTCAGAATGCTAAAAATTTGTCAAATATTGATATAAATTGCAATTTTACAATTGCATTATTTTTCAAATATTTTAACATCTCTTCAATCTTGATAATTCTTACAGAAGTTTATTTCATGTGAGTGACTTTTTCTTTTTCTAATGAAAGATTTCGTAATTCTAAATTCGGCCCAATTCGTAACATTGTAAAAAGATTTTAAAACTTCATAAAAATTTTTTTTCTGTTTTATTCAAAGTCAATAAATATTCAATGTTTGGAATCGAAATATTAAGTAAATGATTTTTAATTTCTGGGAATAAACTGCTTTAATAAGACAATCTTTCTTCTTTGTGAGAAATCTCAATTTTAAAATTAAAATTCGACGCATAGGATACAAAAACATAATATGAAAATACTTTTATTACAGAATTTTGAAATATACAAGTTGACCAATTTTTATCGAGTAAATCGGCTACTTTAAGCAAAAAATTATGTTAAAAATATTTTATCAAAAAAAATAAGACACATTAAATTACGGTTTAAAATCCACATTCATAGATTGATGGTTAAAGCAGTTTAAAGTTTTTTAATCTTACGTTTTAGTGACGTATGCACAGACTTTTAATCTGATAAATGAAATGCTTTATAGAAAGTCAAAATTTTCTTATTACAGCACTTAATCAAATTTATAATGTAAAAATATTTTTTAATTGATGCTTTCACTCAATTCTTTAAACATTCATTAATTGAAAATTGTACTCAAAATTTAATCTTGCAGCGTTCCAATATTCCCACAATGTTACAAAATCTTATTAATCATTATTTTAGTCGAATTATTTTCAAAATATTTAAAAAATAAATGTAAATATTTTGATTAAATACTCTGTCAAATTTTGCATTTGACTGATCTTGCAAAATTGTAGAAAGTTTTGAATACCGATAGGAGAAACTTTAAATGAAATTTTATGTCCATAAATGCTTAAAGTTCTATATAGAAATATCAACTACAACATTCTCAAATTTTATAAATAAACTACTAAATTCAAAAAGTTTCGGATTTTTTTTAAAAACTGTACAAATTTCAAATATGAATCAGTCAAAATCTACTGATTATCAGTGAAATTTGACTGATTTAAATAACTAAAAACAGGTTACTGTGAATCAGTCAAATTTCACTGATTACTTCAGTGAAAAGTAACTGATTTAACAGTGAAAAATATTGTTTCCACTGATGATTCAGTGAAAAGGCAAATCACTGATTCAATCAGTGCAAATTTGACTGATTCAGATTTAGAGAGTATACAAATTTCAAATATAAAGTGTACTCTGTACATTAATCAAACAAATTTAGAAGATGAATATTTTAATAAATATTCCTAAATATTATTGCAATATGATACATATCGATTTAGAAAAACTTCTTCAAAGTACTCAGACATTTTTCTTATTTTACGACATTTTTGCACCATGTTTGACCTTTGGGTAGGATTCAAGAAAACAATTGTAGACATACTTTCATTACTTAGTAAAATACTTTGAAGACTTGCTTTTTAAATTAAAGCGAAAACTTTTAAAACCTTTAACAATCGGTTGCATAGATTCTGCTCTAATCTTGGACGCAATTAGAGAAATAGGTTTTTTTGCTTTTTTTAGATCTAGTTTTTGCCTTAAACATAAAAGAAAGAAGACACATTTGAAATATTAAAATAAAAAAGCTGGTTCATTCTTAGAGAATCCCAAATATTCTGAAATAAAACTCCTTTCCACACCACCACGGAGGTAGAGTTTAAGGCTCGTTTTTTTTACGTGGTATCCCCTGTAGGCCTAGTCCACGTCCTACGAAACGAAAAGGGTTTTTGCTTTCAAGCAAAAAGAAAAAAGGAGAAAAATGAAGCAAAGTGGTAAAAAATGCTACAAATGTAGCCCGTACTTCAGGCTTGCCTCTATCAAATGCCAGTATACGTCGAACAAAAATGTTTTGTTTTAAATCAAATACTGAAGAAGTTTGATTAATTCGGGATGATTTGGGGTGCTTGATTATTGTGAGTCCCCCTGCCTCTCACTTATGCCCAAAGCGTGATATTACTCAATTTCAGTATGTTTTCTTACTCACAAAATAATAATTAAAACTAAACAATTTCCATACCCGAGGCACGCGAAGAAAGGAATAAAGAACGCATCTCTGATATAAGAAATGAAATGTCATTATTTTGTGAGTAAGAAAAGGGTTTGAAATTGATTAACGCCATGCCTTGGCCATTAGAATTAATCCTCTCCTTCGTGAGCGAAGAGCGACAAACCACTTTCCCTATCACTTTCTGCAATCTCATATAGATTTTCGGTCATTAATTGCAAATGCTTCGAAGTGATGCTCGTTGTTCTGGCTGTTTCAGCTCTCGCCTTTAGGGCTGATCGAGTAACACAAATTGAGTTGACCGTCCTGTTTCCTAAGCGATTTCTTTTGGGAGTTTTCGCGTCCGTGAGCATGGAGAAACCTCGCTCCGCCTCAGCATTTGAATGAGGAAGACTCCGAACATGATTCAATACTGAGGTCAAAGTTGGAAAAAGTTTTTCTCCTGTACTCGTCGAAGATACACCGATACTAGACCACATTTCGTCAAAAGATAAATTCGACCACTTTTCTTTAAGTTCCTGTCTGATTTTGAGTAAAGAATCCCACTCTTTTTGTACACCTATTCTATCAAACGACCCTAAATCTTGACAAACTTTCCAGACCCTAGGAAAAGTTTCGCTTCGATCAGCATAGAAAGCTACTTGAGGCCGGAAAACAGCAACGCAAGACAAAAAGATGTCATCAAAAGGAAGTCGATTGCGAATTTCTTCGCTTGCTGTGACATAAAATTTCAAGCAATTACGAAGAAATAGATCAACTTCTACTATTTGCAATTTCTTGTTTGTAAGTTGCTGCTGGAAATTTTCTCGCGTTTCCTTACTAACGTCAATGTCTTGAAGCGGCTTTTGATTACTAGGATCTGCAAAGTTAACATTTCTAATGATTTGAAAGAATAAATTCGGTTGAAGAAGACCCTCTTTCAAATAACTGCTAAGAATCCATACGAAGAATTTAGCCGAGTTTGGCTGGAGTTCCTGAAACATTGTTTCGCGACTTTGACATTTCGCATTGTATACGTTGAACCTATTCAAAGTAAATTTCAAGAATAGGAAATATGCGAGTGTCAAAGGATTCTGCATTTTTCCTAACAAGTCTTTGGCCTTCTCTACCTTCTCAGATACAAAGACCATAAGATAGTGAAGAATAACTTCCCAATTCTTTATTATAATATCTATGCATCGATAGCGGACAAGCCAGCGAGTTTCAGAATGACTAGGAATTTTTTGATAGTCATTTCCTAATTCCAAAACAATCGATCGAAAAATAGCCGTTCGCTTGGAGCTAGCATTAAGAAAAGCTGGCAAATCTTTGATTAAATCCTCTACATCTGGGATTGTGGCACAAGCATATTTTGCTACAATTGCTGACGAATGCGAGACACACGGAAAAACAATTAAACGGGGACTTTTTCCTTTAATTTTGTTTTAAATGAGGACCTATTGCCGACCATCACCTGTGCATTATCACAAGCTAAAGCACAGATATTAGATAAAGGGATTTTCTGCCCGGACAATGCTTTTTCGAACGCATCAAAAATTTTAGAGGCAGAACAATCCGAAGCATTTACATTAATAAGCTGGAGCAATTCCACCCTGACAGAAAATGTCGTTGGCTCCACATATCGAACCATTAATGACAGCCACTTTTCTAGAGTCCTGTCGGTCGTTTCGTCTTCGTACACTGAAAATGATTGCTTACGCAAAATATTTGCCATGCGATCAGTTTCAGCAGCACATACGACGTTATTTACAACTAGGACCATTTTAGTGTGGCTCAAGCTAACGTCTTTTAAAACCGAAGGTTCCATATCTTGGAAAAGTTCTATCAATTCTGATGAAATCGCGAATGGTAAATTATGCTCTACGAAAAATGTACTAATCCTAATCTCTGCTTCTTGTACTTTCTGTTTGAAAATAACACTTTCCGGAATCGTGGAATTTGTGAATTCTGAAGCAGAAGAACTTGCTACACAAGGTTCAACACTGTAAGAATTGGCAGTTACATTAGAAGAATTTTCACTGACTACTCCATAACATTCTAATTTATTTGAAAACTCTTGCTTCTTTCTGTGTGATAAAGATGCTTCATGCTTTTCAATTTCCGATTTGCCACATAGCAACGTTTTATTGCAAATTTTGCAATGAAATCTTGTTTCATCTGCTAATGTAACCACCCACACTCTCCACGACGGAAATTCCTCAAACCATCCCAACTGAAAGTTGTTTGCATTTTTCATGACTTTTCTAGCGGGTTGACATTCGTTTGAACCACACTGAGAAAAAATCCTGGGCATAGTGACGTGATATATGTAGTTGAAAATGTCCTTAACTACTTTTTGTGGCTGAATTCAAGCAATGGTTGACCCGTCAATGTAGGTACTAAAAGTGGTCGCAGTGACTAAGTAATGTAGTCACAGCGACTATGTAATGTTGTCACAGTCACTATATATAAGTGTCAACTATAAAGTTATGTTAAATCAAATTGCTAAAATCAAATGCATGAAATACATTGTATTTTTCATAGCAGCTCTTTTGAAAATCTGTTTATCGGCATCTGTAGAGCTGGTTGAAACTTTAAAAGTAGTAGGATTTAAAATCACAGTTTCGAGCCGCTCGACACTTCAAATCAAATTCTCAAAAGAGTTGCTATCAGTTGCTATGAAAAATAATATGCATTACTCGAAACAATACACAGCGAATTCAACGAGTGTGAAGTTTGCTACACTGGTTATAGCGACTACGTTATTCTAGCTATGACAACTCAATGTTTCAAGTTCACATAGCTAGGTTTAAGAGTTAAGGACAATTTCAACAGTGTTAACTAGTCGCCACGACCAGGTTTTCAGAATATGGCTACCATGGCTACAAATCATGTTACTGTAGCCATGGGTCAAGTAGCGAAAACAAGTCTCCCTCGTTACAGTCACTTTTTTATTTCCAACTACATTATCCCTAGTCATTATGACCAGATGCTATTTTTCTCTGTGCAGAGTTCAAACGGTGGTCAACCTTCGTTTTAACCTGGCTGTCCTTCAAAACACTCGAATTTGGGTCAACCGGATTACTCATTGTGAACAATAAATTATACGACGAAGGAAAACAGAATTATTTGAAAAGAATTAATAAGATGAAAAGTCGATAAAATTTAGCGAATGTGAATAATTGGTAATCTGCACACAAATTAAGTTTCACAAAATAAACTTACCCACAAGCATCAAACAATAACGTAGGTAAGAGCACTCACGTATCACCAAATAATAATATAATATTGTTACTTTTGCCGTTTTCAATAAGGAATTACGATAAAAATATGAAGAATCCACACTCTTGCCTTCTCAAATAACGCATAAAGCGAGAATCAAGTATATCTTAGAAGAAAATAAAAGAAGGTTGCTATTATTATTTGTTTTCGTCTCCAATTTGACCTCTATACCGTTCGTTTGCGATTTAAAACATTGGTAACTTTTTGGCTATTAATCTGATTGAGCTACAACTTTTCAGAAAACTTTCTTTACTAAAGTATTAAAATTTTTCTCCTGTAGATAGTTTCAGAAAATGTAGACACTTAATACAATATTAATAAAATCGTAAAATTCTGAAAATTTGTTAAGCTAGCGCGAGTGGAAGTAGAGAAAACAATTTTTTTTTTAAATGTACTTCTCCCAATTACTTGAAAAATTAGAAGTTTTAAAAATGTTTGCAAAAGGAAAAACGTTGTGCCTTGAAAGTGTGTACAAGTCCTTGAAATTCAAATTCGAACGATTTTTATAATTAATTATCCTGTACATTTAAAGATACAATTTTTGTATTTGGAATAAGTTTTCTGCAATTACGAAAAAATTTATTTAGAGTACATAAAATTTATTGAACTATTACTAGTAAACTCTACCTCCGTGGTGGTGTGGAAAGGAGTTTTATTTCAGAATATTTGGGATTCTCTAAGAATGAACCAGCTTTTTTATTTTAATATTTCAAATGTGTCTTCTTTCTTTTATGTTTAAGGCAAAAACTAGATCTAAAAAAAGCAAAAAAACCTATTTCTCTAATTGCGTCCAAGATTAGAGCAGAATCTATGCAACCGATTGTTAAAGGTTTTAAAAGTTTTCGCTTTAATTTAAAAAGCAAGTCTTCATAGTATTTTACTAAGTAATGAAAGTATGTCTACAATTGTTTTCTTGAATCCTACCCAAAGGTCAAACATGGTGCAAAAATGTCGTAAAATAAGAAAAATGTCTGAGTACTTTGAAGAAGATTTTCTAAATCGATATGTATCATATTCCAATAATATTTAGGAATATTTATTAAAATATTCATCTTCTAAATTTGTTTGATTAATGTACAGAGTACACTTTATATTTGAAATTTGTAAACACTCTAAATCTGAATCAATCAAATTTTCACTGATTTAATCAGTGATTTGCCTTTTCACTGATCATCAGTGGAAACAATATTTTTCGCTGTTAAATCAGTCACTTTTCACTGAAGTAATCAGTGAAATTTGACTGATTCACAGTAACCTGTTTTTAGTTATTTAAATCAGTCAAATTTCACTGATAATCAGTAGATTTTGACTGATTCATATTTGAAATTTGTACAGTTTTTAAAAAAATCCGAAACTTTTTGAATTTAGTAGTTTATTTATAAAATTTGAGAATGTTGTAGTTGATATTTCTATATAGAACTTTAAGCATTTATGGACATAAAATTTCATTTAAAGTTTCTTCTATCGGTATTCAAAAGTTTCAACAATTTTGCAAGATCAGTCAAATGCAAAATTTGACAGAGTATTTAATCAAAATATTTACATTTATTTTTTAAATATTTTGAAAATAATTCGACTAAAATAATGATTAATAAAATTTTGTAACATTGTCGGAATATTGGAACGCTGCAAGATTTAATTTTGAGTACAATTTTCAATTAATGAATGTTTAAAGAATTGAGTGAAAGCATCAATTAAAAAATCTTTTGCACGTACTCGAGAAAAATACAATTCTTAATTTCGACTCGATAAACGAAAGCGTGAAATCTAAAAATAACTTGAAAACTCAAGCATTGTAACGAAGTCCGTCTTCGTGCACCTTCGGCTTTACACGAAGCTGGTGACCGCAGCGTGTAGCAGAGCCGACACACTGACACGCCACGTTTGCATGTGTTTCTCCCAGATGGGAACGTGGTGGGGGCCGAAAAATCCCACGTTCTGGAGACACTGCGAGGAAGAAATAATGAGCTGGTGGGATTCATGGTGGGAGCAAAAATCTTACGCAATCTGTGAACACTGGTCCCATGTATTAAATTTCAACTGATTTTCTGCAGCGCTCCCTATCCACCTAAGCGTTTTTGGAACTACAATGAAGGTGGACGCGAGTGTATTCTGTTTCCTAATCGGTAAGGCAGAGCATATGCTCCAGTTATCTTTTGAAACCGATAAGGTAGAGAAACAATAGGCGAATCGAGGTACATACATAATTTCGATTTTCATACGTAATTTCGATTTTCATACGTAGAAGAAGAAATACTGATCCACATTTGGTTTCTTCACCTTAAAAAAGAGTGAAACGGATAATTTTGTCACGATAAGACTCAGTTATTGAAGAAACTAACTGAAAATCAAATAAACCCGCGTATTTTGTTCAGAACAATATTTCAAAAGTTTAAATACGAATTAGTGGTTGTTCAACATTGCAAGGCAGCTTTTTAAAGTGGCTTGAGCGTTTTTTGAAAAAAATTACAGATTGCTCTGAAACTTAGAGATTATTTTAATAAAATATGCTAGATTCATTTGGAAAAAAGAAATACCGTAGTTGAGGATGTCAATGTCGAAAAAATCGCAACTTTCGATTTCGAGGAATTTATTAGTATTATAAAAACAAAGGGTTGACGACTTCAATCAATAGAAAATTGCGAGAAAAGTACACGGAGAGAAGAGAACGCGCAGGGCGCACGTGAGAAGAAAAAAAAATCTTCCAGCGCGCGGCCCGCTTGTTTTCACGCGCGCCTTGCTCGTGAACGACAAGCGGCGCGCTCGTGAGGAACGCGCAGAGGATTCACAGTCGTCTTGCGCGTGATCACGAGCAGGGCGCGCGTGAATTAACGCGCAGAGCGCTCGATTAATCGATATATCGCCGTTTTCACTTCAGCTTGTCAATTGTCATTTCTAGTGCTATTCCCATTACATTTACTATTCCATTTCATTTTTAATTAAAATGAATTTTGTTATTTTTTGATATATATGTATGACATGAAATTTTATCAATTAAAAATCCATTATTTCAAAATTTTTACAAATAATCTATCATTATTCCATAATTACATTATCAGTCATCATCATCAATCGTATTCGAATCCCAAAGCATAACGAATTTAATAATGACGTACAAACAGTTTTATAATAAGGGACTTTGAAAAACAAGAGTGCTAGCGCGTGAATTATCAGTTCACCGGCGGCTAATATTGAATACGTATATAGTTTCCCGGAGAACCAGCGCGCTGCGCGCGAATTAACAAGCGCCCGGCGCGTGATCGTTTTGTGAGGGATTCCGGGAAACTAGCGCTCTGCGCGTTAATTCACGCGCGCCCTGCTTGTGCTCACGCGCAAGACGACTGTGAATCCTCTGCGCGTTCCTCACGAGCAATATCTTGAGTTAAAAAATACGTTATTTCCAAATATTGTATCTTTGGTCAAGTTCTGGACAAGTTAAGAATTCGATTTTTTCAAATACATTCTGAAATAGAATTTCATTGTGCATCTCTTATTTTAAATTAAAAAATTCTGTATCTTAAAGTGTCTTCGAAATATTTACAAGAAACCAGTTTTTGATGAAATCAAAATTTTCTCATTTTTCACTTTAATTCGCGACAACTTAGCAAATTTTTCGAATTTTTTTCATAAATCCGAAAGGAAATTATGTGTTATAGTATTCCGAAAGCAACTAAAGAATGAAAAATTAAATATGCTTATTATTATTGATGAAAAAATTATTAAATTTTTTTGGACACATTAACAAAATCATAAATTTTAATCTTTAATCGCTTTATTTATCGAAAAAATTTTGAGCAACAAAAATCTTCAATTGAGAAAGTTTTTCATCAGACTAGAAAGAAGTTCTCTGGAAAATTTTAGTACAATCTAATTTGAAAAATATTTGTTATAATAATAAATATTTTATTTTTTTATTATTTTACTTATTTTATTTTATTATTTTATTTTATTTTACAATATTCAAGAATATTTCAACTATGATTTTCGATACAGTTTACCGTCGCCGAAAATAAAAATTATAAATTCAAATAATAATAAATAATATTGCATAACGTAAAATAATTATTTCTCGGCATGTCCATTGAAATGGTAATTTTTGAGGCAGAAAAGTATATTAATTCAACAATAGAAAACATCTTCAATATAAATATTACGCTTACCGCAAACTCATGATTACGAATGAGATCCATTTTAGCATTGATATATAGGTACATTTTGTTTACGAAAAACAGAAAGTACTTATTTTTAATGTCAATATTACAATTCCAGGAATTAGTATAATTTCGTCTGGTAAATCCCAATGCCTCAAATGTTGTTTTGTTTCGTTTCTTACAAAAACAGACCCATCTTATTGTACATGCTAAATAAATATATTATCCTACATTATGCAATATTATTTATTAATTCAATTTCTTTCAAGTTCATCTTGAGTTTGTTAAGATTAAAGAAAAATAATTCATTTTTCTCTCTTTTTTCGAATGATATTATTCTTTTCTAAACTAATCTTCTATTTTAATTTTAAAATTATTAATTTTTCATTTGCTTGCTTATGTTAGTATAAGCGTGGTTTTTTTAATGAAAAATTACGTGGTGAACCATAAAATACTCTACCGCCACAAGTAACAAGCAGATTAAGAAACCAATAAAGGGATCAAGACAGCATTACAGCGAGTGTGATTTTATCGACGCAAGTTATAGACAAATCTACAGATCAATAGGATGATCAATATGAAATTACCATGTGTCATTATAATACCCACACATGATAACAAATCGACTGACCCACAGAGAAAGTGAATGAAGCCCTACAATACCAACACACTACCGTCACAACATGCGACTTGTAATAGCATGTGACTTGTAATAACATGCGACTGGTTATAGCATGTTACTCGTCATACTTGACCTTTCAAAGTTCTTTAAAAGCGAAAGTTCCAAGAGAAGTCAGTCCAGTACCATCATCTCTACACCGCGAGTTCAGTTAGTTAGTCAACGTCCGATTTCTACAATGTGACCAACGCGAGTCCGGTCCAGTGCATATCGAATCTATACCGCGAGTGCAATCCAGTCAGTCTAGTCCAGCTTCGCCAGATTTCTACCGCTACTCAACCCAAATTCTAACTCGACGCTGAGTTCAACGACATTAGAAAGTGAAGGGGAATCGCCTTCAAAAATTCTCTCGAAACTGGGATCAAAGAATTAACTAGATCAACCGTCTGGACTACGAATTTACTATACAACAGCAACTATCTCAAGATTACAAGGAAGACTCAACTGACCACATTCGCTTACTGGACTCAATTAATCATCAACCAATTCACAACTCAGGGTAACTACGAGGGTATTTAAATTTCGATTCTATTTACATTTCCATGGTGCTTACCCGATATAATTTTAATTGTCAATAAATATATTTTATATATCTAACCCTTCTCAATCACTGACTATTCCTCATCCTTTAGAGAGGATCCTTCCGATCCTTACATAAAACGAGGAGATCTTTTAAGAACAGAAATGTTACGTTTCTGACGTAACATACCCAATCTCTTTTTTGGTGCATCGGCCGGGAAACCTTAGTCAGTGAATGGGATATTGGAATTTTATAATTACTAGGAATCAAAACTTGATAAAGTACAATTATAATTTATATGATTTCACAACATTTTGTTAAAATAAAATAAATTTGATAAAATCACGAAAGGATTTGACCTTGAGGCTAACTTGAGTGATTAAATAATCATTTTATTTTAATTGAAATTTTATACACATATCTTGTTAAAATAAAATAATTTTATGAAATCACAAAGGGATATGACCTTGAGGCTAACCTAAGTGATTAAATGATTATTTTATTTGAAAAACTGTGTAATTTCCTTATTTCTTGTTATTTTGTAAAAACTGTGCTAAAGTAAAATAAATTCTGTTGAGTCACGCAGGGATTTGACCTTGAGGCTAACCTAAGTGATAAAAAGACTTATTTTATTTGGAATTTTATTATCTGAATTTCTGAAGGTAGAAGGATTACATAGTATTTTGTGCCTGAGTCATGCCTGTCTAATCTTGTGCTTCTTTAATTCTAAATTGTTGACTAAGTTTTAATTCGAGTCAAAACGAGAAAAAGCAGCACACGAGACTATAAGTCCTTTTTAGATTCGTTGAACGGTCACCATTTGATTACGATCAATTGGGTAAGTCAAAATTCAAGTGCTCATGCAGTATCGTCTGAACCTTCTATTTTAACTCTGTTAACTAACAGAATATTTTTAATTGCAAAAGATTGACCAAGATGTTGTGCTTGAGTCAAGCTTGTCCAATCTTGCATTACTAAAATTCTGTATATTTTATAATTTTGTTTATGTGAGTATAATAAAAATATAAATTTTTTTTTTTTAATTATTTAACACCCTCCATTAGAAAGAGGAGAAATGACCAACCTCGGACTGTGTGAATAGTAATCCTTATTCATTCATCTTGATTACGTTTCGATGACTAAATGTCATCCTCTTCAGATCATCTTACATATAATGAAATTTGAATTTCCTTTAATCTATGTACAATAAAAAACAAAATTGTAAAATTGTTAACAATTAATGAACATAAGCAACCAATCAAAAAAATTACCTGTCATTGCAAACACAAGATTTACAGAAACATCACTAAGATTTTGTCAAAATCAAAAAGACCGCAGTCAGCAACTTTCCATGATGTTTTAAATTTTGTAAAAAACAACATCATTGGAAAATGTGTCACTATTAATATGAAAAAAAACTGTAGTCAAAATTTGTAAAAATCCAATTGACATGCAGCTTTAGATTCAACGTTGATATTATAATTAAATTTGTCGGATTAAGTGGCATCATTATGCCAACGATCAGAAACTACTAAGGATTTAAACGCAAGCTAACGGAATAATAGAGGACAAATTTGATAACAGTACCATAGCAATAGAAAACATCGAAATACAAGTGTAGTAGAATATAGAATCAAATTTTTATTAAATACTTTTATTAAAAAGATTGTTTAATATTATATAAGTTGATCTAAAATTATATCATATGAAGGATTGTAATCTTTTAAATCAGAAACAACATTTAAGCTATTTTTTCCTTCCTTTTTTATGAAAAACATTTCTGCAATAATTCTTTTAAAGTAGTTTGGTTCTTTATGTAAAATTTTGATATTCTCCCAATCAAAATCATGTTGAGATCCTGCATCACTTTTATTATTTATTCTGTGTTACGTAATCACATTATGATATTTTTCATTTAGATTAATATTTTTCTTATGTTCTTCACATCTGATAAACAGCATTCTTCCAGTTTGTCCAACATAAGTTTTTGAACAATCTAAACATGGAATCTTATAAATAACTGTATCTTGACATGTTCCTGCACATGTCCTTTGTTATATTGACCCACAGTGATATATCTGTGATATTTAATTTGGCATGGGGTCAGTTTAGTTCCAATTTGTTTATGTCGTAAAAAACATAAACATCAGAAAGGCAAACGTTTCGGCCACAAATGGGGGCCCTCTTCAGTGCCAACAATTTTAATTTGCATTAAAAATAATAATTATAAACTAAACAAACAAAACTCATGCAACTTAATATTTATTTTGTTTTTGTTTTTTTTGTTTTTGTTTTATTCTTATAATAAATTTATTAATAAAATTACAACATGCGAATAGACCCTCCAGAATCGTCCTCACACAGAAGTCCTCTCATGTCCGATTCGTGGAAGATGTGAATCGCTGAACGCGCCACCTCAAAGGCACACAACCACAATTAATTCCATAAAAACACAGGTCAAAAATCCAATCGTGAGCCCTCGATGGAGAACGCACAGCACAACACACACACACACACACGAACCCGAGAAGTTAAGGGTGAGTCGAAAACCGATAAATTTGAATTTGGGAAGAAAAAATTAAAATTTTTTTTTTTTCCTCCTTGCGATCACGGAGTCGACAGTCAGTATGGTAGACTGCCACTCCGCTGCAAGACAGAGAGAAAACTGATTTAGAAAATATTGAGAATTTTCTGTATACGAGAAAACTTGTTATGAGGAGTCAAGTTACAACCTCAAAGAGTATGCACACTCAAAATCTTTTCAACGTCCCGAGCACTTGAGATTTCTATGTGCCAAAGCGTTCGAGGAAAGCAAACCCCATACCACATGTTCGAAGGAATCCGTCAGAAAACTCGCTCAATACGGTACCGAAACACTCCCTCGAACATATTTTAATACAGTCGTTAAAAATAATCGCGAGTGAGAACATTTTTTTAATAAAAGAGAATGGTATAGAATTTTTAAGTTATTTTGAATTGAAATACATGTAGAAAACTTTTTTGCCAATACTTTTACTGAAGTATTGTATTTATATTAAAACAAACACATAATGCAATCAGTAATCCTGAGAACACGAAGAATAGAATTTTTTAAATGCTTTAATTAGAAATGTATGATATGCGCGTGAACCCTTGTTGCCAAACCTGTTTTTAGCATTGTATTTAGATTGAGATAGTACCGTAATACGATTACTAATTCTAGATCCACGAAAAAAAGCATTTATGAATTGATATGAGACTGAACTCACTGTTATAAACGCGAAAAAAGAGAATTTTTTATTTATTTTAACTGACAAGTATGATATATGCGTAAAAATCTTTATGACAATATTTTTCAAAAGTATTGTATTTATAGTAAGAATCACTCCCGTAATGTAATTACCAATCATAAATACGCGAAAACACGAAGAATAGAAATTTTTTTGTTATTTTAAATTGACACGTATTATATATGCGTAAAAAACTTGGTTAACAATAATTTTACGAAAGTATTGTATTTATAATAAAGCGATCCCATAATGCGATTATTAATCCTAAAAACGCGAAAACGCGAAGAAAAAGAATTTTTTAGTCATTTAAATTGACATGCGTGATATGCGCATGAAAAACTTTGTTGCCAATACTTTTTCGAAAGTATTGTATTCAAAGTAAAGGATTCCCATAATGTAATTACTTCACATAGAAACGCGAGAACGCGAAAACGCGAAAATACGAAAACGCGAAGATAAGAGATTTCTTTAGTTATTTTGAATTGACAGGTAGGATATATGTGTATAAAACCTTGTTTACAATAAGAAACGCTCCTGTAATGTAATTATTAATCCTAAATACGCGAAAACGAGAAGAAAAAGATTTTTTAGTTATTTTAATTTCACCTGTATGATGTACGCGTAAAAACATTGCTACCGATACTTTGTCGAAAGTATTGTATTTATAATAAAGCAATCCCATAATGCAATTATTGATCCTAAAAACGCGAAAACCCGAAAAATAGAAATTTTTAAGATATCTTGAATTGACATGTAAGATATATGCGTAAAAAAAATTAGTTGAGAATACTTTTTCAAAAGTATTGTATTTATAGTGAACATCACTCTCGGAATGTAATTACCAATCATAATTACGCGATAACGCGAAAAACAAGATACTCTGGATTTTTTAATTTGACCTATAAGATATATGCGTAAAAATCTTTGTTAGAATTACTTTTTCAAAAGTGTTTTATTTATAGTAGAGCAATTCCATAATGCAAATACTGATCCTGAAACCGCGAAAACTCGAAAAATAAAAATTTAAACAATTTTTAAGATATCTTGAATTGACATGTAAGATATATGCGTAAAAAAAATTAGTTGAGAATACTTTTTCAAAAGTATTGTATTTATAGTGAACATCACTCCCGTAATGTAATTACCAATCACAATTACGCGATAACGCGAAGAATAAGATTCTCTGGATATTTCAATTTGACCTATAAGATATATGCGTAAAAATCTTTGTTAGAAATACTTTTTCAAAAGTGTTTTATTTATAGTAGAGCAATTCCATAATGCAATTACTGATCCTGAAACCGCGAAAACCCGAAAAATAAAAATTTTTAAGAATTTTAAAGATATTTTAAATTGACATGTGAGATATATGCGTAAAAAGTTTAATTGACAATACTTTTACAAAGGTATTGTATTTTTAGTGAACATCAAGCCCGTAATGTAATTACCAATCATAATTACGCGATAACGCGAAAAATAAGATACTCTGGATTTTTTAATTTGACCTATAAGATATATGCGTAAAAATCTTTGTTAGAAATACTTTTTCAAAAGTGTTTTATTTATAGTAGTGCAATTCCATAATGCAAATACTGATTCTGAAACCGCGAAAACCCGAAAAATATAATTTTTAAACAATTTTTAAGATATTTTGAATTGACATGTAAGATATATGCGTAAAAAACTTGGATGAAAATACATTTTCAAAAGTATTGTATTTGTAGTGAACATCACTCCCGTAATGTAATTACCAATCATAATTACGCGATAACGCGAAAAATAAGATACTCTGGATTTTTTAATTTGACCTATAAGATATATGCGTAAAAATCTTTGTTAGAAATACTTTTTCAAAAGTATTGTATTTATAGTAGAGCAATTCCATAATGCAATTACTGATCCTGAAACCGCAAAAACCCGAAAAATAAAAATTTTTAAGAATTTTTAGGATATTTTAAATTGACATGTGAGATATATGCGTAAAAAGCTTAATTGACAATACTTTTACAAAGGTATTGTATTTTTAGTGAACATCACGCCCGTAATGTAATTACCAATCATAATTACGCGATAACGCGAAGAATAAGATTCTCTGGATATTTTAATTTGACCTATAACATATATATGCGTAAAAATCTTTGTTAGAAATACTTTTTCAAAAGTGTTTTATTTATAGTAGTGCAATTCCATAATGCAAATACTGATCCTGAAACCGCGAAAACCCGAAAAATAAAATTTTTAAACAATTTTTAAGATATTTTGAATTGACATGTAAGATATATGCGTAAAAAACTTAGATGAAAATACATTTTCAAAAGTATTGTATTTTTAGTGAACATCAAGCCCGTAATGTAATTACCAATCATAATTACGCGATAACGCGAAAAATAAGATATTCTGGATTTTTTAATTTAACCTATAAGATATATGCGTAAAAATCTTTGTTAGAAATACTTTTTCAAAAGTATTGTATTTATAGTAGAGCAATTTCATAATGCAATTACTGATCCTGAAACCGCAAAAACCCGAAAAATAAAAATTTTTAAGAATTTTTAGGATATTGTAAATTAACATGTGAGATATATGCGTAAAAAACTTAGATGAAAATACATTTTCAAAAGTATTGTATTTATAGTGAACATCACTCCCGTAATGTAATTACCAATCATAATTACGCGATAACGAGAAAAATAAGATACTCTGGATTTTTTAATTTGACCTATAAGATATATGCGTGAAAATCTTTGTTAGAAATACTTTTTCAAAAGTATTGTATTTATAGTAGAGCAATTCCATAATGCAATTACTGATCCTGAAACCGAGAAAAACCGACAAATTAAAATGTTTAAGAATTTTTAAGATATTTTAAATTGACATGTGAGATATATGCGTAAAAAGCTTTACTGGCGATACTTTTACAAAGGTATTGTATTTTTAGTGAACATCAAGCCCGTAATGTAATTACCAATCATAATTACGCGATAACGCGAAAAATAAGATACTCTGGATTTCAACAGTGTTAACTAGTCGCCACGACCAGGTTTTCAGAATATGGCTACCATGGCTACAAATCATGTTACTGTAGCCATGGGTCAAGTAGCGAAAACAAGTCTCCCTCGTTACAGTCACTTTTTTATTTCCAACTACATTATCCCTAGTCATTATGACCAGATGCTATTTTTCTCTGTGCAGAGTTCAAACGGTGGTCAACCTTCGTTTTAACCTGGCTGTCCTTCAAAACACTCGAATTTGGGTCAACCGGATTACTCATTGTGAACAATAAATTATACGACGAAGGAAAACAGAATTATTTGAAAAGAATTAATAAGATGAAAAGTCGATAAAATTTAGCGAATGTGAATAATTGGTAATCTGCACACAAATTAAGTTTCACAAAATAAACTTACCCACAAGCATCAAACAATAACGTAGGTAAGAGCACTCACGTATCACCAAATAATAATATAATATTGTTACTTTTGCCGTTTTCAATAAGGAATTACGATAAAAATATGAAGAATCCACACTCTTGCCTTCTCAAATAACGCATAAAGCGAGAATCAAGTATATCTTAGAAGAAAATAAAAGAAGGTTGCTATTATTATTTGTTTTCGTCTCCAATTTGACCTCTATACCGTTCGTTTGCGATTTAAAACATTGGTAACTTTTTGGCTATTAATCTGATTGAGCTACAACTTTTCAGAAAACTTTCTTTACTAAAGTATTAAAATTTTTCTCCTGTAGATAGTTTCAGAAAATGTAGACACTTAATACAATATTAATAAAATCGTAAAATTCTGAAAATTTGTTAAGCTAGCGCGAGTGGAAGTAGAGAAAACAATTTTTTTTTTAAATGTACTTCTCCCAATTACTTGAAAAATTAGAAGTTTTAAAAATTTTTGCAAAAAGGAAAAACGTTGTGCCTTGAAAGTGTGTACAAGTCCTTGAAATTCAAATTCGAACGATTTTTATAATTAATTATCCTGTACATTTAAAGATACAATTTTTGTATTTGGAATAAGTTTTCTGCAATTACGAAAAAATTTATTTAGAGTACATAAAATTTATTGAACTATTACTAGTAAACTCTACCTCCGTGGTGGTGTGGAAAGGAGTTTTATTTCAGAATATTTGGGATTCTCTAAGAATGAACCAGCTTTTTTATTTTAATATTTCAAATGTGTCTTCTTTCTTTTATGTTTAAGGCAAAAACTAGATCTAAAAAAGCAAAAAAACCTATTTCTCTAATTGCGTCCAAGATTAGAGCAGAATCTATGCAACCGATTGTTAAAGGTTTTAAAAGTTTTCGCTTTAATTTAAAAAGCAAGTCTTCATAGTATTTTACTAAGTAATGAAAGTATGTCTACAATTGTTTTCTTGAATCCTACCCAAAGGTCAAACATGGTGCAAAAATGTCGTAAAATAAGAAAAATGTCTGAGTACTTTGAAGAAGATTTTCTAAATCGATATGTATCATATTCCAATAATATTTAGGAATATTTATTAAAATATTCATCTTCTAAATTTGTTTGATTAATGTACAGAGTACACTTTATATTTGAAATTTGTAAACACTCTAAATCTGAATCAATCAAATTTTCACTGATTTAATCAGTGATTTGCCTTTTCACTGATCATCAGTGGAAACAATATTTTTCGCTGTTAAATCAGTCACTTTTCACTGAAGTAATCAGTGAAATTTGACTGATTCACAGTAACCTGTTTTTAGTTATTTAAATCAGTCAAATTTCACTGATAATCAGTAGATTTTGACTGATTCATATTTGAAATTTGTACAGTTTTTAAAAAATCCGAAACTTTTTGAATTTAGTAGTTTATTTATAAAATTTGAGAATGTTGTAGTTGATATTTCTATATAGAACTTTAAGCATTTATGGACATAAAATTTCATTTAAAGTTTCTTCTATCGGTATTCAAAAGTTTCAACAATTTTGCAAGATCAGTCAAATGCAAAATTTGACAGAGTATTTAATCAAAATATTTACATTTATTTTTTAAATATTTTGAAAATAATTCGACTAAAATAATGATTAATAAAATTTTGTAACATTGTCGGAATATTGGAACGCTGCAAGATTTAATTTTGAGTACAATTTTCAATTAATGAATGTTTAAAGAATTGAGTGAAAGCATCAATTAAAAAAATCTTTTGCACGTACTCGAGAAAAATACAATTCTTAATTTCGACTCGATAAACGAAAGCGTGAAATCTAAAAATAACTTGAAAACTCAAGCATTGTAACGAAGTCCGTCTTCGTGCACCTTCGGCTTTACACGAAGCTGGTGACCGCAGCGTGTAGCAGAGCCGACACACTGACACGCCACGTTTGCATGTGTTTCTCCCAGATGGGAACGTGGTGGGGGCCGAAAAATCCCACGTTCTGGAGACACTGCGAGGAAGAAATAATGAGCTGGTGGGATTCATGGTGGGAGCAAAAATCTTACGCAATCTGTGAACACTGGTCCCATGTATTAAATTTCAACTGATTTTCTGCAGCGCTCCCTATCCACCTAAGCGTTTTTGGAACTACAATGAAGGTGGACGCGAGTGTATTCTGTTTCCTAATCGGTAAGGCAGAGCATATGCTCCAGTTATCTTTTGAAACCGATAAGGTAGAGAAACAATAGGCGAATCGAGGTACATACATAATTTCGATTTTCATACGTAATTTCGATTTTCATACGTAGAAGAAGAAATACTGATCCACATTTGGTTTCTTCACCTTAAAAAAGAGTGAAACGGATAATTTTGTCACGATAAGACTCAGTTATTGAAGAAACTAACTGAAAATCAAATAAACCCGCGTATTTTGTTCAGAACAATATTTCAAAAGTTTAAATACGAATTAGTGGTTGTTCAACATTGCAAGGCAGCTTTTTAAGGTGGCTTGAGCGTTTTTGAAAAAAATTACAGATTGCTCTGAAACTTAGAGATTATTTTAATAAAATATGCTAGATTCATTTGGAAAAAAGAAATACCGTAGTTGAGGATGTCAATGTCGAAAAAATCGCAACTTTCGATTTCGAGGAATTTATTAGTATTATAAAAACAAAGGGTTGACGACTTCAATCAATAGAAAATTGCGAGAAAAGTACACGGAGAGAAGAGAACGCGCAGGGCGCACGTGAGAAGAAAAAAAAATCTTCCAGCGCGCGGCCCGCTTGTTTTCACGCGCGCCTTGCTCGTGAACGACAAGCGGCGCGCTCGTGAGGAACGCGCAGAGGATTCACAGTCGTCTTGCGCGTGATCACGAGCAGGGCGCGCGTGAATTAACGCGCAGAGCGCTCGATTAATCGATATATCGCCGTTTTCACTTCAGCTTGTCAATTGTCATTTCTAGTGCTATTCCCATTACATTTACTATTCCATTTCATTTTTAATTAAAATGAATTTTGTTATTTTTTGATATATATGTATGACATGAAATTTTATCAATTAAAAATCCATTATTTCAAAATTTTTACAAATAATCTATCATTATTCCATAATTACATTATCAGTCATCATCATCAATCGTATTCGAATCCCAAAGCATAACGAATTTAATAATGACGTACAAACAGTTTTATAATAAGGGACTTTGAAAAACAAGAGTGCTAGCGCGTGAATTATCAGTTCACCGGCGGCTAATATTGAATACGTATATAGTTTCCCGGAGAACCAGCGCGCTGCGCGCGAATTAACAAGCGCCCGGCGCGTGATCGTTTTGTGAGGGATTCCGGGAAACTAGCGCTCTGCGCGTTAATTCACGCGCGCCCTGCTTGTGCTCACGCGCAAGACGACTGTGAATCCTCTGCGCGTTCCTCACGAGCAATATTTTGAGTTAAAAAATACGTTATTTCCAAATATTGTATCTTTGGTCAAGTTCTGGACAAGTTAAGAATTCGATTTTTTCAAATACATTCTGAAATAGAATTTCATTGTGCATCTCTTATTTTAAATTAAAAAATTCTGTATCTTAAAGTGTCTTCGAAATATTTACAAGAAACCAGTTTTTGATGAAATCAAAATTTTCTCATTTTTCACTTTAATTCGCGACAACTTAGCAAATTTTTCGAATTTTTTTCATAAATCCGAAAGGAAATTATGTGTTATAGTATTCCGAAAGCAACTAAAGAATGAAAAATTAAATATGCTTATTATTATTGATGAAAAAATTATTAAATTTTTTTGGACACATTAACAAAATCATAAATTTTAATCTTTAATCGCTTTATTTATCGAAAAAATTTTGAGCAACAAAAATCTTCAATTGAGAAAGTTTTTCATCAGACTAGAAAGAAGTTCTCTGGAAAATTTTAGTACAATCTAATTTGAAAAATATTTGTTATAATAATAAATATTTTATTTTTTTATTATTTTACTTATTTTATTTTATTATTTTATTTTATTTTACAATATTCAAGAATATTTCAACTATGATTTTCGATACAGTTTACCGTCGCCGAAAATAAAAATTATAAATTCAAATAATAATAAATAATATTGCATAACGTAAAATAATTATTTCTCGGCATGTCCATTGAAATGGTAATTTTTGAGGCAGAAAAGTATATTAATTCAACAATAGAAAACATCTTCAATATAAATATTACGCTTACCGCAAACTCATGATTACGAATGAGATCCATTTTAGCATTGATATATAGGTACATTTTGTTTACGAAAAACAGAAAGTACTTATTTTTAATGTCAATATTACAATTCCAGGAATTAGTATAATTTCGTCTGGTAAATCCCAATGCCTCAAATGTTGTTTTGTTTCGTTTCTTACAAAAACAGACCCATCTTATTGTACATGCTAAATAAATATATTATCCTACATTATGCAATATTATTTATTAATTCAATTTCTTTCAAGTTCATCTTGAGTTTGTTAAGATTAAAGAAAAATAATTCATTTTTCTCTCTTTTTTCGAATGATATTATTCTTTTCTAAACTAATCTTCTATTTTAATTTTAAAATTATTAATTTTTCATTTGCTTGCTTATGTTAGTATAAGCGTGGTTTTTTTAATGAAAAATTACGTGGTGAACCATAAAATACTCTACCGCCACAAGTAACAAGCAGATTAAGAAACCAATAAAGGGATCAAGACAGCATTACAGCGAGTGTGATTTTATCGACGCAAGTTATAGACAAATCTACAGATCAATAGGATGATCAATATGAAATTACCATGTGTCATTATAATACCCACACATGATAACAAATCGACTGACCCACAGAGAAAGTGAATGAAGCCCTACAATACCAACACACTACCGTCACAACATGCGACTTGTAATAGCATGTGACTTGTAATAACATGCGACTGGTTATAGCATGTTACTCGTCATACTTGACCTTTCAAAGTTCTTTAAAAAGCGAAAGTTCCAAGAGAAGTCAGTCCAGTACCATCATCTCTACACCGCGAGTTCAGTTAGTTAGTCAACGTCCGATTTCTACAATGTGACCAACGCGAGTCCGGTCCAGTGCATATCGAATCTATACCGCGAGTGCAATCCAGTCAGTCTAGTCCAGCTTCGCCAGATTTCTACCGCTACTCAACCCAAATTCTAACTCGACGCTGAGTTCAACGACATTAGAAAGTGAAGGGGAATCGCCTTCAAAAATTCTCTCGAAACTGGGATCAAAGAATTAACTAGATCAACCGTCTGGACTACGAATTTACTATACAACAGCAACTATCTCAAGATTACAAGGAAGACTCAACTGACCACATTCGCTTACTGGACTCAATTAATCATCAACCAATTCACAACTCAGGGTAACTACGAGGGTATTTAAATTTCGATTCTATTTACATTTCCATGGTGCTTACCCGATATAATTTTAATTGTCAATAAATATATTTTATATATCTAACCCTTCTCAATCACTGACTATTCCTCATCCTTTAGAGAGGATCCTTCCGATCCTTACATAAAACGAGGAGATCTTTTAAGAACAGAAATGTTACGTTTCTGACGTAACATACCCAATCTCTTTTTTGGTGCATCGGCCGGGAAACCTTAGTCAGTGAATGGGATATTGGAATTTTATAATTACTAGGAATCAAAACTTGATAAAGTACAATTATAATTTATATGATTTCACAACATTTTGTTAAAATAAAATAAATTTGATAAAATCACGAAAGGATTTGACCTTGAGGCTAACTTGAGTGATTAAATAATCATTTTATTTTAATTGAAATTTTATACACATATCTTGTTAAAATAAAATAATTTTATGAAATCACAAAGGGATATGACCTTGAGGCTAACCTAAGTGATTAAATGATTATTTTATTTGAAAAACTGTGTAATTTCCTTATTTCTTGTTATTTTGTAAAAACTGTGCTAAAGTAAAATAAATTCTGTTGAGTCACGCAGGGATTTGACCTTGAGGCTAACCTAAGTGATAAAAAGACTTATTTTATTTGGAATTTTATTATCTGAATTTCTGAAGGTAGAAGGATTACATAGTATTTTGTGCCTGAGTCATGCCTGTCTAATCTTGTGCTTCTTTAATTCTAAATTGTTGACTAAGTTTTAATTCGAGTCAAAACGAGAAAAAGCAGCACACGAGACTATAAGTCCTTTTTAGATTCGTTGAACGGTCACCATTTGATTACGATCAATTGGGTAAGTCAAAATTCAAGTGCTCATGCAGTATCGTCTGAACCTTCTATTTTAACTCTGTTAACTAACAGAATATTTTTAATTGCAAAAGATTGACCAAGATGTTGTGCTTGAGTCAAGCTTGTCCAATCTTGCATTACTAAAATTCTGTATATTTTATAATTTTGTTTATGTGAGTATAATAAAAATATAAATTTTTTTTTTTTAATTATTTAACACCCTCCATTAGAAAGAGGAGAAATGACCAACCTCGGACTGTGTGAATAGTAATCCTTATTCATTCATCTTGATTACGTTTCGATGACTAAATGTCATCCTCTTCAGATCATCTTACATATAATGAAATTTGAATTTCCTTTAATCTATGTACAATAAAAAACAAAATTGTAAAATTGTTAACAATTAATGAACATAAGCAACCAATCAAAAAAATTACCTGTCATTGCAAACACAAGATTTACAGAAACATCACTAAGATTTTGTCAAAATCAAAAAGACCGCAGTCAGCAACTTTCCATGATGTTTTAAATTTTGTAAAAAACAACATCATTGGAAAATGTGTCACTATTAATATGAAAAAAAACTGTAGTCAAAATTTGTAAAAATCCAATTGACATGCAGCTTTAGATTCAACGTTGATATTATAATTAAATTTGTCGGATTAAGTGGCATCATTATGCCAACGATCAGAAACTACTAAGGATTTAAACGCAAGCTAACGGAATAATAGAGGACAAATTTGATAACAGTACCATAGCAATAGAAAACATCGAAATACAAGTGTAGTAGAATATAGAATCAAATTTTTATTAAATACTTTTATTAAAAAGATTGTTTAATATTATATAAGTTGATCTAAAATTATATCATATGAAGGATTGTAATCTTTTAAATCAGAAACAACATTTAAGCTATTTTTTTCCTTCCTTTTTTATGAAAAACATTTCTGCAATAATTCTTTTAAAGTAGTTTGGTTCTTTATGTAAAATTTTGATATTCTCCCAATCAAAATCATGTTGAGATCCTGCATCACTTTTATTATTTATTCTGTGTTACGTAATCACATTATGATATTTTTCATTTAGATTAATATTTTTCTTATGTTCTTCACATCTGATAAACAGCATTCTTCCAGTTTGTCCAACATAAGTTTTTGAACAATCTAAACATGGAATCTTATAAATAACTGTATCTTGACATGTTCCTGCACATGTCCTTTGTTATATTGACCCACAGTGATATATCTGTGATATTTAATTTGGCATGGGGTCAGTTTAGTTCCAATTTGTTTATGTCGTAAAAAACATAAACATCAGAAAGGCAAACGTTTCGGCCACAAATGGGGGCCCTCTTCAGTGCCAACAATTTTAATTTGCATTAAAAATAATAATTATAAACTAAACAAACAAAACTCATGCAACTTAATATTTATTTTGTTTTTGTTTTTTTTGTTTTTGTTTTATTCTTATAATAAATTTATTAATAAAATTACAACATGCGAATAGACCCTCCAGAATCGTCCTCACACAGAAGTCCTCTCATGTCCGATTCGTGGAAGATGTGAATCGCTGAACGCGCCACCTCAAAGGCACACAACCACAATTAATTCCATAAAAACACAGGTCAAAAATCCAATCGTGAGCCCTCGATGGAGAACGCACAGCACAACACACACACACACACACGAACCCGAGAAGTTAAGGGTGAGTCGAAAACCGATAAATTTGAATTTGGGAAGAAAAAATTAAATTTTTTTTTTTTTTTCCTCTTTGCGATCACGGAGTCGACAGTCAGTATGGTAGACTGCCACTCCGCTGCAAGACAGAGAGAAAACTGATTTAGAAAATATTGAGAATTTTCTGTATACGAGAAAACTTGTTATGAGGAGTCAAGTTACAACCTCAAAGAGTATGCACACTCAAAATCTTTTCAACGTCCCGAGCACTTGAGATTTCTATGTGCCAAAGCGTTCGAGGAAAGCAAACCCCATACCACATGTTCGAAGGAATCCGTCAGAAAACTCGCTCAATACGGTACCGAAACACTCCCTCGAACATATTTTAATACAGTCGTTAAAAATAATCGCGAGTGAGAACATTTTTTTAATAAAAGAGAATGGTATAGAATTTTTAAGTTATTTTGAATTGAAATACATGTAGAAAACTTTTTTGCCAATACTTTTACTGAAGTATTGTATTTATATTAAAACAAACAAATAATGCAATCAGTAATCCTGAGAACACGAAGAATAGAATTTTTTAAATGCTTTAATTAGAAATGTATGATATGCGCGTGAACCCTTGTTGCCAAACCTGTTTTTAGCATTGTATTTAGATTGAGATAGTACCGTAATACGATTACTAATTCTAGATGCACGAAAAAAAGCATTTATGAATTGATATCAGACTGAACTCACTGTTATAAACGCGAAAAAAGAGAATTCTTTTTTTATTTTAACTGACAAGTATGATATATGCGTAAAAATCTTTATGACAATATTTTTCAAAAGTATTGTATTTATAGTAAGAATCACTCCCGTAATGTAATTACCAATCATAATTACGCGATAACGCGAAAAACAAGATACTCTGGATTTTTTTATTTGACCTATAAGATATATGCGTAAAAATCTTTGTTAGAATTACTTTTTCAAAAGTGTTTTATTTATAGTAGAGCAATTCCATAATGCAAATACTGATCCTGAAACCGCGAAAACACGAAAAATAAAAATTTAAACAATTTTTAAGATATCTTGAATTGACATGTAAGATATATGCGTAAAAAAATTAGTTGAGAATACTTTTTCAAAAGTATTGTATTTATAGTGAACATCACTCCCGTAATGTAATTACCAATCACAATTACGCGATAACGCGAAGAATAAGATTCTCTGGATATTTCAATTTGACCTATAATATATATGCGTAAAAATCTTTGTTAGAAATACTTTTTCAAAAGTGTTTTATTTATAGTAGAGCAATTCCATAATGCAATTACTGATCCTGAAACCGCGAAAAATCCGAAAAATAAAAATTTTTAAGAATTTTAAAGATATTTTAAATTTACATGTGAGATATATGCGTAAAAGGCTTAATTGGCGATACTTTTACAAAGGTATTGTATTTTTAGTGAACATCAAGCCCGTAATGTAATTACCAATCATAATTACGCGATAACGCGAAAAATAAGATACTCTGGATTTTTTAATTTGACCTATAAGATATATGCGTAAAAATCATTGTTAGAATTACTTTTTCAAAAGTGTTTTATTTATAGTAGTGCAATTCCATAATGCAAATACTGATTCTGAAACCGCGAAAACCCGAAAAATAAAATTTTTAAACAATTTTTAAGATATTTTGAATTGACATGTAAGATATATGCGTAAAAAACTTAGATGAAAATACATTTTCAAAAGTATTGTATTTATAGTGAACATCACTCCCGTAATGTAATTACCAATCATAATTACGCGATAACGCGAAAAACAAGATACTCTGGATTTTTTAATTTGACCTATAAGATATATGCGTAAAAATCTTTGTTAGAAATACTTTTTCAAAAGTGTTTTATTTATAGTAGAGCAATTCCATAATGCAATTACTGATCCTGAAACCGCGAAAACTCGAAAAATAAAAATTTAAACAATTTTTAAGATATCTTGAATTGACATGTAAGATATATGCGTAAAAAAAATTAGTTGAGAATACTTTTTCAAAAGTATTGTATTTATAGTGAACATCACTCCCGTAATGTAATTACCAATCACAATTACGCGATAACGCGAAGAATAAGATTCTCTGGATTTTTTAATTTGACCTATAAGATATATGCGTAAAAATCTTTGTTAGAAATACTTTTTCAAAAGTATTGTATTTATAGTAGAGCAATTCCATAATGCAATTACTGATCCTGAAACCGCAAAAACCCGAAAAATAAAAATTTTTAAGAATTTTTAGGATATTTTAAATTGACATGTGAGATATATGCGTAAAAAGCTTAATTGACAATACTTTTACAAAGGTATTGTATTTTTAGTGAACATCACGCCCGTAATGTAATTACCAATCATAATTACGCGATAACGCGAAAAATAAGATACTCTGGATTTTTTAATTTGACCTATAACACATATAGGCATAACACTCTTTGTTAGAAATACTTTTTCAAAAGTATTGTATTTATAGTAGAGCAATTCCATAATGCAATTACTGACCCTGAAACCGCGAAAACCGAAAAATAAAAATTTTTAAGAATTTTAAGATATTTTAAATTGACATGTGAGATATATGCGTAAAAAGCTTATTTGACAATACTTTTACAAAGGTATTGTATTTGTAGTGAACATCACTCCCGTAATGTAATTACCAATCATAATTACGCGATAACGCGAAGAATATGATTCTCTGGATATTTTAATTTGACCTATAACATATATATGCGTAAAAATCTTTGTTAGAAATACTTTTTCAAAAGTGTTTTATTTATAGTAGTGCAATTCCATAATGCAAATACTGATCCTGAATCCGCGAAAACACGAAAAATAAAATTTTTAAACAATTTTTAAGATATTTTGAATTGACGTGTAAGATATATGCGTAAAAAACTTAGATGAAAATACATTTTCAAAAGTATTGTATTTATAGTGAACATCACTCCCGTAATGTAATTACCAATTATAATTACGCGATAACGCGAAAAATAAGATACTCTGGATTTTTTAATTTGACCTATAAGATATATGCGTGAAAATCTTTGTTTGAAATACTTTTTCAAAAGTATTGTATTTATAGTAGAGCAATTCCATAATGCAATTACTGATCCTGAAACCTCAAAAACCCGAAAAATAAAAATTTTTAAGAATTTTTAGGATATTTTAAATTGACATGTGAGATATATGCGTAAAAAGCTTAATTGACAATACTTTTACAAAGGTATTGTATTTTTAGTGAACATCACGCCCGTAATGTAATTACCAATCATAATTACGCGATAACGCGAAGAATATGATTCTCTGGATATTTTAATTTGACCTATAACATATATATGCGTAAAAATCTTTGTTAGAAATACTTTTTCAAAAGTGTTTTATTTATAGTAGTGCAATTCCATAATGCAAATACTGATCCTGAAACCGCGAAAACCCGAAAAATAAAAATTTTTAAGAATTTTTAAGATATTTTAAATTGACATGTGAGATATATGCGTAAAAAACTTAGATGAAAATACATTTTCAAAAGTATTGTATTTATAGTGAACATCACTCCCGTAATGTAATTACCAATCATAATTACGCGATAACGCGAAAAATAAGATACTCTGGATTTTTTAATTTGACCTATAAGATATATGCGTGAAAATCTTTGTTAGAAATACTTTTTCAAAAGTATTGTATTTATAGTAGAGCAATTCCATAATGCAATTACTGATCCTGAAACCGGGAAAACCCGAAAAATAAAATTTTTAAACAACTTTTAAGATATTTTGAATTGACATGTAAGATATATGCGTAAAAAACTTAGATGAAAATACATTTTCAAAAGTATTGTATTTATAGTGAACATCACTCCCGTAATGTAATTACCAATCATAATTACGCGATAACGCGAAAAATAAGATACTCTGGATTTTTTAATTTGACCTATAAGATATATGCGTGAAAATCTTTGTTAGAAATACTTTTTCAAAAGTATTGTATTTATAGTAGAGCAATTCCATAATGCAATTACTGATCCTGAAACCGCAAAAACCCGAAAAATAAAAATTTTTAAGAATTTTTAGGATATTTTAAATTGACATGTGAGATATATGCGTAAAAAGCTTAATTGACAATACTTTTACAAAGGTATTGTATTTTTAGTGAACATCACGCCCGTAATGTAATTACCAATCATAATTACGCGATAACGCGAAGAATATGATTCTCTGGATATTTTAATTTGACCTATAACATATATATGCGTAAAAATCTTTGTTAGAAATACTTTTTCAAAAGTGTTTTATTTATAGTAGTGCAATTCCATAATGCAAATACTGATCCTGAAACCGCGAAAACCCGAAAAATAAAAATTTTTAAACCATTTTTAAGATATTTTGAATTGACATGTAAGATATATGCGTAAAAAACTTAGATGAAAATACATTTTCAAAAGTATTGTATTTATAGTGAACATCACTCCCGTAATGTAATTACCAATCATAATTACGCGATAACGCGAAAAATAAGATACTCTGGATTTTTTAATTTGACCTATAAGATATATGCGTAAAAGTCTTTGTTAGAAATACTTTTTCAAAAGTATTGTATTTATAGTAGAGCAATTCCATAATGCAATTACTGATCTTGAAACCGCAAAAACCCGAAAAATAAAAATTTTTAAGAATTTTTAGGATATTTTAAATTGACATGTGAGATATATGCGTAAAAAACTTAGATGAAAATACATTTTCAAAAGTATTGTATTTATAGTGAACATCACTCCCGTAATGTAATTACCAATCATAATTACGCGATAACGCGAAAAATAAGATACTCTGGATTTTTTAATTTGACCTATAAGATATATGCGTGAAAATCTTTGTTAGAAATACTTTTTCAAAAGTATTGTATTTATAGTAGAGCAATTCCATAATGCAATTACTGATCCTGAAACCGGGAAAACCCGAAAAATAAAATTTTTAAACAACTTTTAAGATATTTTGAATTGACATGTAAGATATATGCGTAAAAAACTTAGATGAAAATACATTTTCAAAAGTATTGTATTTTTAGTGAACATCACTCCCGTAATGTAATTACCAATCATAATTACGCGATAACGCGAAAAATAAGATACTCTGGATTTTTTAATTTGACCTATAAGATATATGCGTAAAAATCTTTGTTAGAAATACTTTTTCAAAAGTATTGTGTTTATAGTAGAGCAATTCCATAATGCAATTACTGATCCGGAAACCGCAAAAACCCGAAAAATAAAAATTATTAAGAATTTTTAGGATATTTTAAATTGACATGTGAGATATATGCGTAAAAAGCTTAATTGACAATACTTTTACAAAGGTATTGTATTTTTAGTGAACATCAAGCCCGTAATGTAATTACCAATCATAATTACGCGATAACGCGAAGAATAAGATTCTCTGGATATTTTAATTTGACCTATAAGATATATGCGTAAAAATCTTTGTTAGAAATACTTTTTCAAAAGTGTTTTATTTATAGTAGTGCAATTCCATAATGCAAATACTGATCCTGAAACCGCGAAAACCCGAAAAATAAAATTTTTAAACAATTTTTAAGATATTTTGAATTGACATGTAAGATATATGCGTAAAAAACTTAGATGAAAATACATTTTCAAAAGTATTGTATTTTTAGTGAACATCAAGCCCGTAATGTAATTACCAATCATAATTACGCGATAACGCGAAAAATAAGATACTCTGGATTTTTTAATTTGACCTATAAGATATATGCGTAAAAATCTTTGTTAGAAATACTTTTTCAAAAGTATTGTATTTATAGTAGAGCAATTCCATAATGCAATTACTGATCCTGAAACCTCGAAAACCCGAAAAATAAAATTTTTAAACAATTTTTAAGATATTTTGAATTGACATGTAAGATATATGCGTAAAAAACTTGGATGAAAATACATTTTCAAAAGTATTGTATTTATAGTGAACATCACTCCCGTAATGTAATTACCAATCATAATTACGCGATAACGCGAAAAATAAGATATTCTGGATTTTTTAATTTAACCTATAAGATATATGCGTAAAAATCTTTGTTAGAAATACTTTTTCAAAAGTATTGTATTTATAGTAGAGCATTTCCATAATGCAATTACTGATCCTGAAACCGCGAAAACCCGAAAAAAAAAATTTTTAAGAATTTTTAGGATATTTTAAATTGACATGTGAGATATATGCGTAAAAAACTTAGATGAAAATACTTTTTCAAAAGTATTGTATTTATAGTGAACATCACTCCCGTAATGTAATTACCAATCATAATTACGCGATAACGCGAAAAATAAGATACTCTGGATTTTTTAATTTGACCTATAAGATATATGCGTAAAAATCTTTGTTAGAAATACTTTTTCAAAAGTATTGTATTTATAGTAGAGCAATTCCATAATGCAATTACTGATCCTGAAACCGAGAAAACACGCAAAATAAAAATTTTTAAGAATTTTTAAGATATTTTAAATTGACATGTGAGATATATGCGTAAAAAGCTTAATTGGCGATACTTTTACAAAGGTATTGTATTTTTAGTGAACATCAAGCCCGTAATGTAATTACCAATCATAATTACGCGATAACGCGAAAAATAAGATACTCTGGATTTTTTAATTTGACCTATAAGATATATGCGTAAAAATCTTTGTTAGAAATACTTTTTCAAAAGTGTTTTATTTATAGTAGTGCAATTCCATAATGCAAATACTGATCCTGAAACCGCGAAAACCCGAAAAATAAAATTTTTAAACAATTTTTAAGATATTTTGAATTGACATGTAAGATATATGCGTAAAAAACTTAGATGAAAATACTTTTTCAAAAGTATTGTATTTATAGTGAACATCACTCCCGTAATGTAATTACCAATCATAATTACGCGATAACGCGAAAAATAAGATACTCTGGATATTTTAATTTGACCTATAAGATATATGCGTAAAAATCTTTGTTAGAAATACTTTTTCAAAAGTGTTTTATTTATAGTAGAGCAATTCCATAATGCAATTACTGATCCTGAAACCGCGAAAACCCGAAAAATAAAAATTTTTAAACAATTTTTAAGATATCTTGAATTGACATGTAAGATATATGCGTAAAAAACTTGGATGAAAATACATTTTCAAAAGTATTGTATTTATAGTGAACATCACTCCCGTAATGTAATTACCAATCATAATTACGCGATAACGCGAAAAATAAGATACTCTGGATTTTTTAATTTGACCTATAAGATATATGCGTAAAAATCTTTGTTAGAAATACTTTTTCAAAAGTATTGTATTTATAGTAGAGCAATTCCATAATGCAATTACTGATCCTGAAACCGCGAAAACCCGAAAAATAAAAATTTTTAAGAATTTTTAAGATATTTTAAATTGACATGTGAGATATATGCGTAAAAAGCTTATTTGACAATACTTTTACAAAGGTATTGTATTTGTAGTGAACATCACTCCCGTAATGTAATTACCAATCATAATTACGCGATAACGCGAAGAATAAGATACTCTGGATTTTTTCATTTGACCTATAAGATATATGCGTAAAAATCTTTGTTAGAAATACTTTTTCAAAAGTATTGTATTTATAGTAGAGCAATTCCATAATGCAATTACTGATCCTGAAACCGCGAAAACCCGAAAAATAAAAATTTTTCAGAATTTTAAAGATATTTTAAATTGACATGTGAGATATATGCGTAAAAAGCTTTACTGGCGATACTTTTACAAAGGTATTGTATTTTTAGTGAACATCAAGCCCGTAATGTAATTACCAATCATAATTACGCGATAACGCGAAAAATAAGATACTCTGGATTTTTTAATTTGACCTATAAGATATATGCGTAAAAATCTTTGTTAGAAATACTTTTTCAAAAGTGTTTTATTTATAGTAGTGCAATTCCATAATGCAAATACTGATCCTGAAACCGCGAAAACCCGAAAAATAAAATTTTTAAACAATTTTTAAGATATTTTGAATTGACATGTAAGATATATGCGTAAAAAACTTAGATGAAAATACATTTTCAAAAGTATTGTATTTATAGTGAACATCACTCCCGTAATGTAATTACCAATCATAATTACGCGATAACGCGAAAAATAAGATACTCTGGATTTTTTAATTTGACCTATAAGATATATGCGTAAAAATCTTTGTTAGAAATACTTTTTCAAAAGTATTTTATTTATAGTAGAGCAATTCCATAATGCAATTACTGATCCTGAAACCGCAAAAACCCGAAAAATAAAAATTTTTAAACAATTTTTAAGATATTTTGAATTGACATGTAAGATATGCGTAAAAAACTTGGATGAAAATACATTTTCAAAAGTATTGTATTTACAGTGAACATCACTCCCGTAATGTAATTACCAATCACAATTACGCGATAACGCGAAAAATAAGATACTCTGGATTTTTTAATTTGACCTATAAGATATATGCGTGAAAATCTTTGTTAGAAATACTTTTTCAAAAGTATTGTATTTATAGTAGAGCAATTCCATAATGCAATTACTGATCCTGAAACTTCAAAAACCCGAAAAATAAAAATTTTTAAGAATTTTTAGGATATTTTAAATTGACATGTGAGATATATGCGTAAAAAGCTTAATTGACAATACTTTTACAAAGGTATTGTATTTTTAGTGAACATCACGCCCGTAATGTAATTACCAATCATAATTACGCGATAACGCGAAAAATAAGATACTCTGGATTTTTTAATTTGACCTATAAGATATATGCGTAAAAATCTTTGTTAGAAATACTTTTTCAAAAGTATTGTATTTATAGTAGAGCAATTCCATAATGCAATTACTGATCCTGAAACCGCGAAAACCCGAAAAATAAAAATTTTTAAGAATTTTTAAGATATTTTAAATTGACATGTGAGATATATGCGTAAAAAGCTTTACTGGCGATACTTTTACAAAGGTATTGTATTTTTAGTGAACATCAAGCCCGTAATGTAATTACCAATCATAATTACGCGATAACGCGAAAAATAAGATACTCTGGATTTTTTAATTTGACCTATAAGATATATGCGTAAAAATCTTTGTTAGAAATACTTTTTCAAAAGTGTTTTATTTATAGTAGAGCAATTCCATAATGCAAATACTGGTTCTGAAACCGCGAAAACCTGAAAAATAAAATTTTTAAACAATTTTTAAGATATTTTGAATTGACATGTAAGATATATGCGTAAAAAACTTAGATGAAAATACATTTTCAAAAGTATTGTATTTATAGTGAACATCACTCCCGTAATGTAATTACCAATCATAATTACGCGATAACGCGAAAAATAAGATACTCTGGATTTTTTTATTTGACCTATAAGATATATGCGTAAAAATCTTTGTTATAAATACTTTGTCAAAAGTGTTTTATTTATAGTAGAGCAATTCCATAATGCAATTACTGATCCTGAAACCGCGAAAACCCGAAAAATAAAAATTTTTAAACAATTTTTTTGATATTTTGAATTGACATGTAAGATATATGCGTAAAAAACTTGGATGAAAATACATTTTCAAAAGTATTGTATTTGTAGTGAACATCACTCCCGTAATGTAATTACCAATCATAATTACGCGATAACGCGAAAAATAAGATACTCTGGATTTTTTAATTTGACCTATAAGATATATGCGTAAAAATCTTTGTTAGAAATACTTTTTCAAAAGTATTGTATTTATAGTAGAGCAATTCCATAATGCAATTACTGATCCTGAAACTTCAAAAACCCGAAAAATAAAAATTTTTAAGAATTTTTAGGATATTTTAAATTGACATGTGAGATATATGCGTAAAAAGCTTAATTGACAATACTTTTACAAAGGTATTGTATTTTTAGTGAACATCACGCCCGTAATGTAATTACCAATCATAATTACGCGATAACGCGAAAAATAAGATACTCTGGATTTTTTAATTTGACCTATAAGATATATGCGTAAAAATCTTTGTTAGAAATACTTTTTCAAAAGTATTGTATTTATAGTAGAGCAATTCCATAATGCAATTACTGATCCTGAAACCGCGAAAACCCGAAAAATAAAAATTTTTAAGAATTTTAAAGATATTTTAAATTGACATGTGAGATATATGCGTAAAAAGTTTAATTGACAATACTTTTACAAAGGTATTGTATTTTTAGTGAACATCAAGCCCGTAATGTAATTACCAATCATAATTACGCGATAACGCGAAAAATAAGATACTCTGGATTTTTTAATTTGACCTATAAGATATATGCGTAAAAATCTTTGTTAGAAATACTTTTTCAAAAGTGTTTTATTTATAGTAGAGCAATTCCATAATGCAAATACTGATCCTGAAACCGCGAAAACCCGAAAAATAAAATTTTTAAACAATTTTTAAGATATTTTGAATTGACATGTAAGATATATGCGTAAAAAACTTGGATGAAAATACATTTTCAAAAGTATTGTATTTGTAGTGAACATCACTCCCGTAATGTAATTACCAATCATAATTACGCGATAACGCGAAAAATAAGATACTCTGGATTTTTTAATTTGACCTATAAGATATATGCGTAAAAATCTTTGTTAGAAATACTTTTTCAAAAGTATTGTATTTATAGTAGAGCAATTCCATAATGCAATTACTGATCCTGAAACCGCAAAAACCCGAAAAATAAAAATTTTTAAGAATTTTTAGGATATTTTAAATTGACATGTGAGATATATGCGTAAAAAGCTTAATTGACAATACTTTTACAAAAGTATTGTATTTATAGTGAACATCACTCTCGGAATGTAATTACCAATCATAATTACGCGATAACGCGAAGAATATGATTCTCTGGATATTTTAATTTGACCTATAACATATATATGCGTAAAAATCTTTGTTAGAAATACTTTTTCAAAAGTGTTTTATTTATAGTAGTGCAATTCCATAATGCAAATACTGATCCTGAAACCGCAACAACCCGAAAAATAAAAATTTTTAAACAATTTTTAAGATATTTTGAATTGACATGTAAGATATATGCGTAAAAAACTTGGATGAAAATACATTTTCAAAAGTATTGTATTTACAGTGAACATCACTCCCGTAATGTAATTACCAATCATAATTACGCGATATCGCGAAAAATAAGATACTCTGGATTTTTTAATTTGACCTATAAGATATATGCGTAAAAATCTTTGTAAGAAATACTTTTTCAAAAGTATTGTATTTATAGTAGAGCAATTCCATAATGCAATTACTGATCTTGAAACCGCAAAAACCCGAAAAATAAAAATTTTTAAGAATTTTTAGGATATTTTAAATTGACATGTGAGATATATGCGTAAAAAGCTTAATTGACAATACTTTTACAAAGGTATTGTATTTTTAGTGAACATCACGCCCGTAATGTAATTACCAATCATAATTACGCGATAACGCGAAGAATATGATTCTCTGGATATTTTAATTTGACCTATAACATATATATGCGTAAAAATCTTTGTTAGAAATACTTTTTCAAAAGTGTTTTATTTATAGTAGTGCAATTCCATAATGCAAATACTGATCCTGAAACCGCGAAAACCCGAAAAATAAAATTTTTAAACAATTTTTAAGATATTTTGAATTGACATGAAAGATATATGCGTAAAAAACTTAGATGAAAATACATTTTCAAAAGTATTGTATTTATAGTGAACATCACTCCCGTAATGTAATTACCAATTATAATTACGCGATAACGCGAAAAATAAGATACTCTGGATTTTTTAATTTGACCTATAAGATATATGCGTGAAAATCTTTGTTAGAAATACTTTTTCAAAAGTATTGTATTTATTGTAGAGCAATTCCATAATGCAATTACTGATCCTGAAACCTCGAAAACCCGAAAAATAAAATTTTTAAACAATTTTTAAGATATTTTGAATTGACATGAAAGATACATGCGTAAAAAACTTAGATGAAAATACATTTTCAAAAGTATTGTATTTATAGTGAACATCACTCCCGTAATGTAATTACCAATCATAATTACGCGATAACGCGAAAAATAAGATATTCTGGATTTTTTAATTTAACCTATAAGATATATGCGTAAAAATCTTTGTTAGAAATACTTTTTCAAAAGTATTGTATTTATAGTAGAGCAATTTCATAATGCAAATACTGATCCTGAAACCGCGACCACCCGAAGAATAAAAATTTTTAAGAATTTGTAGGATATTTTAAATTGACATGTAAGATATATGCGTAAAAAACTTAGATGAAAATACATTTTCAAAAGTATTGTATTTTTAGTGAACATCACTCCCGTAATGTAATTACCAATCATAATTACGCGATAACGAGAAAAATAAGATACTCTGGATTTTTTAATTTGACCTATAAGATATATGCGTGAAAATCTTTGTTAGAAATACTTTTTCAAAAGTATTGTATTTATAGTAGAGCAATTCCATAATGCAATTACTGATCCTGAAACCGCAAAAACCCGAAAAATAAAAATTTTTAAGAATTTTTAGGATATTGTAAATTAACATGTGAGATATATGCGTAAAAAGCTTAATTGACAATACTTTTACAAAGGTATTGTATTTTTATTGAACATCACGCCCGTAATGTAATTACCAATCATAATTACGCGATAACGCGAAGAATAAGATTCTCTGGATATTTTAATTTGACCTATAACATATATATGCGTAAAAATCTTTGTTAGAAATACTTTTTCAAAAGTGTTTTATTTATAGTAGTGCAATTCCATAATGCAAATACTGATCCTGAAACCGCGAAAACCCGAAAAATAAAATTTTTAAACAATTTTTAAGATATTTTGAATTGACATGTAAGATATATGCGTAAAAAACTTAGATGAAAATACATTTTCAAAAGTATTGTATTTTTAGTGAACATCAAGCCCGTAATGTAATTACCAATCATAATTACGCGATAACGCGAAAAATAAGATACTCTGTATTTTTTAATTTGACCTATAATATATATGCGTAAAAATCTTTGTTAGAAATACTTTTTCAAAAGTATTGTATTTATTGTAGAGCAATTCCATAATGCAATTACTGATCCTGAAACCTCGAAAACCCGAAAAATAAAATTTTTAAACAATTTTTAAGATATTTTGAATTGACATGAAAGATACATGCGTAAAAAACTTAGATGAAAATACATTTTCAAAAGTATTGTATTTATAGTGAACATCACTCCCGTAATGTAATTACCAATCATAATTACGCGATAACGCGAAAAATAAGATATTCTGGATTTTTTAATTTGACCTATAAGATATATGCGTAAAAATCTTTGTTAGAAATACTTTTTCAAAAGTATTTTGTTTATAGCAGAGCAATTCCATAATGCAATTACTGATCCGGAAACCGCAAAAACCCGAAAAATAAAAATTATTAAGAATTTTTAGGATATTTTAAATTGACATGTGAGATATATGCGTAAAAAACTTAGATGAAAATACATTTTCAAAAGTATTGTATTTATAGTGAACATCACTCCCGTAATGTAATTACCAATCATAATTACGCGATAACGCGAAAAATAAGATACTCTGGATTTTTTAATTTGACCTATAAGATATATGCGTAAAAATCTTTGTTAGAAATACTTTTTCAAAAGTATTGTATTTATAGTAGAGCAATTCCATAATGCAATTACTGATCCTGAAACCGCAAAAACCCGAAAAATAAAAATTTTTAAGAATTTTTAGGATATTTTAAATTGACATGTGAGATATATGCGTAAAAAACTTAGGTGAAAATACATTTTCAAAAGTATTGTATTTTGAACATCACTCCCGTAATGTAATTACCAATCATAATTACGCGATAACGCGAAGAATAAGATACTCTGGATTTTTTAATTTGACCTGTAAGGTATATGCGTAAAAATCTCTGTTGGAAATACTTTTGCAAAGGTATTGTATTTATAGTAGAGCAATTCCATAATGCAATTACTGATCCTGAAACCGCGAAACCCGAAAAATAAAAATTTTTAAGAATTTTTATGATATCTTGAATTGACATGTAAGATATATGCGTAAAAAAATTCGTTGAGAATACATTTTCAAAAGTATTGTATTTATAGTGAACATCACTCCCGTAATGTAATTACCAATCATAATTACGCGATAACGCGAATAATATGATTCTCTGGATATTTTAATTTGACCTATAACATATATATGCGTAAAAATCTTTGTTAGAAATACTTTTTCAAAAGTGTTTTATTTATAGTAGTGCAATTCCATAATGCAAATACTGATCCTGAAACCGCGAAAACACGAAAAATAAAATTTTTAAACAATTTTTAAGATATTTTGAATTGACATGTAAGATATATGCGTAAAAAACTTAGATGAAAATACATTTTCAAAAGTATTGTATTTTTAGTGAACATCAAGCCCGTAATGTAATTACCAATCATAATTACGCGATAACGCGAAAAATAAGATACTCTGGATTTTTTAATTTGACCTATAAGATATATGCGTGAAAATCTTTGTTAGAAATACTTTTTCAAAAGTATTGTATTTATAGTAGAGCAATTCCATAATGCAATTACTGATTCTGAAACCGCAAAAACCCGAAAAATAAAAATTTTTAAGAATTTTTAGGATATTTTAAATTGACATGTGAGATATATGCGTAAAAAGCTTAATTGACAATACTTTTTCAAAAGTATTGTATTTATAGTGAACATCACTCCCGTAATGTAATTACCAATCATAATTACGCGATAACGCGAAGAATAAGATACTCTGGATATTTTAATATGACCTATAAGATATATGCGTAAATATCTTTGTTAGAAATACTTTTTCAAAACTATTGTATTTATAGTAGAGCCATTCCATAATGCAATTACTGATTCTGAAACCGCGAAAACCCGGAAAATAAAAATTTTTAAGAATTTTTAAGATATTTTAAGTTGACATGTGAGATATATGCGTAAAAAGTTTTATTGACAATACTTTTACAAAGGTATTGTATTTTTAGTGAACATCACGCCCGTAATGTAATTACCAATCATAATTACGCGATAACGCGAAGAATAAGATTCTCTGGATATTTTAATTTGACCTATAAGATATATGCGTAAAAATCATTGTTAGAAATACTTCTTCAAAAGTGTTTTATTTATAGTAGAGCAATTCCATAATGCAAATACTGGTCCTGAAAACGCGAAAACCCGAAAAATAAAATTTTTTTAAAAAAATTTTTAAGATATTTCAAATTGACATGTGAGATATATGCGTAAAAAAATTCGTTGAGAATACTTTTTCAAAAGTATTGTATTTATAGTGAACATCACTCCCATAATGTAATTACCAACCACAATTACGCGATAACGCGAAGAATAAGATTCTCTGGATATTTTAATTTGACCTACAAGATATATGGGTAAAAATCATTGTTAGATACACTTTTTCAAAAGTATTTTATTTACAGTAGAGCAATTCCATAGTAATTACATTACGGGCGGGATGTTCACTAAAAATACAATACCTTTGTATAAGTATTGTCAATTAAACTTTTTACGCATATATCTCACATGTCAATTTAAAATATCTTAAAAATTCTGAAAATTTTTTATTTTTCGGGCTTTTGCGGTTTCAGGATCAGTAATTGCATTATGGAATTGCTCCACTATAAATACAATACTTTTGAAAAAGTATTTCTAACAAAGATTTTTATGCATATATCTTATAGGTCAAATTAAAAAATCCAGAGTATCTTATTCTTCGCGTTATCGCGTAATTATGATTGGTAATTACATTACGGGAGTGATGTTCACTATAAATACAATACTTTTGAAAAAGTATTCTCAACTAATTTTTTTACGCATATATCTCACATGTCAATTTGAAATATCTTAAAAATTTTTTTAAAAAAATTTTATTTTTCCGGTTTTCGCGTTTTCAGGATTAGTAATGGCATTATGGGATCGATTTACTATAAATAAAATACTCTTGAAAAAGTATTGTTAACTAAGTTTTTTACGCATATATCTCACATGTAAACTTAAAATATCTTAAAAATTTTTAAAAAAAATTTTATTTTTCGGGTTTTCGCGTCTTCAGGATCATTATTTGCATTATGAAATTGCTCTACTGTAAATAAAACACTTTTGAAAATGTATTCCTAACAAAGATTTTTACGCATATATCATATAGGTCAAATTAAAATATCCAGAGAATCTTATTCTTCGCGTTATCGCGTAATTATGATTGGTAATTACATTACGGGAGTGATGTTCACTATAAATACAATACTTTTGAAAAAGTATTCTCAACTAAGTTTTTAACGCATATATCTTACATGTCAATTCAAATATCTTAAAAATTGTTTAAAAATTTTATTTTTCGGTTTTTCGCGGTTTCAGGATCAGAATTTGAATTATGGAATTGCTCTACTATAAATACAATACTTTTCAAAAAGTATTTCTAACAATGATTTTTACGCATATATCTTGTAGGTCAAATTAAAATATCCAGAGAATCTTATTCTTCGCGTTATCGCGTAATTATGATTGGTAATTACATTACGGGAGTGATGTTCACTATAAATACAATACTTTTGAAAAAGTATTCTCAACTAAGTTTTTTACGCATATATCTTACATGTCAAATCAAAATATCTTTAAAATTCTTAAAAATTTTTATTTTTCGGGTTTTCGCGGTTTCAGGATCAGTAATTGCATTATGGAATTGCTCTACTATAAATAAAACACTTTTGAAAAAGTATTTCTAACAAAGATTTTTACGCATATATCTTATAGGTCAAATTGAAATATCCAGAGAATCTTATTCTTCGCGTTATCGCGTAATTATGATTGGTAATTACATTACGGGCTTGATGTTCACTAAAAATACAATACCTTTGTAAAAGTATTTCTAACAAAGATTTTTACGCATATATCTTATAGGTCAAATTAAAAAATCCAGAGAATCTTATTCTTCGCGTTATCGCGTAATTATGATTGGTAATTACATTACGGGAGTGATGTTCACTATAAATACAATACTTTTGAAAAAGTATTCTCAACTAATTTTTTTTACGCATATATCTTACATGTCAATTCAAAATATCTTAAAAATTGTTTAAATTTTTATTTTTCGAGTTTTCGCCGTTTCAGGATCAGTATTTGCATTATGGAATTGCTCTACTATAAATAAAACACTTTGGAAAAGTAATTCTAACAAAGATTTTTACGCGTATATCTTATAGGTCAAATTAAAAAATCCAGAGTATCTTGTTTTTCGCGTTATCGCGTAATTATGATTGGTAATTACATTCCGAGAGTGATGTTCACTATAAATTCAATACTTTTGAAAAAGTATTTTCAACTAAGTTTTTTACGCATATATCTCACATGTCAATTCAAAATATCTTAAAAATTGTTTAAAAATTTTATTCTTCGGGTGGTCGCGGTTTCAGGATCAGTATTTGCATTATGGAATTGCTCTACTATAAATAAAACACTTTTGAAAAAGTATTTCTAACAAAGATTTTTACGCATATATCTTATAGGTCAAATTGAAATATCCAGAGAATCTTATTCTTCGCGTTATCGCGTAATTATGATTGGTAATTACATTACGGGCTTGATGTTCACTAAAAATACAATACCTTTGTAAAAGTATTTCTAACAAAGATTTTTACGCATATATCTTATAGGTCAAATTAAAAAATCCAGAGAATCTTATTCTTCGCGTTATCGCGTAATTATGATTGGTAATTACATTACGGGAGTGATGTTCACTATAAATACAATACTTTTGAAAAAGTATTCTCAACTAATTTTTTTTACGCATATATCTTACATGTCAATTCAAAATATCTTAAAAATTGATTAAAAATTTTATTCTTCGGGTGGTCGCGGTTTCAGGATCAGTATTTGCATTATGGAATTGCTCTACTATAAATAAAACACTTTTGAAAAAGTATTTCTAACAAAGATTTTTACGCATATATCTTATAGGTCAAATTGAAATATCCAGAGAATCTTATTCTTCGCTTTATCGCGTAATTGCGATTGGTAATTACATTACGGGAGTGATGTTCACTATAAATACAATACTTTTGAAAAAGTATTCTCAAATAAGTTTTTTACGCATATATCTTACATGTCAATTCAAAATATCTCAAAAATTGTTTAAAAATTTTATTTTTCGGGTTTTCGCGGTTTCAGGATCAGTATTTGCATTATGGAATTGCTCTACTGTAAATAAAACACTTTTGAAAAAGTATTTCTAACAAAGATTTTTACGCATATATCTTATAGGTCAAATTGAAATATCCAGAGAATCTTATTCTTCGCTTTATCGCGTAATTGCGATTGGTAATTACATTACGGGAGTGATGTTCACTATAAATACAATACTTTTGAAAAAGTATTCTCAAATAAGTTTTTTACGCATATATCTTACATGTCAATTCAAAATATCTCAAAAATTGTTTAAAAATTTTATTTTTCGGGTTTTCGCGGTTTCAGGATCAGTATTTGCATTATGGAATTGCTCTACTGTAAATAAAACACTTTTGAAAAAGTATTTCTAACAAAGATTTTTACGCATATATCTTATAGGTCAAATTAAAAAATCCACAGTATCTTATTTTTCGCGTTATCGCGTAATTATGATTGGTAATTACATTACGGGAGTGATGTTCACTATAAATACAATACTTTTGTAAATGTATTTTCATCTAAGTTTTTTACGCATATATCTTACATGTCAATTCAAAATATCTTAAAACTTTTTTTAAAGAATATTTAATTATTCGGGTTTTCGCGTTTTCAGGATTAGTAATGGCATTATGGGATCGCTTTACTATAAATAAAATACTCTTGAAAAATATTGTCAACTAAGTTTTTTATGCATATATCTCACATGTCAACTTAAAATATCTTAAAAATTCTTCAAAGTTTTTATTTTCCTGGTTTTCGCGGTTTTAGAATCAGTAATTGCATTATGGAATTGCTCTACTATAAATACAATACTTTTGAAATTGTATTTCTAACAAAGATTTTTACGCATATATCTTATAGGTTAAATTAAAATTTCCAGAGTATCTTATTCTTCGCGTTATCGCGTAATTATGATTGGTAATTACATTACGGGAGTGATGTTGTCTATAAATACAATACTTTTGAAAAAGTATTCTCAACTAAGTTTTTTACGCATATATCTTACATGTCAAATCAAAATATCTTAAAAATTGTTTAAAAATTTTATTTTTCTGGTTTTCGCGGTTTCAGGACCAGTATTTGCATTATGGAATTGCTCTACTATAAATAAAACACTTTTGAAAAAGTATTTCTAACAAAGATTTTTACGCATATATCTTATAGGTCAAATTAAAATATCCAGAGAATCTTATTCTTCGCGTTATCGCGTAATTATGATTGGTAATTACATTACGGGCTTGATGTTCACTAAAAATACAATACTTTTGAAAATGTATTTTCATCTAAGTTTTTTACGCATATATCTTACATGTCAATTCAAAATATCTTAAAAATTGTTTAAAAATCTTATTTTTCGGGCTTTCGCGGTTTCAGGATCAATAATTGCATTATGGAATTGCTCTACTATAAATACAATACATTTCAAAATGTATTTCTAACAAAGATTTTTACGCATATATATTATAGGTCAAATTAAAAAATCCAGAGTATCTTACTCTTCGCGTTATCGCGTAATTATGATTGGTAATTACATTACGTGAGTGATGTTCACTATAAATACAATACTTTTAAAAAAGTATTGTCAACTTAGGTTTTTACGCATATATCTCACATGTCAATTAGAAATATCTTAAAACTTTTTTTAAAAAAAAATTTAATTTTCGGGTTTTCGCGTTTTCAGGATTAGTAATGGCATTATGGAATCGCTTTACTATAAACAAAATACTTTTGAAAAAGTATTTCTAACAAAGATTTTTACGCATATATCTTATAGGTCAAATTGAAATATCCAGAGAATCTTATTCTTCGCGTTATCGCGTAATTGTGATTGGTAATTACATTCCGAGAGTGATGTTCACTATAAATTCAATACTTTTGAAAAAGTATTTTCAACTAAGTTTTTTACGCATATATCTTACATGTCAATTCAAGATATCTTAAAAATTGTTTAAATTTTTATTTTTCGATTTTTCGCCTTTTCAGGATCAGTAATTGCATTATGGAATTGCTCTACTATAAACAAAACACTTTTGAAAAAGTATTTCTAACAAAGATTTTTACGCATATATCTTATAGGTCAAATTGAAATATCCAGAGAATCTTATTCTTCGCGTTATCGCGTAATTGTGATTGGTAATTACATTACGGGAGTGATGTTCACTATAAATACAATACTTTTGAAAAAGTATTCTCAACTAATTTTTTTTACGCATATATCTTACATGTCAATTCAAAATATCTTAAAAATTGTTTAAATTTTTATTTTTCGAGTTTTCGCCGTTTCAGGATCAGTATTTGCATTATGGAATTGCTCTACTATAAATAAAACACTTTTGAAAAAGTAATTCTAACAAAGATTTTTACGCATATATCTTATAGGTCAAATTAAAAAATCCAGAGTATCTTGTTTTTCGCGTTATCGCGTAATTATGATTGGTAATTACATTCCGAGAGTGATGTTCACTATAAATTCAATACTTTTGAAAAAGTATTTTCAACTAAGTTTTTTACGCATATATCTTACATGTCAATTCAAAATATCTTAAAAATTGTTTAAAAATTTTATTCTTCGGGTGGTCGCGGTTTCAGGATCAGTATTTGCATTATGGAATTGCTCTACTATAAATAAAACACTTTTGAAAAAGTATTTCTAACAAAGATTTTTACGCATGTATCTAATAGGTCAAATTAAAATATCCAGAGAATCTTATTCTTCGCGTTATCGCGTAATTGTGATTGGTAATTACATTACGGGAGTGATGTTCACTATAAATACAATACTTTTGAAAAAGTATTCTCAACTAATTTTTTTTACGCATATATCTCACATGTCAATTCAAAATATCTTAAAAATTGATTAAAAATTTTATTCTTCGGGTGGTCGCGGTTTCAGGATCAGTATTTGCATTATGGAATTGCTCTACTATAAATAAAACACTTTTGAAAAAGTATTTCTAACAAAGATTTTTACGCATGTATCTTATAGGTCAAATTAAAATATTCAGAGAATCTTATTCTTCGCGTTATCGCGTAATTGTGATTGGTAATTACATTACGGGAGTGATGTTCACTATAAATACAATACTTTTGAAAAAGTATTCTCAACTAATTTTTTTTACGCATATATCTTACATGTCAATTCAAAATATCTTAAAAATTGATTAAAAATTTTATTCTTCGGGTGGTCGCGGTTTCAGGATCAGTATTTGCATTATGGAATTGCTCTACTATAAATAAAACACTTTTGAAAAAGTATTTCTAACAAAGATTTTCACGCATATATCTTATAGGTCAAATTGAAATATCCAGAGAATCTTATTCTTCTCGTTATCGCGTAATTATGATTGGTAATTACATTACGGGCTTGATGTTCACTAAAAATACAATACCTTTGTAAAAGTATTTCTAACAAAGATTTTTACGCATATATCTTATAGGTCAAATTAAAAAATCCAGAGAATCTTATTCTTCGCGTTATCGCGTAATTATG